>JAZKLR010000631.1:0-238496 GCA_037103525.1 Ganaspis brasiliensis | reverse complement strand
CCCCCGAGTAGCCAGTTTTAAGCGAATCCGAGTAAGTTTTTTAATTTTGTCCGCCATATTGGATCCGTTATTTTGAATTTTCAAAAACTAACACCGGATTCGTAATTAGCGACCCCAAAAACCCCGAGTAGCCAGTTTTAAGCGAATCCGATAATTTTTAAATTTTGTACGCCATATTGGATCCGTTATTTTGAATTTACTAAAACTAACACCGGATTCGTAATTAGAGAACCCCAAAAACCCCCGAGTAGCCAGTTTTAAGCGAATCCGATAATTTTTTTAATTTTGTCCGCTATATTGGATCCGTTATTTTGAATTTTTAAAAACTAACACCGGATTCGTAATTAGCGACCCCAAAAACCCCCGAGTAGCCAGTTTTAAGCGAATCCAATAATTTTTTTAATTTTGTCCGCCATATTGGATCCGTTATTTTGAATTTTCAAAAACTAACACCGGATTCGTAATTAGCGACCCCAAAAACTCCCGAGTAGCCAGTTTTAAGCGAATCCGATAATTTTTTTAATTTTGTCCGCTATATTGGATCCGTTATTTTGAATTTTTAAAAACTAACACCGGATTCGTAATTAGCGACCCCAAAAACCCCCCAGTAGCCAGTTTTAAGCGAATCCGATAATTTTTTTAATTTTGTCCGCTATATTGGATCCGTTATTTTGAATTTTCAAAAACTAACAACGGATTCGTAATTAGCGACCCCAAAAACTCCCGAGTAGCCAGTTTGAAGCGAATCCGATAATTTTTTTAATTTTTTCCGCGATATTGGATCCGTTATTTTGAATTTACTAAAACTAACACCGGATTCGTAATTAGAGAACCCCAAAAACCCCCGAGTAGCCAGTTTTAAGCGAATCCGATAATTTTTTAATTTTGTACGCCATATTGGATCCGTTATTTTGAATTTTCAAAAACTAACACCGGATTCGTAATTAGCGACCCCAAAAACCCCGAGTAGCCAGTTTTAAGCGAATCCGATAATTTTTTAATTTTGTACGCCATATTGGATCCACCATTTTAAATTTTTAAAAACTAACGCCGGATTCGTAATTAGCGACCCCAAAAACCCCCCAGTAGCCAGTTTTAAGCGAATCCGATAATTTTTTTAATTTTGTCCGCTATATTGGATCCGTTATTTTGAATTTTCAAAAACTAACAACGGATTCGTAATTAGCGACCCCAAAAACTCCCGAGTAGCCAGTTTGAAGCGAATCCGATAATTTTTTTAATTTTTTCCGCGATATTGGATCCGTTATTTTGAATTTACTAAAACTAACACCGGATTCGTAATTAGAGAACCCCAAAAACCCCCGAGTAGCCAGTTTTAAGCGAATCCGATAATTTTTTAATTTTGTACGCCATATTGGATCCGTTATTTTGAATTTTCAAAAACTAACACCGGATTCGTAATTAGCGACCCCAAAAACCCCGAGTAGCCAGTTTTAAGCGAATCCGATAATTTTTTAATTTTGTACGCCATATTGGATCCACCATTTTAAATTTTTAAAAACTAACGCCGGATTCGTAATTAGAGACCCCAAAAACCAACGAGTAGCCAGTTTTAATCGAATCCGATAATTTTTTAATTTTGTACGCCATATTGGATCCGTTATTTTGAATTTTCTAAAACTAACTCCGGATTCGTAATTAGCGAACCCCAAAAACCCCCGAGTAGCCAGTTTTAAGCGAATCCGATAATTTTTTTAATTTTGTCCGCTATATTGGATCCGTTATTTTGAATTTTTAAAAACTAACACCGGATTCGTAATTAGAGAGCCCAAAAACCCCCAAGTAGCCAGTTTTAAGCGAATCCGATAATTTTTTAATTTTGTACGCCATATTGGATCCGCCATTTTGAATATTCAAAAACTAACACCGGATTCGTAATAAGCGACCCCAAAAACCCCCGAGTAGCCAGTTTTAAGCGAATCAGATAATTTTTTTAATTTTGTCCGCCATATTGGATCCGTTATTTTGAATTTTCTAAAACTAACACCGGATTCGTAATTAGAGAACCCCAAAAACCCCCGAGTAGCCAGTTTTAAGCGAATCCGATAATTTTTTCATTTTGTACGCCATATTGGATCCGCCATTTTGAATTTTCTAAAACTAACACCGGATTCGTAATTAGCGAGCCCAAAAACCCCGAAGTAGCCAGTTTTAAGCGAATCCGATAATTTTTTAATTTTGTACGCCATATTGGATCCGCCATTTTGAATTTTCAAATACTAACACCGGATTCGTAATTAGAGACCCCAAAAACCCCGAGTAGCCAGTTTTAAGCGAATCCGATAATTTTTTTAATTTTGTCCGTTATATTGGATCCGTTATTTTGAATTTTCAAAAACTAACACCGGATTCGTAGTTAGCGACCCCTAAAACCCCGAGTAGCCAGTTTTAAGCGAATCCGATAATTTTTTAATTTTGTACGCCATATTGGATCCGCCATTTTGAATTTTCAAAAACTAACACCGGATTCGTAATTAGCTACCCCAAAAACCCCCGAGTAGCCAGTTTTAAGCGAATCCGATAATTTTTTTAATTTTGTCCGCTATATTGGATCCGTTATTTTGAATTTTCAAAAACTAACACCGGATTCGTAATTAGCGAGCCCAAAAACCCCCAAGTAGCCAGTTTTAAGCGAATCCGATAATTTTTTAATTTTGTACGCCATATTGGATCCGCCATTTTGAATATTCAAAAACTAACACCGGATTTGTAATTAGAGAACCCCAAAAACCCCCGAGTAGCCAGTTTTAAGCGAATCCAATAATTTTTTAATTTTGTACGCCATATTGGATCCGTTATTTTGAATTTTCAAAAACTAACATCGGATTCGTAATTAGCGACCCCAAAAACCCCGAGTAGCCAGTTTTAAGCGAATCCGATAATTTTTTAATTTTGTACGCCATATTGGATCCACCATTTTAAATTTTTAAAAACTAACACCGGATTCATAATTAGCGACCCCAAAAACCCCCGAGTAGCCGGTTTTAAGCGAATCCGATAATTTTTTTAATTTTGTCCGCTATATTGGATCCGCCATTTTGAATTTTCAAAAACTAACAACGGATTCGTAATTAGCGACCCCAAAAACTCCCGAGTAGCCAGTTTTAAGCGAATCCGATAATTTTTTTAATTTTGTCCGCTATATTGGATCCGTTATTTTGAATTTTTAAAAACTAACACCGGATTCGAAATTAGCGACCCCAAAAACCCCCGAGTAGCCAGTTTTAAGCGAATCCGATAATTTTTTTAATTTTGTCCGCTATATTGGATCCGTTATTTTGAATTTTTAAAAACTAACAACGGATTCGAAATTAGCGACCCCAAAAACCCCCGAGTAGCCAGTTTTAAGCGAATCCGATAATTTTTTTAATTTTGTCCGCTATATTGGATCCGTTATTTTGAATTTTCAAAAACTAACACCGGATTCGTAATTAGCGACCCCAAAAACCCCGAGTAGCCAGTTTTAAGCGATTCCGATAATTTTTTAATTTTGTACGCCATATTGGATCCGCCATTTTGGATATTCAAAAACTAACACCGGATTTGTAATTAGAGAACCCCAAAAACCCCCGAGTAGCCAGTTTTAAGCGAATCCAATAATTTTTTAATTTTGTACGCCATATTGGATCCGTTATTTTGAATTTTCAAAAACTAACATCGGATTCGTAATTAGCGACCCCAAAAACCCCGAGTAGCCAGTTTTAAGCGAATCCGATAATTTTTTAATTTTGTACGCCATATTGGATCCACCATTTTAAATTTTTAAAAACTAACACCGGATTCATAATTAGCGACCCCAAAAACCCCCGAGTAGCCGGTTTTAAGCGAATCCGATAATTTTTTTAATTTTGTCCGCTATATTGGATCCGCCATTTTGAATTTTCAAAAACTAACAACGGATTCGTAATTAGCGACCCCAAAAACTCCCGAGTAGCCAGTTTTAAGCGAATCCGATAATTTTTTTAATTTTGTCCGCTATATTGGATCCGTTATTTTGAATTTTTAAAAACTAACACCGGATTCGAAATTAGCGACCCCAAAAACCCCCGAGTAGCCAGTTTTAAGCGAATCCGATAATTTTTTTAATTTTGTCCGCTATATTGGATCCGTTATTTTGAATTTTCAAAAACTAACACCGGATTCGTAATTAGCGACCCCAAAAACCCCGAGTAGCCAGTTTTAAGCGATTCCGATAATTTTTTAATATTGTACGCCATATTGGATCCGCCATTTTAAATATTCAAAAACTAACACCGGATTCGTAATTAGCGACCCCAAAAACCCCGAGTAGCCGGTTTTAAGCGAATCCGATAATTTTTTAATTTTGTACGCCATATTGGATCCGCCATTTTGAATTTTCAAAAACTAACACCGGATTCGAAATTAGCGACCCCAAAAACCCCCGAGTAGCCAGTTTTAAGCGAATCCGATAATTTTTTTAATTTTGTCCGCTATATTGGATCCGTTATTTTGAATTTTCAAAAACTAACACCGGATTCGTAATTAGCGACCCCAAAAACCCCGAGTAGCCAGTTTTAAGCGATTCCGATAATTTTTTAATTTTGTACGCCATATTGGATCCGCCATTTTAAATATTCAAAAACTAACACCGGATTCGTAATTAGCGACCCCAAAAACCCCGAGTAGCCGGTTTTAAGCGAATCCGATAATTTTTTAATTTTGTACGCCATATTGGATCCGCCATTTTGAATTTTCAAAAACTAACACCGGATTCGAAATTAGCGACCCCAAAAACCCCCGAGTAGCCAGTTTTAAGCGAATCCGATAATTTTTTTAATTTTGTCCGCTATATTTGATCCGTTATTTTGAATTTTCAAAAACTAACACCGGATTCGTAATTAGCGACCCCAAAAACCCCGAGTAGCCGGTTTTAAGCGAATCCGATAATTTTTTAATTTTGTACGCCATATTGGATCCGCCGATTTGAATTTTCAAAAACTAACACCGGATTCGAAATTAGCGACCCCAAAAACCCCCGAGTAGCCAGTTTTAAGCGAATCCGATAATTTTTTTAATTTTGTCCGCTATATTGGATCCGTTATTTTGAATTTTCAAAAACTAACACCGGATTCGTAATTAGCGACCCCAAAAACCCCGAGTAGCCGGTTTTAAGCGAATCCGATAATTTTTTAATTTTGTACGCCATATTGGATCCGTTATTTTGAATTTTCAAAAACTAACACCGGATTCGTAATTAGCGACCCCAAAAACCCCCGAGTAGCCAGTTTTAAGCGAATCCGATAATTTTTTTAATTTTGTCCGCTATATTGGATCCGTTATTTTGAATTTTTAAAAACTAACACCGGATTCGTAATTAGCGACCCCAAAAACCCCCCAGTAGCCAGTTTTAAGCGAATCCGATAATTTTTTTAATTTTGTCCGCTATATTGGATCCGTTATTTTGAATTTTCAAAAACTAACAACGGATTCGTAATTAGCGACCCCAAAAACTCCCGAGTAGCCAGTTTGAAGCGAATCCGATAATTTTTTTAATTTTTTCCGCGATATTGGATCCGTTATTTTGAATTTACTAAAACTAACACCGGATTCATAATTAGAGAACCCCAAAAACCCCCGAGTAGCCAGTTTTAAGCGAATCCGATAATTTTTTAATTTTGTACGCCATATTGGATCCGTTATTTTGAATTTTCAAAAACTAACACCGGATTCGTAATTAGCGACCCCAAAAACCCCGAGTAGCCAGTTTTAAGCGAATCCGATAATTTTTTAATTTTGTACGCCATATTGGATCCACCATTTTAAATTTTTAAAAACTAACACCGGATTCATAATTAGCGACCCCAAAAACCCCCGAGTAGCCAGTTTTAAGCGATTCCGATAATTTTTTAATTTTGTACGCCATATTGGATCCGCCATTTTAAATATTCAAAAACTAACACCGGATTCGTAATTAGCGACCCCAAAAACCCCGAGTAGCCGGTTTTAAGCGAATCCGATAATTTTTTAATTTTGTACGCCATATTGGATCCGCCATTTTGAATTTTCAAAAACTAACACCGGATTCGAAATTAGCGACCCCAAAAACCCCCGAGTAGCCAGTTTTAAGCGAATCCGATAATTTTTTTAATTTTGTCCGCTATATTTGATCCGTTATTTTGAATTTTCAAAAACTAACACCGGATTCGTAATTAGCGACCCCAAAAACCCCGAGTAGCCGGTTTTAAGCGAATCCGATAATTTTTTAATTTTGTACGCCATATTGGATCCGCCATTTTGAATTTTCAAAAACTAACACCGGATTCGAAATTAGCGACCCCAAAAACCCCCGAGTAGCCAGTTTTAAGCGAATCCGATAATTTTTTTAATTTTGTCCGCTATATTGGATCCGCCATTTTGAATTTTCAAAAACTAACACCGGATTCGAAATTAGCGACCCCAAAAACCCCCGAGTAGCCAGTTTTAAGCGAATCCGTTAATTTTTTTAATTTTGTCCGCTATATTGGATCCGTTATTTTGAATTTTCAAAAACTAACACCGGATTCGTAATTAGCGACCCCAAAAACCCCCGAGTAGCCAGTTTTAAGCGAATCCGATAATTTTTTTAATTTTGTCCGCTATATTTGATCCGTTATTTTGAATTTTCAAAAACTAACACCGGATTCGTAATTAGCGACCCCAAAAACCCCGAGTAGCCGGTTTTAAGCGAATCCGATAATTTTTTAATTTTGTACGCCATATTGGATCCGCCATTTTGAATTTTCAAAAACTAACACCGGATTCGAAATTAGCGACCCCAAAAACCCCCGAGTAGCCAGTTTTAAGCGAATCCGATAATTTTTTTAATTTTGTCCGCTATATTGGATCCGTTATTTTGAATTTTCAAAAACTAACACCGGATTCGTAATTAGCGACCCCAAAAACCCCGAGTAGCCGGTTTTAAGCGAATCCGATAATTTTTTAATTTTGTACGCCATATTGGATCCGCCATTTTGAATTTTCAAAAACTAACACCGGATTCGAAATTAGCGACCCCAAAAACCCCCGAGTAGCCAGTTTTAAGCGAATCCGATAATTTTTTTAATTTTGTCCGCCATATTGGATCCGTTATTTTGAATTTTCAAAAACTAACACCGGATTCGTAATTAGCGACCCCAAAAACCCCGAGTAGCCAGTTTTAAGCGAATCCGATAATTTTTAAATTTTGTACGCCATATTGGATCCGTTATTTTGAATTTACTAAAACTAACACCGGATTCGTAATTAGAGAACCCCAAAAACCCCCGAGTAGCCAGTTTTAAGCGAATCCGATAATTTTTTTAATTTTGTCCGCTATATTGGATCCGTTATTTTGAATTTTTAAAAACTAACACCGGATTCGTAATTAGCGACCCCAAAAACCCCCGAGTAGCCAGTTTTAAGCGAATCCAATAATTTTTTTAATTTTGTCCGCCATATTGGATCCGTTATTTTGAATTTTCAAAAACTAACACCGGATTCGTAATTAGCGACCCCAAAAACTCCCGAGTAGCCAGTTTTAAGCGAATCCGATAATTTTTTTAATTTTGTCCGCTATATTGGATCCGTTATTTTGAATTTTTAAAAACTAACACCGGATTCGTAATTAGCGACCCCAAAAACCCCCCAGTAGCCAGTTTTAAGCGAATCCGATAATTTTTTTAATTTTGTCCGCTATATTGGATCCGTTATTTTGAATTTTCAAAAACTAACAACGGATTCGTAATTAGCGACCCCAAAAACTCCCGAGTAGCCAGTTTGAAGCGAATCCGATAATTTTTTTAATTTTTTCCGCGATATTGGATCCGTTATTTTGAATTTACTAAAACTAACACCGGATTCGTAATTAGAGAACCCCAAAAACCCCCGAGTAGCCAGTTTTAAGCGAATCCGATAATTTTTTAATTTTGTACGCCATATTGGATCCGTTATTTTGAATTTTCAAAAACTAACACCGGATTCGTAATTAGCGACCCCAAAAACCCCGAGTAGCCAGTTTTAAGCGAATCCGATAATTTTTTAATTTTGTACGCCATATTGGATCCACCATTTTAAATTTTTAAAAACTAACGCCGGATTCGTAATTAGCGACCCCAAAAACCAACGAGTAGCCAGTTTTAAGCGAATCCGATAATTTTTTAATTTTGTACGCCATATTGGATCCGTTATTTTGAATTTTCTAAAACTAACTCCGGATTCGTAATTAGCGAACCCCAAAAACCCCCGAGTAGCCAGTTTTAAGCGAATCCGATAATTTTTTAATTTTGTCCGCTATATTGGATCCGTTATTTTGAATTTTTAAAAACTAACACCGGATTCGTAATTAGCGAGCCCAAAAACCCCCAAGTAGCCAGTTTTAAGCGAATCCGATAATTTTTTAATTTTGTACGCCATATTGGATCCGCCATTTTGAATATTCAAAAACTAACACCGGATTCGTAATTAGCGACCCCAAAAACCCCCAAGTAGCAAGTTTTAAGCGAATCCGATAATTTTTTTAATTTTGTCCGCCATATTGGATCCGTTATTTTGAATTTTCTAAAACTAACTCCGGATTCGTAATTAGCGAACCCCAAAAACCCCCGAGTAGCCAGTTTTAAGCGAATCCGATAATTTTTTTAATTTTGTCCGCTATATTGGATCCGTTATTTTGAATTTTCAAAAACTAACACCGGATTCGTAATTAGCGAGCCCAAAAACCCCCAAGTAGCCAGTTTTAAGCGAATCCGATAATTTTTTAATTTTGTACGCCATATTGGATCCGCCATTTTGAATATTCAAAAACTAACACCGGATTCGTAATTAGCGACCCCAAAAACCCCCGAGTAGCCAGTTTTAAGCGAATCCGATAATTTTTTTAATTTTGTCCGCTATATTGGATCCGTTATTTTGAATTTTCAAAAACTAACACCGGATTCGTAATTAGCGAGCCCAAAAACTCCCGAGTAGCCAGTTTGAAGCGAATCCGATAATTTTTTTAATTTTTTCCGCGATATTGGATCCGTTATTTTGAATTTACTAAAACTAACACCGGATTCGTAATTAGCGACCACAAAAACCCCCAAGTAGCAAGTTTTAAGCGAATCTGATAAGTTTTTAATTTTGTTGTCCGCCATATTGGATCCGCCATTTTGAATTTTCAAAAAATAACAACGGATTCGTAATAAGCGACCCCAAAAACCCCCGAGTAGCCAGTTTTAAGCGAATCAGATAATTTTTTTAATTTTGTCCGCCATATTGGATCCGTTATTTTGAATTTTCTAAAACTAACACCGGATTCGTAATTAGAGAACCCCAAAAACCCCCAAGTAGCAAGTTTTAAGCGAATCTGATAAGTTTTTAATTTTGTTGTCCGCCATATTGGATCCGCCATTTTGAATTTTCAAAAACTAACAACGGATTCGTAATAAGCGACCCCAAAAACCCCCGAGTAGCCAGTTTTAAGCGAATCAGATAATTTTTTTAATTTTGTCCGCCATATTGGATCCGTTATTTTGAATTTTCTAAAACTAACACCGGATTCGTAATTAGAGAACCCCAAAAACCCCCGAGTAGCCAGTTTTAAGCGAATCCGATAATTTTTTCATTTTGTACGCCATATTGGATCCGCCATTTTGAATTTTCTAAAACTAACACCGGATTCGTAATTAGCGAGCCCAAAAACCCTGAAGTAGCCAGTTTTAAGCGAATCCGATAATTTTTTAATTTTGTACGCCATATTGGATCCGCCATTTTGAATATTCAAAAACTAACAACGGATTCGTAATAAGCGACCCCAAAAACCCCCGAGTAGCAAGTTTTAAGCGAATCAGATAATTTTTTTAATTTTGTCCGCCATATTGGATCCGTTATTTTGAATTTTCTAAAACTAACACCGGATTCGTAATTAGAGAACCCCAAAAACCCCCGAGTAGCCAGTTTTAAGCGAATCCGATAATTTTTTTAATTTTGTCCGCTATATTGGATCCGTTATTTTGAATTTTCAAAAACTAACACCGGATTCGTAATTAGCGAGCCCAAAAAACCCCCAAGTAGCCAGTTTTAAGCGAATCCGATAATTTTTTTAATTTTGTCCGCCATATTGGATCCGCCATTTTGAATTTTCAAAAACTAACAACGGATTCGTAATTAGCGAACCCCAAAAACCCCCGAGTAGCCAGTTTTAAGCGAATCCGATAATTTTTTTAATTTTGTCCGCTATATTGGATCCGCCATTTTGAATTTTCAAAAACTAACAACGGATTCGTAATTAGCGAACCCCAAAAACCCCCGAGTAGCCAGTTTTAAGCGAATCCGATAATTTTTTTAATTTTGTCCGCTATATTGGATCCGTTATTTTGAATATTCAAAAACTAACACCGGATTCGTAATTAGCGACTTCAAAAACCCCCGAGTAGCCAGTTTTAAGCAAATCCGATAATTTTTTTAATTTTGTCCGCCATATTGGATCCGTTATTTTGAATTTTCTAAACTAACTTCGGATTCGTAATTAGCGAACCCCAAAAACCCCCGAGTAGCCAGTTTTAAGCGAATCCCGATAATTTTTTTAATTTTGTCCGCTATATTGGATCCGTTATTTTGAATTTTCAAAAACTAACACCGGATTCGTAATTAGCGAGCCCAAAAACCCCCAAGTAGCCAGTTTTAAGCGAATCCGATAATTTTTTAATTTTGTACGCCATATTGGATCCGCCATTTTGAATATTCAAAAACTAACACCGGATTCGTAATTAGCGACCCCAAAAACCCCCAAGTAGCAAGTTTTAAGCGAATCTGATAAGTTTTTAATTTTGTTGTCCGCCATATTGGATCCGCCATTTTGAATTTTCAAAAACTAACAACGGATTCGTAATAAGCGACCCCAAAAACCCCCGAGTAGCCAGTTTTAAGCGAATCAGATAATTTTTTTAATTTTGTCCGCCATATTGGATCCGTTATTTTGAATTTTCTAAAACTAACACCAGATTCGTAATTAGAGAACCCCAAAAACCCCCGAGTAGCCAGTTTTAAGCGAATCCGATAATTTTTTCATTTTGTACGCCATATTGGATCCGCTATTTTGAATTTTCAAAAACTAACACCGGATTCGTAATTAGAGACCCCAAAAACCCCCGAGTAGCCAGTTTTAAGCGAATCCGATAATTTTTTTAATTTTGTCCGTTATATTGGATCCGTTATTTTGAATTTTCAAAAACTAACACCGGATTCGTAGTTAGCGACCCCTAAAACCCCGAGTAGCCAGTTTTAAGCGAATCCGATAATTTTTTAATTTTGTACGCCATATTGGATCCGCCATTTTGAATTTTCAAAAACTAACACCGGATTCGTAATTAGCTACCCCAAAAACCCCCGAGTAGCCAGTTTTAAGCGAATCCGATAATTTTTTTTAATTTTGTCCGCCATATTGGATCCGTTATTTTGAATTTTCTAAAACTAACACCGGATTCGTAATTAGCGAGCCCAAAAACCCCCAAGTAGCCAGTTTTAAGCGAATCCGATAATTTTTTAATTTTGTACGCCATATTGGATCCGCCATTTTGAATATTCAAAAACTAACACCGGATTTGTAATTAGAGAACCCCAAAAACCCCCGAGTAGCCAGTTTTAAGCGAATCCAATAATTTTTTAATTTTGTACGCCATATTGGATCCGTTATTTTGAATTTTCAAAAACTAACATCGGATTCGTAATTAGCGACCCCAAAAACACCGAGTAGCCAGTTTTAAGCGAATCCGATAATTTTTTAATTTTGTACGCCATATTGGATCCACCATTTTAAATTTTTACAAACTAACACCGGATTCATAATTAGCGACCCCAAAAACCCCCGAGTAGCCGATTTTGAGCGAATCCGATAATTTTTTTAATTTTGTCCGCTATATTGGATCCGCCATTTTGAATTTTCAAAAACTAACAACGGATTCGTAATTAGCGACCCCAAAAACTCCCGAGTAGCCAGTTTTAAGCGAATCCGATAATTTTTTTAATTTTGTCCGCTATATTGGATCCGTTATTTTGAATTTTTAAAAACTAACACCGGATTCGAAATTAGCGACCCCAAAAACCCCCGAGTAGCCAGTTTTAAGCGAATCCGATAATTTTTCTAATTTTGTCCGCTATATTGGATCCGCCATTTTGAATTTTCAAAAACTAACAACGGATTCGTAATTAGCGACCCCAAAAACTCCCAAGTAGCCAGTTTTAAGCGAATCCGATAATTTTTTTAATTTTGTCCGCTATATTGGATCCGTTATTTTGAATTTTTAAAAACTAACAACGGATTCGAAATTAGCGACCCCAAAAACCCCCGAGTAGCCAGTTTTAAGCGAATCCGATAATTTTTTTAATTTTGTCCGCTATATTGGATCCGTTATTTTGAATTTTCAAAAACTAACACCGGATTCGTAATTAGCGACCCCAAAAACCCCGAGTAGCCAGTTTTAAGCGATTCCGATAATTTTTTAATTTTGTACGCCATATTGGATCCGCCATTTTAAATATTCAAAAACTAACACCGGATTCGTAATTAGCGACCCCAAAAACCCCGAGTAGCCAGTTTTAAGCGAATCCGATAATTTTTTTAATTTTGTCCGCCATATTGGATCCGTTATTTTGAATTTTCAAAAACTAACACCGGATTCGTAATTAGCGACCCCAAAAACCCCGAGTAGCCAGTTTTAAGCGAATCCGATAATTTTTAAATTTTGTACGCCATATTGGATCCGTTATTTTGAATTTTCAAAAACTAACACCGGATTCGTAATTAGCGACCCCAAAAACCCCGAGTAGCCAGTTTTAAGCGATTCCGATAATTTTTTAATTTTGTACGCCATATTGGATCCGTTATTTTGAATTTTTAAAAACTAACACCGGATTCGAAATTAGCGACCCCAAAAACCCCCGAGTAGCCAGTTTTAAGCGAATCCGATAATTTTTTTAATTTTGTCCGCCATATTGGATCCGTTATTTTGAATTTTCAAAAACTAACACCGGATTCGTAATTAGCGACCCCAAAAACCCCGAGTAGCCAGTTTTAAGCGAATCCGATAATTTTTAAATTTTGTACGCCATATTGGATCCGTTATTTTGAATTTACTAAAACTAACACCGGATTCGTAATTAGAGAACCCCAAAAACCCCCGAGTAGCCAGTTTTAAGCGAATCCGATAATTTTTTTAATTTTGTCCGCTATATTGGATCCGTTATTTTGAATTTTTAAAAACTAACACCGGATTCGTAATTAGCGACCCCAAAAACCCCCGAGTAGCCAGTTTTAAGCGAATCCAATAATTTTTTTAATTTTGTCCGCCATATTGGATCCGTTATTTTGAATTTTCAAAAACTAACACCGGATTCGTAATTAGCGACCCCAAAAACTCCCGAGTAGCCAGTTTTAAGTGAATCCGATAATTTTTTTAATTTTGTCCGCTATATTGGATCCGTTATTTTGAATTTTTAAAAACTAACACCGGATTCGTAATTAGCGACCCCAAAAACCCCCCAGTAGCCAGTTTTAAGCGAATCCGATAATTTTTTTAATTTTGTCCGCTATATTGGATCCGTTATTTTGAATTTTCAAAAACTAACAACGGATTCGTAATTAGCGACCCCAAAAACTCCCGAGTAGCCAGTTTGAAGCGAATCCGATAATTTTTTTAATTTTTTCCGCGATATTGGATCCGTTATTTTGAATTTACTAAAACTAACACCGGATTCGTAATTAGAGAACCCCAAAAACCCCCGAGTAGCCAGTTTTAAGCGAATCCGATAATTTTTTAATTTTGTACGCCATATTGGATCCGTTATTTTGAATTTTCAAAAACTAACACCGGATTCGTAATTAGCGACCCCAAAAACCCCGAGTAGCCAGTTTTAAGCGAATCCGATAATTTTTTAATTTTGTACGCCATATTGGATCCACCATTTTAAATTTTTAAAAACTAACGCCGGATTCGTAATTAGCGACCCCAAAAACCAACGAGTAGCCAGTTTTAAGCGAATCCGATAATTTTTTAATTTTGTACGCCATATTGGATCCGTTATTTTGAATTTTCTAAAACTAACTCCGGATTCGTAATTAGCGAACCCCAAAAACCCCCGAGTAGCCAGTTTTAAGCGAATCCGATAATTTTTTAATTTTGTACGCCATATTGGATCCGCCATTTTGAATATTCAAAAACTAACACCGGATTCGTAATTAGCGACCCCAAAAACCCCCAAGTAGCAAGTTTTAAGCGAATCCGATAATTTTTTTAATTTTGTCCGCCATATTGGATCCGTTATTTTGAATTTTCTAAAACTAACTCCGGATTCGTAATTAGCGAACCCCAAAAACCCCCGAGTAGCCAGTTTTAAGCGAATCCGATAATTTTTTTAATTTTGTCCGCTATATTGGATCCGTTATTTTGAATTTTCAAAAACTAACACCGGATTCGTAATTAGCGAGCCCAAAAACCCCCAAGTAGCCAGTTTTAAGCGAATCCGATAATTTTTTAATTTTGTACGCCATATTGGATCCGCCATTTTGAATATTCAAAAACTAACACCGGATTCGTAATTAGCGACCCCAAAAACCCCCAAGTAGCAAGTTTTAAGCGAATCTGATAAGTTTTTAATTTTGTTGTCCGCCATATTGGATCCGCCATTTTGAATTTTCAAAAACTAACAACGGATTCGTAATAAGCGACCCCAAAAACCCCCGAGTAGCCAGTTTTAAGCGAATCAGATAATTTTTTTAATTTTGTCCGCCATATTGGATCCGTTATTTTGAATTTTCTAAAACTAACACCGGATTCGTAATTAGAGAACCCCAAAAACCCCCGAGTAGCCAGTTTTAAGCGAATCCGATAATTTTTTCATTTTGTACGCCATATTGGATCCGCCATTTTGAATTTTCTAAAACTAACACCGGATTCGTAATTAGCGAGCCCAAAAACCCCGAAGTAGCCAGTTTTAAGCGAATCCGATAATTTTTTAATTTTGTACGCTATATTGGATCCGCCATTTTGAATTTTCAAATACTAACACCGGATTCGTAATTAGAGACCCCAAAAACCCCGAGTAGCCAGTTTTAAGCGAATCCGATAATTTTTTTAATTTTGTCCGTTATATTGGATCCGTTATTTTGAATTTTCAAAAACTAACACCGGATTCGTAGTTAGCGACCCCTAAAACCCCGAGTAGCCAGTTTTAAGCGAATCCGATAATTTTTTAATTTTGTACGCCATATTGGATCCGCCATTTTGAATTTTCAAAAACTAACACCGGATTCGTAATTAGCTACCCCAAAAACCCCCGAGTAGCCAGTTTTAAGCGAATCCGATAATTTTTTTTAATTTTGTCCGCCATATTGGATCCGTTATTTTGAATTTTCTAAAACTAACACCGGATTCGTAATTAGCGAGCCCAAAAACCCCCAAGTAGCCAGTTTTAAGCGAATCCGATAATTTTTTAATTTTGTACGCCATATTGGATCCGCCATTTTGAATATTCAAAAACTAACACCGGATTTGTAATTAGAGAACCCCAAAAACCCCCGAGTAGCCAGTTTTAAGCGAATCCAATAATTTTTTAATTTTGTACGCCATATTGGATCCGTTATTTTGAATTTTCAAAAAATAACATCGGATTCGTAATTAGCGACCCCAAAAACCCCGAGTAGCCAGTTTTAAGCGAATCCGATAATTTTTTAATTTTGTACGCCATATTGGATCCACCATTTTAAATTTTTAAAAACTAACACCGGATTCATAATTAGCGACCCCAAAAACCCCCGAGTAGCCGGTTTTAAGCGAATCCGATAATTTTTTTAATTTTGTCCGCTATATTGGATCCGCCATTTTGAATTTTCAAAAACTAACAACGGATTCGTAATTAGCGACCCCAAAAACTCCCGAGTAGCCAGTTTTAAGCGAATCCGATAATTTTTTTAATTTTGTCCGCTATATTGGATCCGTTATTTTGAATTTTTAAAAACTAACACCGGATTCGAAATTAGCGACCCCAAAAACCCCCGAGTAGCCAGTTTTAAGCGAATCCGATAATTTTTCTAATTTTGTCCGCTATATTGGATCCGCCATTTTGAATTTTCAAAAACTAACAACGGATTCGTAATTAGCGACCCCAAAAACTCCCAAGTAGCCAGTTTTAAGCGAATCCGATAATTTTTTTAATTTTGTCCGCTATATTGGATCCGTTATTTTGAATTTTTAAAAACTAACAACGGATTCGAAATTAGCGACCCCAAAAACCCCCGAGTAGCCAGTTTTAAGCGAATCCGATAATTTTTTTAATTTTGTCCGCTATATTGGATCCGTTATTTTGAATTTTCAAAAACTAACACCGGATTCGTAATTAGCGACCCCAAAAACCCCGAGTAGCCAGTTTTAAGCGATTCCGATAATTTTTTAATTTTGTACGCCATATTGGATCCGCCATTTTGGATATTCAAAAACTAACACCGGATTTGTAATTAGAGAACCCCAAAAACCCCCGAGTAGCCAGTTTTAAGCGAATCCAATAATTTTTTAATTTTGTACGCCATATTGGATCCGTTATTTTGAATTTTCAAAAACTAACATCGGATTCGTAATTAGCGACCCCAAAAACCCCGAGTAGCCAGTTTTAAGCGAATCCGATAATTTTTTAATTTTGTACGCCATATTGGATCCACCATTTTAAATTTTTAAAAACTAACACCGGATTCATAATTAGCGACCCCAAAAACCCCCGAGTAGCCGGTTTTAAGCGAATCCGATAATTTTTTTAATTTTGTCCGCTATATTGGATCCGCCATTTTGAATTTTCAAAAACTAACAACGGATTCGTAATTAGCGACCCCAAAAACTCCCGAGTAGCCAGTTTTAAGCGAATCCGATAATTTTTTTAATTTTGTCCGCTATATTGGATCCGTTATTTTGAATTTTTAAAAACTAACACCGGATTCGAAATTAGCGACCCCAAAAACCCCCGAGTAGCCAGTTTTAAGCGAATCCGATAATTTTTCTAATTTTGTCCGCTATATTGGATCCGCCATTTTGAATTTTCAAAAACTAACAACGGATTCGTAATTAGCGACCCCAAAAACTCCCAAGTAGCCAGTTTTAAGCGAATCCGATAATTTTTTTAATTTTGTCCGCTATATTGGATCCGTTATTTTGAATTTTTAAAAACTAACAACGGATTCGAAATTAGCGACCCCAAAAACCCCCGAGTAGCCAGTTTTAAGCGAATCCGATAATTTTTTTAATTTTGTCCGCTATATTGGATCCGTTATTTTGAATTTTCAAAAACTAACACCGGATTCGTAATTAGCGACCCCAAAAACCCCGAGTAGCCAGTTTTAAGCGATTCCGATAATTTTTTAATTTTGTACGCCATATTGGATCCGCCATTTTAAATATTCAAAAACTAACACCGGATTCGTAATTAGCGACCCCAAAAACCCCGAGTAGCCGGTTTTAAGCGAATCCGATAATTTTTTAATTTTGTACGCCATATTGGATCCGCCATTTTGAATTTTCAAAAACTAACACCGGATTCGAAATTAGCGACCCCAAAAACCCCCGAGTAGCCAGTTTTAAGCGAATCCGATAATTTTTTTAATTTTGTCCGCTATATTGGATCCGTTATTTTGAATTTTCAAAAACTAACACCGGATTCGTAATTAGCGACCCCAAAAACCCCGAGTAGCCAGTTTTAAGCGATTCCGATAATTTTTTAATTTTGTACGCCATATTGGATCCGCCATTTTAAATATTCAAAAACTAACACCGGATTCGTAATTAGCGACCCCAAAAACCCCGAGTAGCCGGTTTTAAGCGAATCCGATAATTTTTTAATTTTGTACGCCATATTGGATCCGCCATTTTGAATTTTCAAAAACTAACACCGGATTCGAAATTAGCGACCCCAAAAACCCCCGAGTAGCCAGTTTTAAGCGAATCCGATAATTTTTTTAATTTTGTCCGCTATATTGGATCCGTTATTTTGAATTTTCAAAAACTAACACCGGATTCGTAATTAGCGACCCCAAAAACCCCGAGTAGCCAGTTTTAAGCGATTCCGATAATTTTTTAATTTTGTACGCCATATTGGATCCGCCATTTTGAATATTCAAAAACTAACACCGGATTTGTAATTAGAGAACCCCAAAAACCCCCGAGTAGCCAGTTTTAAGCGAATCCAATAATTTTTTAATTTTGTACGCCATATTGGATCCGTTATTTTGAATTTACTAAAACTAACACCGGATTCGTAATTAGAGAACCCCAAAAACCCCCGAGTAGCCAGTTTTAAGCGAATCCGATAATTTTTTTAATTTTGTCCGCTATATTGGATCCGTTATTTTGAATTTTTAAAAACTAACACCGGATTCGAAATTAGCGACCCCAAAAACCCCCGAGTAGCCAGTTTTAAGCGAATCCGATAATTTTTCTAATTTTGTCCGCTATATTGGATCCGCCATTTTGAATTTTCAAAAACTAACAACGGATTCGTAATTAGCGACCCCAAAAACTCCCAAGTAGCCAGTTTTAAGCGAATCCGATAATTTTTTTAATTTTGTCCGCTATATTGGATCCGTTATTTTGAATTTTTAAAAACTAACAACGGATTCGAAATTAGCGACCCCAAAAACCCCCGAGTAGCCAGTTTTAAGCGAATCCGATAATTTTTTTAATTTTGTCCGCTATATTGGATCCGTTATTTTGAATTTTCAAAAACTAACAACGGATTCGTAATTAGCGACCCCAAAAACCCCGAGTAGCCAGTTTTAAGCGAATCCGATAATTTTTAAATTTTGTACGCCATATTGGATCCGTTATTTTGAATTTACTAAAACTAACACCGGATTCGTAATTAGAGAACCCCAAAAACCCCCGAGTAGCCAGTTTTAAGCGAATCCGATAATTTTTTTAATTTTGTCCGCTATATTGGATCCGTTATTTTGAATTTTTAAAAACTAACACCGGATTCGTAATTAGCGACCCCAAAAACCCCCGAGTAGCCAGTTTTAAGCGAATCCAATAATTTTTTTAATTTTGTCCGCCATATTGGATCCGTTATTTTGAATTTTCAAAAACTAACACCGGATTCGTAATTAGCGACCCCAAAAACTCCCGAGTAGCCAGTTTTAAGCGAATCCGATAATTTTTTTAATTTTGTCCGCTATATTGGATCCGTTATTTTGAATTTTTAAAAACTAACACCGGATTCGTAATTAGCGACCCCAAAAACCCCCCAGTAGCCAGTTTTAAGCGAATCCGATAATTTTTTTAATTTTGTCCGCTATATTGGATCCGTTATTTTGAATTTTCAAAAACTAACAACGGATTCGTAATTAGCGACCCCAAAAACTCCCGAGTAGCCAGTTTGAAGCGAATCCGATAATTTTTTTAATTTTTTCCGCGATATTGGATCCGTTATTTTGAATTTACTAAAACTAACACCGGATTCGTAATTAGAGAACCCCAAAAACCCCCGAGTAGCCAGTTTTAAGCGAATCCGATAATTTTTTAATTTTGTACGCCATATTGGATCCGTTATTTTGAATTTTCAAAAACTAACACCGGATTCGTAATTAGCGACCCCAAAAACCCCGAGTAGCCAGTTTTAAGCGAATCCGATAATTTTTTAATTTTGTACGCCATATTGGATCCACCATTTTAAATTTTTAAAAACTAACGCCGGATTCGTAATTAGCGACCCCAAAAACCCCGAGTAGCCAGTTTTAAGCGAATCCGATAATTTTTTAATTTTGTACGCCATATTGGATCCACCATTTTAAATTTTTAAAAACTAACGCCGGATTCGTAATTAGCGACCCCAAAAACCAACGAGTAGCCAGTTTTAAGCGAATCCGATAATTTTTTAATTTTGTACGCCATATTGGATCCGTTATTTTGAATTTTCTAAAACTAACTCCGGATTCGTAATTAGCGAACCCCAAAAACCCCCGAGTAGCCAGTTTTAAGCGAATCCGATAATTTTTTAATTTTGTACGCCATATTGGATCCGCCATTTTGAATATTCAAAAACTAACACCGGATTCGTAATTAGCGACCCCAAAAACCCCCAAGTAGCAAGTTTTAAGCGAATCCGATAATTTTTTTAATTTTGTCCGCCATATTGGATCCGTTATTTTGAATTTTCTAAAACTAACTCCGGATTCGTAATTAGCGAACCCCAAAAACCCCCGAGTAGACAGTTTTAAGCGAATCCGATAATTTTTTTAATTTTGTCCGCTATATTGGATCCGTTATTTTGAATTTTCAAAAACTAACACCGGATTCGTAATTAGCGAGCCCAAAAACCCCCAAGTAGCCAGTTTTAAGCGAATCCGATAATTTTTTAATTTTGTACGCCATATTGGATCCGCCATTTTGAATATTCAAAAACTAACACCGGATTCGTAATTAGCGACCCCAAAAACCCCCAAGTAGCAAGTTTTAAGCGAATCTGATAAGTTTTTAATTTTGTTGTCCGCCATATTGGATCCGCCATTTTGAATTTTCAAAAACTAACAACGGATTCGTAATAAGCGACCCCAAAAACCCCCGAGTAGCCAGTTTTAAGCGAATCAGATAATTTTTTTAATTTTGTCCGCCATATTGGATCCGTTATTTTGAATTTTCTAAAACTAACACCGGATTCGTAATTAGAGAACCCCAAAAACCCCCGAGTAGCCAGTTTTAAGCGAATCCGATAATTTTTTCATTTTGTACGCCATATTGGATCCGCCATTTTGAATTTTCTAAAACTAACACCGGATTCGTAATTAGCGAGCCCAAAAACCCCGAAGTAGCAAGTTTTAAGCGAATCCGATAATTTTTTAATTTTGTACGCCATATTGGATCCGCCATTTTGAATTTTCAAAAACTAACACCGGATTCGTAATTAGAGACCCCAAAAACCCCGAGTAGCCAGTTTTAAGCGAATCCGATAATTTTTTTAATTTTGTCCGTTATATTGGATCCGTTATTTTGAATTTTCAAAAACTAACACCGGATTCGTAGTTAGCGACCCCTAAAACCCCGAGTAGCCAGTTTTAAGCGAATCCGATAATTTTTTAATTTTGTACGCCATATTGGATCCGCCATTTTGAATTTTCAAAAACTAACACCGGATTCGTAATTAGCTACCCCAAAAACCCCCGAGTAGCCAGTTTTAAGCGAATCCGATAATTTTTTTTAATTTTGTCCGCCATATTGGATCCGTTATTTTGAATTTTCTAAAACTAACACCGGATTCGTAATTAGCGAGCCCAAAAACCCCCAAGTAGCCAGTTTTAAGCGAATCCGATAATTTTTTAATTTTGTACGCCATATTGGATCCGCCATTTTGAATATTCAAAAACTAACACCGGATTTGTAATTAGAGAACCCCAAAAACCCCCGAGTAGCCAGTTTTAAGCGAATCCAATAATTTTTTAATTTTGTACGCCATATTGGATCCGTTATTTTGAATTTTCAAAAACTAACATCGGATTCGTAATTAGCGACCCCAAAAACCCCGAGTAGCCAGTTTTAAGCGAATCCGATAATTTTTTAATTTTGTACGCCATATTGGATCCACCATTTTAAATTTTTAAAAACTAACACCGGATTCATAATTAGCGACCCCAAAAACCCCCGAGTAGCCGGTTTTAAGCGAATCCGATAATTTTTTTAATTTTGTCCGCTATATTGGATCCGCCATTTTGAATTTTCAAAAACTAACAACGGATTCGTAATTAGCGACCCCAAAAACTCCCGAGTAGCCAGTTTTAAGCGAATCCGATAATTTTTTTAATTTTGTCCGCTATATTGGATCCGTTATTTTGAATTTTTAAAAACTAACACCGGATTCGAAATTAGCGACCCCAAAAACCCCCGAGTAGCCAGTTTTAAGCGAATCCGATAATTTTTCTAATTTTGTCCGCTATATTGGATCCGCCATTTTGAATTTTCAAAAACTAACAACGGATTCGTAATTAGCGACCCCAAAAACTCCCAAGTAGCCAGTTTTAAGCGAATCCGATAATTTTTTTAATTTTGTCCGCTATATTGGATCCGTTATTTTGAATTTTTAAAAACTAACAACGGATTCGAAATTAGCGACCCCAAAAACCCCCGAGTAGCCAGTTTTAAGCGAATCCGATAATTTTTTTAATTTTGTCCGCTATATTGGATCCGTTATTTTGAATTTTCAAAAACTAACACCGGATTCGTAATTAGCGACCCCAAAAACCCCGAGTAGCCAGTTTTAAGCGATTCCGATAATTTTTTAATTTTGTACGCCATATTGGATCCGCCATTTTGGATATTCAAAAACTAACACCGGATTTGTAATTAGAGAACCCCAAAAACCCCCGAGTAGCCAGTTTTAAGCGAATCCAATAATTTTTTAATTTTGTACGCCATATTGGATCCGTTATTTTGAATTTTCAAAAACTAACATCGGATTCGTAATTAGCGACCCCAAAAACCCCGAGTAGCCAGTTTTAAGCGAATCCGATAATTTTTTAATTTTGTACGCCATATTGGATCCACCATTTTAAATTTTTAAAAACTAACACCGGATTCATAATTAGCGACCCCAAAAACCCCCGAGTAGCCGGTTTTAAGCGAATCCGATAATTTTTTTAATTTTGTCCGCTATATTGGATCCGCCATTTTGAATTTTCAAAAACTAACAACGGATTCGTAATTAGCGACCCCAAAAACTCCCGAGTAGCCAGTTTTAAGCGAATCCGATAATTTTTTTAATTTTGTCCGCTATATTGGATCCGTTATTTTGAATTTTTAAAAACTAACACCGGATTCGAAATTAGCGACCCCAAAAACCCCCGAGTAGCCAGTTTTAAGCGAATCCGATAATTTTTCTAATTTTGTCCGCTATATTGGATCCGCCATTTTGAATTTTCAAAAACTAACAACGGATTCGTAATTAGCGACCCCAAAAACTCCCAAGTAGCCAGTTTTAAGCGAATCCGATAATTTTTTTAATTTTGTCCGCTATATTGGATCCGTTATTTTGAATTTTTAAAAACTAACAACGGATTCGAAATTAGCGACCCCAAAAACCCCCGAGTAGCCAGTTTTAAGCGAATCCGATAATTTTTTTAATTTTGTCCGCTATATTGGATCCGTTATTTTGAATTTTCAAAAACTAACACCGGATTCGTAATTAGCGACCCCAAAAACCCCGAGTAGCCAGTTTTAAGCGATTCCGATAATTTTTTAATTTTGTACGCCATATTGGATCCGCCATTTTAAATATTCAAAAACTAACACCGGATTCGTAATTAGCGACCCCAAAAACCCCGAGTAGCCGGTTTTAAGCGAATCCGATAATTTTTTAATTTTGTACGCCATATTGGATCCGCCATTTTGAATTTTCAAAAACTAACACCGGATTCGAAATTAGCGACCCCAAAAACCCCCGAGTAGCCAGTTTTAAGCGAATCCGATAATTTTTTTAATTTTGTCCGCTATATTGGATCCGTTATTTTGAATTTTCAAAAACTAACACCGGATTCGTAATTAGCGACCCCAAAAACCCCGAGTAGCCAGTTTTAAGCGATTCCGATAATTTTTTAATTTTGTACGCCATATTGGATCCGCCATTTTAAATATTCAAAAACTAACACCGGATTCGTAATTAGCGACCCCAAAAACCCCGAGTAGCCGGTTTTAAGCAAATCCGATAATTTTTTAATTTTGTACGCCATATTGGATCCGCCATTTTGAATTTTCAAAAACTAACACCGGATTCGAAATTAGCGACCCCAAAAACCCCCGAGTAGCCAGTTTTAAGCGAATCCGATAATTTTTTTAATTTTGTCCGCTATATTGGATCCGTTATTTTGAATTTTCAAAAACTAACACCGGATTCGTAATTAGCGACCCCAAAAACCCCGAGTAGCCAGTTTTAAGCGATTCCGATAATTTTTTAATTTTGTACGCCATATTGGATCCGCCATTTTGAATATTCAAAAACTAACACCGGATTTGTAATTAGAGAACCCCAAAAACCCCCGAGTAGCCAGTTTTAAGCGAATCCAATAATTTTTTAATTTTGTACGCCATATTGGATCCGTTATTTTGAATTTTCAAAAACTAACATCGGATTCGTAATTAGCGACCCCAAAAACCCCGAGTAGCCAGTTTTAAGCGAATCCGATAATTTTTTAATTTTGTACGCCATATTGGATCCACCATTTTAAATTTTTAAAAACTAACACCGGATTCATAATTAGCGACCCCAAAAACCCCCGAGTAGCCGGTTTTAAGCGAATCCAATAATTTTTTTAATTTTGTCCGCTATATTGGATCCGCCATTTTGAATTTTCAAAAACTAACAACGGATTCGTAATTAGCGACCCCAAAAACTCCCGAGTAGCCAGTTTTAAGCGAATCCGATAATTTTTTTAATTTTGTCCGCTATATTGGATCCGTTATTTTGAATTTTTAAAAACTAACACCGGATTCGAAATTAGCGACCCCAAAAACCCCCGAGTAGCCAGTTTTAAGCGAATCCGATAATTTTTCTAATTTTGTCCGCTATATTGGATCCGCCATTTTGAATTTTCAAAAACTAACAACGGATTCGTAATTAGCGACCCCAAAAACTCCCAAGTAGCCAGTTTTAAGCGAATCCGATAATTTTTTTAATTTTGTCCGCTATATTGGATCCGTTATTTTGAATTTTTAAAAACTAACAACGGATTCGAAATTAGCGACCCCAAAAACCCCCGAGTAGCCAGTTTTAAGCGAATCCGATAATTTTTTTAATTTTGTCCGCTATATTGGATCCGTTATTTTGAATTTTCAAAAACTAACACCGGATTCGTAATTAGCGACCCCAAAAACCCCGAGTAGCCAGTTTTAAGCGATTCCGATAATTTTTTAATTTTGTCCGCTATATTGGATCCGCCATTTTGAATTTTCAAAAACTAACACCGGATTCGAAATTAGCGACCCCAAAAACCCCCGAGTAGCCAGTTTTAAGCGAATCCGATAATTTTTCTAATTTTGTCCGCTATATTGGATCCGCCATTTTGAATTTTCAAAAACTAACAACGGATTCGTATTTAGCGACCCCAAAAACTCCCGAGTAGCCAGTTTTAAGCGAATCCGATAATTTTTTTAATTTTGTCCGCTATATTGGATCCGTTATTTTGAATTTTTAAAAACTAACACCGGATTCGTAATTAGGGACCCCAAAAACCCCCGAGTAGCCAGTTTTAAGCGAATCCGATAATTTTTTTAATTTTGTCCGCCATATTGGATCCGTTATTTTGAATTTTCAAAAACTAACACCGGATTCGTAATTAGCGACCCCAAAAACCCCGAGTAGCCAGTTTTAAGCGAATCCGATAATTTTTAAATTTTGTACGCCATATTGGATCCGTTATTTTGAATTTACTAAAACTAACACCGGATTCGTAATTAGAGAACCCCAAAAACCCCCGAGTAGCCAGTTTTAAGCGAATCCGATAATTTTTTTAATTTTGTCCGCTATATTGGATCCGTTATTTTCAATTTTTAAAAACTAACACCGGATTCGTAATTAGCGACCCCAAAAACCCCCGAGTAGCCAGTTTTAAGCGAATCCAATAATTTTTTTAATTTTGTCCGCCATATTGGATCCGTTATTTTGAATTTTCAAAAACTAACACCGGATTCGTAATTAGCGACCCCAAAAACTCCCGAGTAGCCAGTTTTAAGCGAATCCGATAATTTTTTTAATTTTGTCCGCTATATTGGATCCGTTATTTTGAATTTTTAAAAACTGACACCGGATTCGTAATTAGCGACCCCAAAAACCCCCCAGTAGCCAGTTTTAAGCGAATCCGATAATTTTTTTAATTTTGTCCGCTATATTGGATCCGTTATTTTGAATTTTCAAAAACTAACAACGGATTCGTAATTAGCGACCCCAAAAACTCCCGAGTAGCCAGTTTGAAGCGAATCCGATAATTTTTTTAATTTTGTCCGCGATATTGGATCCGTTATTTTGAATTTACTAAAACTAACACCGGATTCGTAATTAGAGAACCCCAAAAACCCCCGAGTAGCCAGTTTTAAGCGAATCCGATAATTTTTTAATTTTGTACGCCATATTGGATCCGTTATTTTGAATTTTCAAAAACTAACACCGGATTCGTAATTAGCGACCCCAAAAACCCCGAGTAGCCAGTTTTAAGCGAATCCGATAATTTTTTAATTTTGTACGCCATATTGGATCCACCATTTTAAATTTTTAAAAACTAACGCCGGATTCGTAATTAGCGACCCCAAAAACCCCCGAGTAGCCAGTTTTAAGCGAATCCGATAATTTTTTTAATTTTGTCCGCCATATTGGATCCGTTATTTTGAATTTTCTAAAACTAACTCCGGATTCGTAATTAGCGAACCCCAAAAACCCCCGAGTAGCCAGTTTTAAGCGAATCCGATAATTTTTTTAATTTTGTCCGCTATATTGGATCCGTTATTTTGAATTTTTAAAAACTAACACCGGATTCGTAATTAGCGAGCCCAAAAACCCCCAAGTAGCCAGTTTTAAGCGAATCCGATAATTTTTTAATTTTGTACGCCATATTGGATCCGCCATTTTGAATATTCAAAAACTAACACCGGATTCGTAATTAGCGACCCCAAAAACCCCCAAGTAGCCAGTTTTAAGCGAATCCGATAATTTTTTAATTTTGTACGCCATATTGGATCCGCCATTTTGAATATTCAAAAACTAACACCGGATTCGTAATTAGCGACCCCAAAAACCCCCAAGTAGCAAGTTTTAAGCGAATCCGATAATTTTTTTAATTTTGTCCGCCATATTGGATCCGTTATTTTGAATTTTCTAAAACTAACTCCGGATTCGTAATTAGCGAACCCCAAAAACCCCCGAGTAGCCAGTTTTAAGCGAATCCGATAATTTTTTTAATTTTGTCCGCTATATTGGATCCGTTATTTTGAATTTTCAAAAACTAACACCGGATTCGTAATTAGCGAGCCCAAAAACCCCCAAGTAGCCAGTTTTAAGCGAATCCGATAATTTTTTAATTTTGTACGCCATATTGGATCCGCCATTTTGAATATTCAAAAACTAACACCGGATTCGTAATTAGCGACCCCAAAAACCCCCAAGTAGCAAGTTTTAAGCGAATCTGATAAGTTTTTAATTTTGTTGTCCGCCATATTGGATCCGCCATTTTGAATTTTTAAAAACTAACAACGGATTCGTAATAAGCGACCCCAAAAACCCCCGAGTAGCCAGTTTTAAGCGAATCAGATAATTTTTTTAATTTTGTCCGCCATATTGGATCCGTTATTTTGAATTTTCTAAAACTAACACCGGATTCGTAATTAGAGAACCCCAAAAACCCCCGAGTAGCCAGTTTTAAGCGAATCCGATAATTTTTTCATTTTGTACGCCATATTGGATCCGCCATTTTGAATTTTCTAAAACTAACACCGGATTCGTAATTAGCGAGCCCAAAAACCCCGAAGTAGCCAGTTTTAAGCGAATCCGATAATTTTTTAATTTTGTACGCCATATTGGATCCGCCATTTTGAATATTCAAAAACTAACAACGGATTCGTAATAAGCGACCCCAAAAACCCCCGAGTAGCAAGTTTTAAGCGAATCAGATAATTTTTTTAATTTTGTCCGCCATATTGGATCCGTTATTTTGAATTTTCTAAAACTAACACCGGATTCGTAATTAGAGAACCCCAAAAACCCCCGAGTAGCCAGTTTTAAGCGAATCCGATAATTTTTTCATTTTGTACGCCATATTGGATCCGCCATTTTGAATTTTCAAAAACTAACACCGGATTCGTAATTAGAGACCCCAAAAACCCCCGAGTAGCCAGTTTTAAGCGAATCCGATAATTTTTTTAATTTTGTCCGTTATATTGGATCCGTTATTTTGAATTTTCAAAAACTAACACCGGATTCGTAGTTAGCGACCCCTAAAACCCCGAGTAGCCAGTTTTAAGCGAATCCGATAATTTTTTAATTTTGTACGCCATATTGGATCCGCCATTTTGAATTTTTAAAAACTAACACCGGATTCGTAATTAGCTACCCCAAAAACCCCCGAGTAGCCAGTTTTAAGCGAATCCGATAATTTTTTTTAATTTTGTCCGCCATATTGGATCCGTTATTTTGAATTTTCTAAAACTAACACCGGATTCGTAATTAGCGAGCCCAAAAAACCCCAAGTAGCCAGTTTTAAGCGAATCCCATAATTTTTTAATTTTGTACGCCATATTGGATCCGCCATTTTGAATATTCAAAAACTAACACCGGATTTGTAATTAGAGAACCCCAAAAACCCCCGAGTAGCCAGTTTTAAGCGAATCCAATAATTTTTTAATTTTGTACGCCATATTGGATCCGTTATTTTGAATTTTCAAAAACTAACATCGGATTCGTAATTAGCGACCCCAAAAACCCCGAGTAGCCAGTTTTAAGCGAATCCGATAATTTTTTAATTTTGTACGCCATATTGGATCCGTTATTTTGAATTTTCAAAAACTAACACCGGATTCGAAATTAGCGACCCCAAAAACCCCCGAGTAGCCAGTTTTAAGCGAATCCGATAATTTTTCTAATTTTGTCCGCTATATTGGATCCGCCATTTTGAATTTTCAAAAACTAACAACGGATTCGTAATTAGCGACCCCAAAAACTCCCAAGTAGCCAGTTTTAAGCGAATCCGATAATTTTTTTAATTTTGTCCGCTATATTGGATCCGTTATTTTGAATTTTTAAAAACTAACAACGGATTCGAAATTAGCGACCCCAAAAACCCCCGAGTAGCCAGTTTTAAGCGAATCCGATAATTTTTTTAATTTTGTCCGCTATATTGGATCCGTTATTTTGAATTTTCAAATACTAACACCGGATTCGTAATTAGCGACCCCAAAAACCCCGAGTAGCCAGTTTTAAGCGATTCCGATAATTTTTTAATTTTGTACGCCATATTGGATCCGCCATTTTAAATATTCAAAAACTAACACCGAAATCGTAATTAGCGACCCCAAAAACCCCGAGTAGCCGGTTTTAAGCGAATCCGATAATTTTTTAATTTTGTACGCCATATTGGATCCGCCATTTTGAATTTCAAAAACTAACACCGGATTCGAAATTAGCGACCCCAAAAACCCCCGAGTAGCCAGTTTTAAGCGAATCCGATAATTTTTCTAATTTTGTCCGCTATATTGGATCCGCCATTTTGAATTTTCAAAAACTAACAACGGATTCGTAATTAGCGACCCCAAAAACTCCCGAGTAGCCAGTTTTAAGCGAATCCGATAATTTTTTTAATTTTGTCCGCTATATTCGATCCGTTATTTTGAATTTTTAAAAACTAACACCGGATTCGTAATTAGGGACCCCAAAAACCCCCGAGTAGCCAGTTTTAAGCGAATCCGATAATTTTTTTAATTTTGTCCGCCATATTGGATCCGTTATTTTGAATTTTCAAAAACTAACACCGGATTCGTAATTAGCGACCCCAAAAACCCCGAGTAGCCAGTTTTAAGCGAATCCGATAATTTTTAAATTATGTACGCCATATTGGATCCGTTATTTTGAATTTACTAAAACTAACACCGGATTCGTAATTAGAGAACCCCAAAAACCCCCGAGTAGCCAGTTTTAAGCGAATCCGATAATTTTTTTAATTTTGTCCGCTATATTGGATCCGTTATTTTGAATTTTTAAAAACTAACACCGGATTCGTAATTAGCGACCCCAAAAACTCCCGAGTAGCCAGTTTTAAGCGAATCCAATAATCTTTCTAATTTTGTCCGCTATATTGGATCCGCCATTTTAAATTTTCAAAAACTAACAACGGATTCGTAATTAGCGACCCCAAAAACTCCCGAGTAGCCAGTTTTAAGCGAATCCGATAATTTTTTTAATTTTGTCCGCTATATTGGATCCGTTATTTTGAATTTTAAAAACTAACACCGGATTCGTAATTAGCGACCCCAAAAACCCCCGAGTAGCCAGTTTTAAGCGAATCCAATAATTTTTTTAATTTTGTCCGCCATATTGGATCCGTTATTTTGAATTTTCAAAAACTAACACCGGATTCGTAATTAGCGACCCCAAAAACTCCCGAGTAGCCAGTTTTAAGCGAATCCGATAATTTTTTTAATTTTGTCCGCTATATTGGATCCGTTATTTTGAATTTTTAAAAACTAACAACGGATTCGAAATTAGCGACCCCAAAAACCCCCGAGTAGCCAGTTTTAAGCGAATCCGATAATTTTTTTAATTTTGTCCGCTATATTGGATCCGTTATTTTGAATTTTCAAAAACTAACAACGGATTCGTAATTAGCGACCCCAAAAACTCCCGAGTAGCCAGTTTGAAGCGAATCCGATAATTTTTTTAATTTTGTCCGCGATATTGGATCCGTTATTTTGAATTTACTAAAACTAACACCGGATTCGTAATTAGAGAACCCCAAAAACCCCCGAGTAGCCAGTTTTAAGCGAATCCGATAATTTTTTAATTTTATACGCCATATTGGATCCGTTATTTTGAATTTTCAAAAACTAACACCGGATTCGTAATTAGCGACCCCAAAAACCCCGAGTAGCCAGTTTTAAGCGAATCCGATAATTTTTTAATTTTGTACGCCATATTGGATCCACCATTTTAAATTTTTAAAAACTAACGCCGGATTCGTAATTAGCGACCCCAAAAACCCCCGAGTAGCCAGTTTTAAGCGAATCCGATAATTTTTTTAATTTTGTCCGCCATATTGGATCCGTTATTTTGAATTTTCTAAAACTAACTCCGGATTCGTAATTAGCGAACCCCAAAAACCCCCGAGTAGCCAGTTTTAAGCGAATCCGATAATTTTTTTAATTTTGTCCGCTATATTGGATCCGTTATTTTGAATATTCAAAAACTAACACCGGATTTGTAATTAGAGAACCCCAAAAACCCCCGAGTAGCCAGTTTTAAGCGAATCCAATAATTTTTTAATTTTGTACGCCATATTGGATCCGTTATTTTGAATTTTCAAAAACTAACATCGGATTCGTAATTAGCGACCCCAAAAACCCCGAGTAGCCAGTTTTAAGCGAATCCGATAATTTTTTAATTTTGTACGCCATATTGGATCCACCATTTTAAATTTTTAAAAACTAACACCGGATTCATAATTAGCGACCCCAAAAACCCCCGAGTAGCCGGTTTTAAGCGAATCCGATAATTTTTTTAATTTTGTCCGCTATATTGGATCCGCCATTTTGAATTTTCAAAAACTAACAACGGATTCGTAATTAGCGACCCCAAAAACTCCCGAGTAGCCAGTTTTAAGCGAATCCGATAATTTTTTTAATTTTGTCCGCTCTATTGGATCCGTTATTTTGAATTTTTAAAAACTAACAACGGATTCGAAATTAGCGACCCCAAAAACCCCCGAGTAGCCAGTTTTAAGCGAATCCGATAATTTTTTTAATTTTGTCCGCTATATTGGATCCGTTATTTTGAATTTTCAAATACTAACACCGGATTCGTAATTAGCGACCCCAAAAACCCCGAGTAGCCAGTTTTAAGCGATTCCGATAATTTTTTAATTTTGTACGCCATATTGGATCCGCCATTTTAAATATTCAAAAACTAACACCGAAATCGTAATTAGCGACCCCAAAAACCCCGAGTAGCCGGTTTTAAGCGAATCCGATAATTTTTTAATTTTGTACGCCATATTGGATCCGCCATTTTGAATTTTCAAAAACTAACACCGGATTCGAAATTAGCGACCCCAAAAACCCCCGAGTAGCCAGTTTTAAGCGAATCCGATAATTTTTCTAATTTTGTCCGCTATATTGGATCCGCCATTTTGAATTTTCAAAAACTAACAACGGATTCGTAATTAGCGACCCCAAAAACTCCCGAGTAGCCAGTTTTAAGCGAATCCGATAATTTTTTTAATTTTGTCCGCTATATTCGATCCGTTATTTTGAATTTTTAAAAACTAACACCGGATTCGTAATTAGGGACCCCAAAAACCCCCGAGTAGCCAGTTTTAAGCGAATCCGATAATTTTTTTAATTTTGTCCGCCATATATGATCCGTTATTTTGAATTTTCAAAAACTAACACCGGATTCGTAATTAGCGACCCCAAAAACCCCGAGTAGCCAGTTTTAAGCGAATCCGATAATTTTTAAATTATGTACGCCATATTGGATCCGTTATTTTGAATTTACTAAAACTAACACCGGATTCGTAATTAGAGAACCCCAAAAACCCCCGAGTAGCCAGTTTTAAGCGAATCCGATAATTTTTTTAATTTTGTCCGCTATATTGGATCCGTTATTTTGAATTTTTAAAAACTAACACCGGATTCGTAATTAGCGACCCCAAAAACTCCCGAGTAGCCAGTTTTAAGCGAATCCAATAATTTTTCTAATTTTGTCCGCTATATTGGATCCGCCATTTTGAATTTTCAAAAACTAACAACGGATTCGTAATTAGCGACCCCAAAAACTCCCGAGTAGCCAGTTTTAAGCGAATCCGATAATTTTTTTAATTTTGTCCGCTATATTGGATCCGTTATTTTGAATTTTTAAAAACTAACACCGGATTCGTAATTAGCGACCCCAAAAACCCCCGAGTAGCCAGTTTTAAGCGAATCCAATAATTTTTTTAATTTTGTCCGCCATATTGGATCCGTTATTTTGAATTTTCAAAAACTAACACCGGATTCGTAATTAGCGACCCCAAAAACTCCCGAGTAGCCAGTTTTAAGCGAATCCGATAATTTTTTTAATTTTGTCCGCTATATTGGATCCGTTATTTTGAATTTTTAAAAACTAACAACGGATTCGAAATTAGCGACCCCAAAAACCCCCGAGTAGCCAGTTTTAAGCGAATCCGATAATTTTTTTAATTTTGTCCGCTATATTGGATCCGTTATTTTGAATTTTCAAAAACTAACAACGGATTCGTAATTAGCGACCCCAAAAACTCCCGAGTAGCCAGTTTGAAGCGAATCCGATAATTTTTTTAATTTTGTCCGCGATATTGGATCCGTTATTTTGAATTTACTAAAACTAACACCGGATTCGTAATTAGAGAACCCCAAAAACCCCCGAGTAGCCAGTTTTAAGCGAATCCGATAATTTTTTAATTTTATACGCCATATTGGATCCGTTATTTTGAATTTTCAAAAACTAACACCCGATTCGTAATTAGCGACCCCAAAAACCCCGAGTAGCCAGTTTTAAGCGAATCCGATAATTTTTTAATTTTGTACGCCATATTGGATCCACCATTTTAAATTTTTAAAAACTAACGCCGGATTCGTAATTAGCGACCCCAAAAACCCCCGAGTAGCCAGTTTTAAGCGAATCCGATAATTTTTTTAATTTTGTCCGCCATATTGGATCCGTTATTTTGAATTTTCTAAAACTAACTCCGGATTCGTAATTAGCGAACCCCAAAAACCCCCGAGTAGCCAGTTTTAAGCGAATCCGATAATTTTTTTAATTTTGTCCGCTATATTGGATCCGTTATTTTGAATTTTTAAAAACTAACACCGGATTCGTAATTAGCGAGCCCAAAAACCCCCAAGTAGCCAGTTTTAAGCGAATCCGATAATTTTTTAATTTTGTACGCCATATTGGATCCGCCATTTTGAATATTCAAAAACTAACACCGGATTCGTAATTAGCGACCCCAAAAACCCCCAAGTAGCAAGTTTTAAGCGAATCCGATAATTTTTTTAATTTTGTCCGCCATATTGGATCCGTTATTTTGAATTTTCTAAAACTAACTCCGGATTCGTAATTAGCGAACCCCAAAAACCCCCGAGTAGCCAGTTTTAAGCGAATCCGATAATTTTTTTAATTTTGTCCGCTATATTGGATCCGTTATTTTGAATTTTCAAAAACTAACACCGGATTCGTAATTAGCGAGCCCAAAAACCCCCAAGTAGCCAGTTTTAAGCGAATCCGATAATTTTTTAATTTTGTACGCCATATTGGATCCGCCATTTTGAATATTCAAAAACTAACACCGGATTCGTAATTAGCGACCCCAAAAACCCCCAAGTAGCAAGTTTTAAGCGAATCTGATAAGTTTTTAATTTTGTTGTCCGCCATATTGGATCCGCCATTTTGAATTTTCAAAAACTAACAACGGATTCGTAATAAGCGACCCCAAAAACCCCCGAGTAGCCAGTTTTAAGCGAATCAGATAATTTTTTTAATTTTGTCCGCCATATTGGATCCGTTATTTTGAATTTTCTAAAACTAACACCGGATTCGTAATTAGAGAACCCCAAAAACCCCCGAGTAGCCAGTTTTAAGCGAATCCGATAATTTTTTCATTTTGTACGCCATATTGGATCCGCCATTTTGAATTTTCTAAAACTAACACCGGATTCGTAATTAGCGAGCCCAAAAACCCCGAAGTAGCCAGTTTTAAGCGAATCCGATAATTTTTTAATTTTGTACGCCATATTGGATCCGCCATTTTGAATATTCAAAAACTAACAACGGATTCGTAATAAGCGACCCCAAAAACCCCCGAGTAGCAAGTTTTAAGCGAATCAGATAATTTTTTTAATTTTGTCCGCCATATTGGATCCGTTATTTTGAATTTTCTAAAACTAACACCGGATTCGTAATTAGAGAACCCCAAAAACCCCCGAGTAGCCAGTTTTAAGCGAATCCGATAATTTTTTCATTTTGTACGCCATATTGGATCCGCCATTTTGAATTTTCAAAAACTAACACCGGATTCGTAATTAGAGACCCCCAAAACCCCCGAGTAGCCAGTTTTAAGCGAATCCGATAATTTTTTTAATTTTGTCCGTTATATTGGATCCGTTATTTTGAATTTTCAAAAACTAACACCGGATTCGTAGTTAGCGACCCCTAAAACCCCGAGTAGCCAGTTTTAAGCGAATCCGATAATTTTTTAATTTTGTACGCCATATTGGATCCGCCATTTTGAATTTTCAAAAACTAACACCGGATTCGTAATTAGCTACCCCAAAAACCCCCGAGTAGCCAGTTTTAAGCGAATCCGATAATTTTTTTTAATTTTGTCCGCCATATTGGATCCGTTATTTTGAATTTTCTAAAACTAACACCGGATTCGTAATTAGCGAGCCCAAAAACCCCCAAGTAGCCAGTTTTAAGCGAATCCGATAATTTTTTAATTTTGTACGCCATATTGGATCCGCCATTTTGAATATTCAAAAACTAACACCGGATTTGTAATTAGAGAACCCCAAAAACCCCCGAGTAGCCAGTTTTAAGCGAATCCAATAATTTTTTAATTTTGTACGCCATATTGGATCCGTTATTTTGAATTTTTAAAAACTAACACCGGATTCGTAATTAGCGACCCCAAAAACCCCCGAGTAGCCAGTTTTAAGCGAATCCAATAATTTTTTTAATTTTGTCCGCCATATTGGATCCGTTATTTTGAATTTTCAAAAACTAACACCGGATTCGTAATTAGCGACCCCAAAAACCCCGAGTAGCCAGTTTTAAGCGAATCCGATAATTTTTAAATTTTGTACGCCATATTGGATCCGTTATTTTGAATTTACTAAAACTAACACCGGATTCGTAATTAGAGAACCCCAAAAACCCCCGAGTAGCCAGTTTTAAGCGAATCCGATAATTTTTTTAATTTTGTCCGCTATATTGGATCCGTTATTTTGAATTTTTAAAAACTAACACCGGATTCGTAATTAGCGACCCCAAAAACCCCCCAGTAGCCAGTTTTAAGCGAATCCGATAATTTTTTTAATTTTGTCCGCTATATTGGATCCGTTATTTTGAATTTTCAAAAACTAACAACGGATTCGTAATTAGCGACCCCAAAAACTCCCGAGTAGCCAGTTTGAAGCGAATCCGATAATTCTTTTAATTTTGTCCGCGATATTGGATCCGTTATTTTGAATTTACTAAAACTAACACCGGATTCGTAATTAGAGAACCCCAAAAACCCCCGAGTAGCCAGTTTTAAGCGAATCCGATAATTTTTTAATTTTGTACGCCATATTGGATCCGTTATTTTGAATTTTCAAAAACTAACACCGGATTCGTAATTAGCGACCCCAAAAACCCCGAGTAGCCAGTTTTAAGCGAATCCGATAATTTTTTAATTTTGTACGCCATATTGGATCCACCATTTTAAATTTTTAAAAACTAACGCCGGATTCGTAATTAGCGACCCCAAAAACCCCCGAGTAGCCAGTTTTAAGCGAATCCGATAATTTTTTTAATTTTGTCCGCCATATTGGATCCGTTATTTTGAATTTTCTAAAACTAACTCCGGATTCGTAATTAGCGAACCCCAAAAACCCCCGAGTAGCCAGTTTTAGGCGAATCCGATAATTTTTTTAATTTTGTCCGCTATATTGGATCCGTTATTTTGAATTTTTAAAAACTAACACCGGATTCGTAATTAGCGAGCCCAAAAACCCCCAAGTAGCCAGTTTTAAGCGAATCCGATAATTTTTTAATTTTGTACGCCATATTGGATCCGCCATTTTGAATATTCAAAAACTAACACCGGATTCGTAATTAGCGACCCCAAAAACCCCCAAGTAGCAAGTTTTAAGCGAATCCGATAATTTTTTTAATTTTGTCCGCCATATTGGATCCGTTATTTTGAATTTTCTAAAACTAACTCCGGATTCGTAATTAGCGAACCCCAAAAACCCCCGAGTAGCCAGTTTTAAGCGAATCCGATAATTTTTTTAATTTTGTCCGCTATATTGGATCCGTTATTTTGAATTTTCAAAAACTAACACCGGATTCGTAATTAGCGAGCCCAAAAACCCCCAAGTAGCCAGTTTTAAGCGAATCCGATAATTTTTTAATTTTGTACGCCATATTGGATCCGCCATTTTGAATATTCAAAAACTAACACCGGATTCGTAATTAGCGACCCCAAAAACCCCCAAGTAGCAAGTTTTAAGCGAATCTGATAAGTTTTTAATTTTGTTGTCCGCCATATTGGATCCGCCATTTTGAATTTTCAAAAACTAACAACGGATTCGTAATAAGCGACCCCAAAAACCCCCGAGTAGCCAGTTTTAAGCAAATCAGATAATTTTTTTAATTTTGACCGCCATATTGGATCCGTTATTTTGAATTTTCTAAAACTAACACCGGATTCGTAATTAGAGAACCCCAAAAACCCCCGAGTAGCCAGTTTTAAGCGAATCCGATAATTTTTTCATTTTGTACGCCATATTGGATCCGCCATTTTGAATTTTCTAAAACTAACACCGGATTCGTAATTAGCGAGCCCAAAAACCCCGAAGTAGCCAGTTTTAAGCGAATCCGATAATTTTTTAATTTTGTACGCCATATTGGATCCGCCATTTTGAATATTCAAAAACTAACAACGGATTCGTAATAAGCGACCCCAAAAACCCCCGAGTAGCAAGTTTTAAGCGAATCAGATAATTTTTTTAATTTTGTCCGCCATATTGGATCCGTTATTTTGAATTTTCTAAAACTAACACCGGATTCGTAATTAGAGAACCCCAAAAACCCCCGAGTAGCCAGTTTTAAGCGAATCCGATAATTTTTTCATTTTGTACGCCATATTGGATCCGCCATTTTGAATTTTCAAAAACTAACACCGGATTCGTAATTAGAGACCCCAAAAACCCCCGAGTAGCCAGTTTTAAGCGAATCCGATAATTTTTTTAATTTTGTCCGTTATATTGGATCCGTTATTTTGAATTTTCAAAAACTAACACCGGATTCGTAGTTAGCGACCCCTAAAACCCCGAGTAGCCAGTTTTCAGCGAATCCGATAATTTTTTAATTTTGTACGCCATATTGGATCCGCCATTTTGAATTTTCAAAAACTAACACCGGATTCGTAATTAGCTACCCCAAAAACCCCCGAGTAGCCAGTTTTAAGCGAATCCGATAATTTTTTTTAATTTTGTCCGCCATATTGGATCCGTTATTTTGAATTTTCTAAAACTAACACCGGATTCGTAATTAGCGAGCCCAAAAACCCCCAAGTAGCCAGTTTTAAGCGAATCCGATAATTTTTTAATTTTGTACGCCATATTGGATCCGCCATTTTGAATATTCAAAAACTAACACCGGATTTGTAATTAGAGAACCCCAAAAACCCCCGAGTAGCCAGTTTTAAGCGAATCCAATAATTTTTTAATTTTGTACGCCATATTGGATCCGTTATTTTGAATTTTCAAAAACTAACATCGGATTCGTAATTAGCGACCCCAAAAACCCCGAGTAGCCAGTTTTAAGCGAATCCGATAATTTTTTAATTTTGTACGCCATATTGGATCCACCATTTTAAATTTTTAAAAACTAACACCGGATTCATAATTAGCGACCCCAAAAACTCCCGAGTAGCTAGTTTTAAGCGAATCCGATAATTTTTTTAATTTTGTCCGCTATATTGGATCCGTTATTTTGAATTTTTAAAAACTAACACCGGATTCGAAATTAGCGACCCCAAAAACCCCCGAGTAGCCAGTTTTAAGCGAATCCGATAATTTTTTTAATTTTGTCCGCTATATTGGATCCGCCATTTTGAATTTTCAAAAACTAACAACGGATTCGTAATTAGCGACCCCAAAAACTCCCAAGTAGCCAGTTTTAAGCGAATCCGATAATTTTTTTAATTTTGTCCGCTATATTGGATCCGTTATTTTGAATTTTTAAAAACTAACAACGGATTCGAAATTAGCGACCCCAAAAACCCCCGAGTAGCCAGTTTTAAGCGAATCCGATAATTTTTTTAATTTTGTCCGCTATATTGGATCCGTTATTTTGAATTTTCAAAAACTAACACCGGATTCGTAATTAGCGACCCCAAAAACCCCGAGTAGCCAGTTTTAAGCGATTCCGATAATTTTTTAATTTTGTACGCCATATTGGATCCGCCATTTTGAATATTCAAAAACTAACACCGGATTCGTAATTAGCGACCCCAAAAACCCCGAGTAGCCGGTTTTAAGCGAATCCGATAATTTTTTAAATTTGTACGCCATATTGGATCCGCCATTTCGAATTTTCAAAAACTAACACCGGATTCGAAATTAGCGACCCCAAAAACCCCCGAGTAGCCAGTTTTAAGCGAATCCGATAATTTTTCTAATTTTGTCCGCTATATTGGATCCGCCATTTTGAATTTTCAAAAACTAACAACGGATTCGTAATTAGCGATCCCAAAAACTCCCGAGTAGCCAGTTTTAAGCGAATCCGATGATTTTTTTAATTTTGTCCGCCATATTAGATCCGTTATTTTGAATTTTCAAAAACTAACACCGGATTCGTAATTAGCGACCCCAAAAACCCCGAGTAGCCAGTTTTAAGCGAATCCGATAATTTTTAAATTTTGTACGCCATATTGGATCCGTTATTTTGAATTTACTAAAACTAACACCGGATTCGTAATTAGAGAACCCCAAAAACCCCCGAGTAGCCAGTTTTAAGCGAATCCGATAATTTTTTTAATTTTGTCCGCTATATTGGATCCGTTATTTTGAATTTTTAAAAACTAACACCGGATTCGTAATTAGCGACCCCAAAAACTCCCGAGTAGCCAGTTTGAAGCGAATCCGATAATTTTTTTAATTTTGTCCGCTATATTGGATCCGTTATTTTGAATTTTTAAAAACTAACACCGGATTCGTAATTAGCGACCCCAAAAACCCCCCAGTAGCCAGTTTTAAGCGAATCCGATAATTTTTTTAATTTTGTCCGCTATATTGGATCCGTTATTTTGAATTTTCAAAAACTAACAACGGATTCGTAATTAGCGACCCCAAAAACTCCCGAGTAGCCAGTTTGAAGCGAATCCGATAATTTTTTTAATTTTGTCCGCGATATTGGATCCGTTATTTTGAATTTACTAAAACTAACACCGGATTCGTAATTAGAGAACCCCAAAAACCCCCGAGTAGCCAGTTTTAAGCGAATCCGATAATTTTTTAATTTTGTACGCCATATTGGATCCGTTATTTTGAATTTTCAAAAACTAACACCGGATTCGTAATTAGCGACCCCAAAAACCCCGAGTAGCCAGTTTTAAGCGAATCCGATAATTTTTTAATTTTGTACGCCATATTGGATCCACCATTTTAAATTTTTAAAAACTAACGCCGGATTCGTAATTAGCGACCCCAAAAACCCCCGAGTAGCCAGTTTTAAGCGAATCCGATAATTTTTTTAATTTTGTCCGCCATATTGGATCCGTTATTTTGAATTTTCTAAAACTAACTCCGGATTCGTAATTAGCGAACCCCAAAAACCCCCGAGTAGCCAGTTTTAAGCGAATCCGATAATTTTTTTAATTTTGTCCGCTATATTGGATCCGTTATTTTGAATTTTTAAAAACTAACACCGGATTCGTAATTAGCGAGCCCAAAAACCCCCAAGTAGCCAGTTTTAAGCGAATCCGATAATTTTTTAATTTTGTACGCCATATTGGATCCGCCATTTTGAATATTCAAAAACTAACACCGGATTCGTAATTAGCGACCCCAAAAAACCCCCAAGTAGCAAGTTTTAAGCGAATCCGATAATTTTTTTAATTTTGTCCGCCATATTGGATCCGTTATTTTGAATTTTCTAAAACTAACACCGGATTCGTAATTAGCGAGCCCAAAAACCCCGAAGTAGCCAGTTTTAAGCGAATCCGATAATTTTTTAATTTTGTACGCCATATTGGATCCGCCATTTTGAATATTCAAAAACTAACACCGGATTCGTAATTAGCGACTTCAAAAACCCCCGAGTAGCCAGTTTTAAGCAAATCCGATAATTTTTTTAATTTTGTCCGCCATATTGGATCCGTTATTTTGAATTTTCTAAAACTAACTCCGGATTCGTAATTAGCGAACCCCAAAAACCCCCGAGTAGCCAGTTTTAAGCGAATCCGATAATTTTTTTAATTTTGTCCGCTATATTGGATCCGTTATTTTGAATTTTCAAAAACTAACACCGGATTCGTAATTAGCGAGCCCAAAAACCCCCAAGTAGCCAGTTTTAAGCGAATCCGATAATTTTTTAATTTTATACGCCATATTGGATCCGCCATTTTGAATATTCAAAAACTAACATAGGATTCGTAATTAGCGACCCCAAAAACCCCCAAGTAGCAAGTTTTAAGCGAATCTGATAAGTTTTTAATTTTGTTGTCCGCCATATTGGATCCGCCATTTTGAATTTTCAAAAACTAACAACGGATTCGTAATAAGCGACCCCAAAAACCCCCGAGTAGCCAGTTTTAAGCGAATCAGATAATTTTTTTAATTTTGTCCGCCATATTGGATCCGTTATTTTGAATTTTCTAAAACTAACACCGGATTCGTAATTAGAGAACCCCAAAAACCCCCGAGTAGCCAGTTTTAAGCGAATCCGATAATTTTTTAATTTTGTACGCCATATTGGATCCGCCATTTTGAATTTTCAAAAACTAACACCGGATTCGTAATTAGCGACCCCAAAAACCCCCGAGTAGCCAGTTTTAAGCGAATCCGATAATTTTTTTAATTTTGTTCGCTATATTGGATCCGTTATTTTGAATTTTCAAAAACTAACACCGGATTCGTAGTTAGAGACCCCTAAAACCCCGAGTAGCCAGTTTTAAGCGAATCCGATAATTTTTTAATTTTGTACGCCATATTGGATCCGCCATTTTGAATTTTCAAAAACTAACACCGGATTCGTTATTAGAGAACCCCAAAAACCCCCGAGTAGCCAGTTTTAAGCGAATCCAATAATTTTTTAATTTTGTACGCCATATTGGATCCGTTATTTTGAATTTTCTAAAACTAACACCGGATTCGTAATTAGCGACCCCAAAAACCCCGAGTAGCCAGTTTTAAGCGAATCCGATAATTTTTTTAATTTTGTCCGCTATATTGGATCCGTTATTTTGAATTTTTAAAAACTAACAACGGATTCGAAATTAGCGACCCCAAAAACCCCCGAGTAGCCAGTTTTAAGCGAATCCGATAATTTTTTTAATTTTGTCCGCTATATTGGATCCGTTATTTTGAATTTTCAAAAACTAACACCGGATTCGTAATTAGCGATCCCAAAAACTCCCGAGTAGCCAGTTTTAAGCGAATCCGATAATTTTTTTAATTTTGTCCGCTATATTGGATCCGTTATTTTGAATTTTTAAAAACTAACACCGGATTCGTAATTAGGGACCCCAAAAACCCCCGAGTAGCCAGTTTTAAGCGAATCCGATGATTTTTTTAATTTTGTCCGCCATATTAGATCCGTTATTTTGAATTTTCAAAAACTAACACCGGATTCGTAATTAGCGACCCCAAAAACCCCGAGTAGCCGGTTTTAAGCGAATCCGATAATTTTTTTAATTTTGTCCGCTATATTGGATCCGTTATTTTGAATTTTTAAAAACTAACAACGGATTCGAAATTAGCGACCCCAAAAACCCCCGAGTAGCCAGTTTTAAGCGAATCCAATAATTTTTTAATTTTGTACGCCATATTGGATCCGCCATTTTGAATATTCAAAAACTAACACCGGATTCGTAATTAGCGACCCCAAAAACCCCGAGTAGCCGGTTTTAAGCGAATCCGATAATTTTTTAAATTTGTACGCCATATTGGATCCGCCATTTCGAATTTTCAAAAACTAACACCGGATTCGAAATTAGCGACCCCAAAAACCCCCGAGTAGCCAGTTTTAAGCGAATCCGATAATTTTTCTAATTTTGTCCGCTATATTGGATCCGCCATTTTGAATTTTCAAAAACTAACAACGGATTCGTAATTAGCGATCCCAAAAACTCCCGAGTAGCCAGTTTTAAGCGAATCCGATAATTTTTTTAATTTTGTCCGCTATATTGGATCCGTTATTTTGAATTTTTAAAAACTAACACCGGATTCGTAATTAGGGACCCCAAAAACCCCCGAGTAGCCAGTTTTAAGCGAATCCGATGATTTTTTTAATTTTGTCCGCCATATTAGATCCGTTATTTTGAATTTTCAAAAACTAACACCGGATTCGTAATTAGCGACCCCAAAAACCCCGAGTAGCCAGTTTTAAGCGAATCCGATAATTTTTAAATTTTGTACGCCATATTGGATCCGTTATTTTGAATTTACTAAAACTAACACCGGATTCGTAATTAGAGAACCCCAAAAACCCCCGAGTAGCCAGTTTTAAGCGAATCCGATAATTTTTTTAATTTTGTCCGCTATATTGGATCCGTTATTTTGAATTTTTAAAAACTAACACCGGATTCGTAATTAGCGACCCCAAAAACTCCCGAGTAGCCAGTTTGAAGCGAATCCGATAATTTTTTTAATTTTGTCCGCTATATTGGATCCGTTATTTTGAATTTTTAAAAACTAACACCGGATTCGTAATTAGCGACCCCAAAAACCCCCCAGTAGCCAGTTTTAAGCAAATCCGATAATTTTTTTAATTTTGTCCGCTATATTGGATCCGTTATTTTGAATTTTCAAAAACTAACAACGGATTCGTAATTAGCGACCCCAAAAACTCCCGAGTAGCCAGTTTGAAGCGAATCCGATAATTTTTTTAATTTTGTCCGCGATATTGGATCCGTTATTTTGAATTTACTAAAACTAACACCGGATTCGTAATTAGAGAACCCCAAAAACCCCCGAGTAGCCAGTTTTAAGCGAATCCGATAATTTTTTAATTTTGTACGCCATATTGGATCCGTTATTTTAAATTTTTAAAAACTAACGCCGGATTCGTAATTAGCGACCCCAAAAACCCCCGAGTAGCCAGTTTTAAGCGAATCCGATAATTTTTTTAATTTTGTCCGCCATATTGGATCCGTTATTTTGAATTTTCTAAAACTAACTCCGGATTCGTAATTAGCGAACCCCAAAAACCCCCGAGTAGCCAGTTTTAAGCGAATCCGATAATTTTTTTAATTTTGTCCGCTATATTGGATCCGTTATTTTGAATTTTTAAAAACTAACACCGGATTCGTAATTAGCGAGCCCAAAAACCCCCAAGTAGCCAGTTTTAAGCGAATCCGATAATTTTTTAATTTTGTACGCCATATTGGATCCGCCATTTTGAATATTCAAAAACTAACACCGGATTCGTAATTAGCGACCCCAAAAAACCCCCAAGTAGCAAGTTTTAAGCGAATCCGATAATTTTTTTAATTTTGTCCGCCATATTGGATCCGTTATTTTGAATTTTCTAAAACTAACACCGGATTCGTAATTAGCGAGCCCAAAAACCCCGAAGTAGCCAGTTTTAAGCGAATCCGATAATTTTTTAATTTTGTACGCCATATTGGATCCGCCATTTTGAATATTCAAAAACTAACACCGGATTCGTAATTAGCGACTTCAAAAACCCCCGAGTAGCCAGTTTTAAGCAAATCCGATAATTTTTTTAATTTTGTCCGCCATATTGGATCCGTTATTTTGAATTTTCTAAAACTAACTCCGGATTCGTAATTAGCGAACCCCAAAAACCCCCGAGTAGCCAGTTTTAAGCGAATCCGATAATTTTTTTAATTTTGTCCGCTATATTGGATCCGTTATTTTGAATTTTCAAAAACTAACACCGGATTCGTAATTAGCGAGCCCAAAAACCCCCAAGTAGCCAGTTTTAAGCGAATCCGATAATTTTTTAATTTTATACGCCATATTGGATCCGCCATTTTGAATATTCAAAAACTAACATAGGATTCGTAATTAGCGACCCCAAAAACCCCCAAGTAGCAAGTTTTAAGCGAATCTGATAAGTTTTTAATTTTGTTGTCCGCCATATTGGATCCGCCATTTTGAATTTTCAAAAACTAACAACGGATTCGTAATAAGCGACCCCAAAAACCCCCGAGTAGCCAGTTTTAAGCGAATCAGATAATTTTTTTAATTTTGTCCGCCATATTGGATCCGTTATTTTGAATTTTCTAAAACTAACACCGGATTCGTAATTAGAGAACCCCAAAAACCCCCGAGTAGCCAGTTTTAAGCGAATCCGATAATTTTTTAATTTTGTACGCCATATTGGATCCGCCATTTTGAATTTTCAAAAACTAACACCGGATTCGTAATTAGCGACCCCAAAAACCCCCGAGTAGCCAGTTTTAAGCGAATCCGATAATTTTTTTAATTTTGTCCGCTATATTGGATCCGCCATTTTGAATTTTCAAAAACTAACATCGGATTCGTAATTAGCGACCCCAAAAACCCCGAGTAGCCGGTTTTAAGCGAATCCGATAATTTTTTTAATTTTGTCCGCTATATTGGATCCGCCATTTTGAATTTTCAAAAACTAACAACGGATTCGTAATTAGCGACCCCAAAAACTCCCGAGTAGCCAGTTTTAAGCGAATCCGATAATTTTTTAATTTTGTACGCCATATTGGATCCGCCATTTTGAATTTTCAAAAACTAACACCGGATTCGTAATTAGCGACCCCAAAAACCCCCGAGTAGCCAGTTTTAAGCGAATCCGATAATTTTTTTAATTTTGTCCGCCATATTGGATCCGTTATTTTGAATTTTCTAAAACTAACACCGGATTCGTAATTAGCGAGCCCAAAAACCCCGAAGTAGCCAGTTTTAAGCGAATCCGATAATTTTTTAATTTTGTACGCCATATTGGATCCGCCATTTTGAATATTCAAAAACTAACACCGGATTCGTAATTAGCGACTTCAAAAACCCCCGAGTAGCCAGTTTTAAGCAAATCCGATAATTTTTTTAATTTTGTCCGCCATATTGGATCCGTTATTTTGAATTTTCTAAAACTAACTCCGGATTCGTAATTAGCGAACCCCAAAAACCCCCGAGTAGCCAGTTTTAAGCGAATCCGATAATTTTTTTAATTTTGTCCGCCATATTGGATCCGTTATTTTGAATTTTCTAAAACTAACACCGGATTCGTAATTAGAGAACCCCAAAAACCCCCGAGTAGCCAGTTTTAAGCGAATCCGATAATTTTTTAATTTTGTACGCCATATTGGATCCGCCATTTTGAATTTTCAAAAACTAACACCGGATTCGTAATTAGCGACCCCAAAAACCCCCGAGTAGCCAGTTTTAAGCGAATCCGATAATTTTTTTAATTTTGTCCGCCATATTGGATCCGTTATTTTGAATTTTCTAAAACTAACACCGGATTCGTAATTAGCGAGCCCAAAAACCCCGAAGTAGCCAGTTTTAAGCGAATCCGATAATTTTTTAATTTTGTACGCCATATTGGATCCGCCATTTTGAATATTCAAAAACTAACACCGGATTCGTAATTAGCGACTTCAAAAACCCCCGAGTAGCCAGTTTTAAGCAAATCCGATAATTTTTTTAATTTTGTCCGCCATATTGGATCCGTTATTTTGAATTTTCTAAAACTAACTCCGGATTCGTAATTAGCGAACCCCAAAAACCCCCGAGTAGCCAGTTTTAAGCGAATCCGATAATTTTTTTAATTTTGTCCGCTATATTGGATCCGTTATTTTGAATTTTCAAAAACTAACACCGGATTCGTAATTAGCGAGCCCAAAAACCCCCAAGTAGCCAGTTTTAAGCGAATCCGATAATTTTTTAATTTTATACGCCATATTGGATCCGCCATTTTGAATATTCAAAAACTCACATAGGATTCGTAATTAGCGACCCCAAAAACCCCCAAGTAGCAAGTTTTAAGCGAATCTGATAAGTTTTTAATTTTGTTGTCCGCCATATTGGATCCGCCATTTTGAATTTTCAAAAACTAACAACGGATTCGTAATAAGCGACCCCAAAAACCCCCGAGTAGCCAGTTTTAAGCGAATCAGATAATTTTTTTAATTTTGTCCGCCATATTGGATCCGTTATTTTGAATTTTCTAAAACTAACACCGGATTCGTAATTAGAGAACCCCAAAAACCCCCGAGTAGCCAGTTTTAAGCGAATCCGATAATTTTTTAATTTTGTACGCCATATTGGATCCGCCATTTTGAATTTTCAAAAACTAACACCGGATTCGTAATTAGCGACCCCAAAAACCCCCGAGTAGCCAGTTTTAAGCGAATCCGATAATTTTTTTAATTTTGTTCGCTATATTGGATCCGTTATTTTGAATTTTCAAAAACTAACACCGGATTCGTAGTTAGAGACCCCTAAAACCCCGAGTAGCCAGTTTTAAGCGAATCCGATAATTTTTTAATTTTGTACGCCATATTGGATCCGCCATTTTGAATTTTCAAAAACTAACACCGGATTCGTTATTAGAGAACCCCAAAAACCCCCGAGTAGCCAGTTTTAAGCGAATCCAATAATTTTTTAATTTTGTACGCCATATTGGATCCGTTATTTTGAATTTTCTAAAACTAACACCGGATTCGTAATTAGCGACCCCAAAAACCCCGAGTAGCCAGTTTTAAGCGAATCCGATAATTTTTTTAATTTTGTCCGCTATATTGGATCCGTTATTTTGAATTTTTAAAAACTAACAACGGATTCGAAATTAGCGACCCCAAAAACCCCCGAGTAGCCAGTTTTAAGCGAATCCGATAATTTTTTTAATTTTGTCCGCTATATTGGATCCGTTATTTTGAATTTTCAAAAACTAACACCGGATTCGTAATTAGCGATCCCAAAAACTCCCGAGTAGCCAGTTTTAAGCGAATCCGATAATTTTTTTAATTTTGTCCGCTATATTGGATCCGTTATTTTGAATTTTTAAAAACTAACACCGGATTCGTAATTAGGGACCCCAAAAACCCCCGAGTAGCCAGTTTTAAGCGAATCCGATGATTTTTTTAATTTTGTCCGCCATATTAGATCCGTTATTTTGAATTTTCAAAAACTAACACCGGATTCGTAATTAGCGACCCCAAAAACCCCGAGTAGCCGGTTTTAAGCGAATCCGATAATTTTTTTAATTTTGTCCGCTATATTGGATCCGTTATTTTGAATTTTTAAAAACTAACAACGGATTCGAAATTAGCGACCCCAAAAACCCCCGAGTAGCCAGTTTTAAGCGAATCCAATAATTTTTTAATTTTGTACGCCATATTGGATCCGCCATTTTGAATATTCAAAAACTAACACCGGATTCGTAATTAGCGACCCCAAAAACCCCGAGTAGCCGGTTTTAAGCGAATCCGATAATTTTTTAAATTTGTACGCCATATTGGATCCGCCATTTCGAATTTTCAAAAACTAACACCGGATTCGAAATTAGCGACCCCAAAAACCCCCGAGTAGCCAGTTTTAAGCGAATCCGATAATTTTTCTAATTTTGTCCGCTATATTGGATCCGCCATTTTGAATTTTCAAAAACTAACAACGGATTCGTAATTAGCGATCCCAAAAACTCCCGAGTAGCCAGTTTTAAGCGAATCCGATAATTTTTTTAATTTTGTCCGCTATATTGGATCCGTTATTTTGAATTTTTAAAAACTAACACCGGATTCGTAATTAGGGACCCCAAAAACCCCCGAGTAGCCAGTTTTAAGCGAATCCGATGATTTTTTTAATTTTGTCCGCCATATTAGATCCGTTATTTTGAATTTTCAAAAACTAACACCGGATTCGTAATTAGCGACCCCAAAAACCCCGAGTAGCCAGTTTTAAGCGAATCCGATAATTTTTAAATTTTGTACGCCATATTGGATCCGTTATTTTGAATGTACTAAAACTAACACCGGATTCGTAATTAGAGAACCCCAAAAACCCCCGAGTAGCCAGTTTTAAGCGAATCCGATAATTTTTTTAATTTTGTCCGCTATATTGGATCCGTTATTTTGAATTTTTAAAAACTAACACCGGATTCGTAATTAGCGACCCCAAAAACTCCCGAGTAGCCAGTTTGAAGCGAATCCGATAATTTTTTTAATTTTGTCCGCTATATTGGATCCGTTATTTTGAATTTTTAAAAACTAACACCGGATTCGTAATTAGCGACCCCAAAAACCCCCCAGTAGCCAGTTTTAAGCGAATCCGATAATTTTTTTAATTTTGTCCGCTATATTGGATCCGTTATTTTGAATTTTCAAAAACTAACAACGGATTCGTAATTAGCGACCCCAAAAACTCCCGAGTAGCCAGTTTGAAGCGAATCCGATAATTTTTTTAATTTTGTCCGCGATATTGGATCCGTTATTTTGAATTTACTAAAACTAACACCGGATTCGTAATTAGAGAACCCCAAAAACCCCCGAGTAGCCAGTTTTAAGCGAATCCGATAATTTTTTAATTTTGTACGCCATATTGGATCCGTTATTTTAAATTTTTAAAAACTAACGCCGGATTCGTAATTAGCGACCCCAAAAACCCCCGAGTAGCCAGTTTTAAGCGAATCCGATAATTTTTTTAATTTTGTCCGCCATATTGGATCCGTTATTTTGAATTTTCTAAAACTAACTCCGGATTCGTAATTAGCGAACCCCAAAAACCCCCGAGTAGCCAGTTTTAAGCGAATCCGATAATTTTTTTAATTTTGTCCGCTATATTGGATCCTTTATTTTGAATTTTTAAAAACTAACACCGGATTCGTAATTAGCGAGCCCAAAAACCCCCAAGTAGCCAGTTTTAAGCGAATCCGATAATTTTTTAATTTTGTACGCCATATTGGATCCGCCATTTTGAATATTCAAAAACTAACACCGGATTCGTAATTAGCGACCCCAAAAAACCCCCAAGTAGCAAGTTTTAAGCGAATCCGATAATTTTTTTAATTTTGTCCGCCATATTGGATCCGTTATTTTGAATTTTCTAAAACTAACACCGGATTCGTAATTAGCGAGCCCAAAAACCCCGAAGTAGCCAGTTTTAAGCGAATCCGATAATTTTTTAATTTTGTACGCCATATTGGATCCGCCATTTTGAATATTCAAAAACTAACACCGGATTCGTAATTAGCGACTTCAAAAACCCCCGAGTAGCCAGTTTTAAGCAAATCCGATAATTTTTTTAATTTTGTCCGCCATATTGGATCCGTTATTTTGAATTTTCTAAAACTAACTCCGGATTCGTAATTAGCGAACCCCAAAAACCCCCGAGTAGCCAGTTTTAAGCGAATCCGATAATTTTTTTAATTTTGTCCGCTATATTGGATCCGTTATTTTGAATTTTCAAAAACTAACACCGGATTCGTAATTAGCGAGCCCAAAAACCCCCAAGTAGCCAGTTTTAAGCGAATCCGATAATTTTTTAATTTTATACGCCATATTGGATCCGCCATTTTGAATATTCAAAAACTAACATAGGATTCGTAATTAGCGACCCCAAAAACCCCCAAGTAGCAAGTTTTAAGCGAATCTGATAAGTTTTTAATTTTGTTGTCCGCCATATTGGATCCGCCATTTTGAATTTTCAAAAACTAACAACGGATTCGTAATAAGCGACCCCAAAAACCCCCGAGTAGCCAGTTTTAAGCGAATCAGATAATTTTTTTAATTTTGTCCGCCATATTGGATCCGTTATTTTGAATTTTCTAAAACTAACACCGGATTCGTAATTAGAGAACCCCAAAAACCCCCGAGTAGCCAGTTTTAAGCGAATCCGATAATTTTTTAATTTTGTACGCCATATTGGATCCGTTATTTTAAATTTTTAAAAACTAACGCCGGATTCGTAATTAGCGACCCCAAAAACCCCCGAGTAGCCAGTTTTAAGCGAATCCGATAATTTTTTTAATTTTGTCCGCCATATTGGATCCGTTATTTTGAATTTTCTAAAACTAACTCCGGATTCGTAATTAGCGAACCCCAAAAACCCCCGAGTAGCCAGTTTTAAGCGAATCCGATAATTTTTTTAATTTTGTCCGCTATATTGGATCCTTTATTTTGAATTTTTAAAAACTAACACCGGATTCGTAATTAGCGAGCCCAAAAACCCCCAAGTAGCCAGTTTTAAGCGAATCCGATAATTTTTTAATTTTGTACGCCATATTGGATCCGCCATTTTGAATATTCAAAAACTAACACCGGATTCGTAATTAGCGACCCCAAAAAACCCCCAAGTAGCAAGTTTTAAGCGAATCCGATAATTTTTTTAATTTTGTCCGCCATATTGGATCCGTTATTTTGAATTTTCTAAAACTAACACCGGATTCGTAATTAGCGAGCCCAAAAACCCCGAAGTAGCCAGTTTTAAGCGAATCCGATAATTTTTTAATTTTGTACGCCATATTGGATCCGCCATTTTGAATATTCAAAAACTAACACCGGATTCGTAATTAGCGACTTCAAAAACCCCCGAGTAGCCAGTTTTAAGCAAATCCGATAATTTTTTTAATTTTGTCCGCCATATTGGATCCGTTATTTTGAATTTTCTAAAACTAACTCCGGATTCGTAATTAGCGAACCCCAAAAACCCCCGAGTAGCCAGTTTTAAGCGAATCCGATAATTTTTTTAATTTTGTCCGCTATATTGGATCCGTTATTTTGAATTTTCAAAAACTAACACCGGATTCGTAATTAGCGAGCCCAAAAACCCCCAAGTAGCCAGTTTTAAGCGAATCCGATAATTTTTTAATTTTATACGCCATATTGGATCCGCCATTTTGAATATTCAAAAACTAACATAGGATTCGTAATTAGCGACCCCAAAAACCCCCAAGTAGCAAGTTTTAAGCGAATCTGATAAGTTTTTAATTTTGTTGTCCGCCATATTGGATCCGCCATTTTGAATTTTCAAAAACTAACAACGGATTCGTAATAAGCGACCCCAAAAACCCCCGAGTAGCCAGTTTTAAGCGAATCAGATAATTTTTTTAATTTTGTCCGCCATATTGGATCCGTTATTTTGAATTTTCTAAAACTAACACCGGATTCGTAATTAGAGAACCCCAAAAACCCCCGAGTAGCCAGTTTTAAGCGAATCCGATAATTTTTTAATTTTGTACGCCATATTGGATCCGCCATTTTGAATTTTCAAAAACTAACACCGGATTCGTAATTAGCGACCCCAAAAACCCCCGAGTAGCCAGTTTTAAGCGAATCCGATAATTTTTTTAATTTTGTCCGCTATATTGGATCCGCCATTTTGAATTTTCAAAAACTAACATCGGATTCGTAATTAGCGACCCCAAAAACCCCGAGTAGCCGGTTTTAAGCGAATCCGATAATTTTTTTAATTTTGTCCGCTATATTGGATCCGCCATTTTGAATTTTCAAAAACTAACAACGGATTCGTAATTAGCGACCCCAAAAACTCCCGAGTAGCCAGTTTTAAGCGAATCCGATAATTTTTTAATTTTGTACGCCATATTGGATCCGCCATTTTGAATTTTCAAAAACTAACACCGGATTCGTAATTAGCGACCCCAAAAACCCCCGAGTAGCCAGTTTTAAGCGAATCCGATAATTTTTTTAATTTTGTTCGCTATATTGGATCCGTTATTTTGAATTTTCAAAAACTAACACCGGATTCGTAGTTAGCGACCCCTAAAACCCCGAGTAGCCAGTTTTAAGCGAATCCGATAATTTTTTAATTTTGTACGCCATATTGGATCCGCCATTTTGAATTTTCAAAAACTAACACCGGATTCGTTATTAGAGAACCCCAAAAACCCCCGAGTAGCCAGTTTTAAGCGAATCCGAAAATTTTTTTAATTTTGTCCGCTATATTGGATCCGTTATTTTGAATTTTTAAAAACTAACACCGGATTCGAAATTAGCGACCCCAAAAACCCCCGAGTAGCCAGTTTTAAGCGAATCCAATAATTTTTCTAATTTTGTCCGCTATATTGGATCCGCCATTTTGAATTTTCAAAAACTAACAACGGATTCGTAATTAGCGACCCCAAAAACCCCCGAGTAGCCAGTTTTAAGCGAATCCGATAATTTTTTTAATTTTGTTCGCTATATTGGATCCGTTATTTTGAATTTTCAAAAACTAACACCGGATTCGTAGTTAGCGACCCCTAAAACCCCGAGTAGCCAGTTTTAAGCGAATCCGATAATTTTTTAATTTTGTACGCCATATTGGATCCGCCATTTTGAATTTTCAAAAACTAACACCGGATTCGTTATTAGAGAACCCCAAAAACCCCCGAGTAGCCAGTTTTAAGCGAATCCGATAATTTTTTTAATTTTGTCCGCTATATTGGATCCGTTATTTTGAATTTTTAAAAACTAACACCGGATTCGAAATTAGCGACCCCAAAAACCCCCGAGTAGCCAGTTTTAAGCGAATCCAATAATTTTTCTAATTTTGTCCGCTATATTGGATCCGCCATTTTGAATTTTCAAAAACTAACAACGGATTCGTAATTAGCGACCCCAAAAACTCCCGAGTAGCCAGTTTTAAGCGAATCCGATAATTTTTTTAATTTTGTCCGCTATATTGGATCCGTTATTTTGAATTTTTAAAAACTAACACCGGATTCGTAATTAGCGACCCCAAAAACCCCCCAGTAGCCAGTTTTAAGCGAATCCGATAATTTTTTTAATTTTGTCCGCTATATTGGATCCGTTATTTTGAATTTTCAAAAACTAACAACGGATTCGTAATTAGCGACCCCAAAAACTCCCGAGTAGCCAGTTTGAAGCGAATCCGATAATTCTTTTAATTTTGTCCGCGATATTGGATCCGTTATTTTGAATTTACTAAAACTAACACCGGATTCGTAATTAGAGAACCCCAAAAACCCCCGAGTAGCCAGTTTTAAGCGAATCCGATAATTTTTTAATTTTTTACGACATATTGGATCCGTTATTTTGAATTTTCAAAAACTAACACCGGATTCGTAATTAGCGACCCCAAAAACCCCGAGTAGCCAGTTTTAAGCGAATCCGATAATTTTTTAATTTTGTACGCCATATTGGATCCACCATTTTAAATTTTTAAAAACTAACGCCGGATTCGTAATTAGCGACCCCAAAAACCCCCGAGTAGCCAGTTTTAAGCGAATCCGATAATTTTTTTAATTTTGTCCGCCATATTGGATCCGTTATTTTGAATTTTCTAAAACTAACTCCGGATTCGTAATTAGCGAACCCCAAAAACCCCCGAGTAGCCAGTTTTAAGCGAATCCGATAATTTTTTTAATTTTGTACGCCATATTGGATCCACCATTTTAAATTTTTAAAAACTAACGCCGGATTCGTAATTAGCGAGCCAAAAACCCCCAAGTAGCCAGTTTTAAGCGAATCCGATAATTTTTTGATTTTGTACGCCATATTGGATCCGCCATTTTGAATATTCAAAAACTAACACCGGATTCGTAATTAGCGACCCCAAAAACCCCCAAGTAGCAAGTTTTAAGCGAATCCGATAATTTTTTTAATTTTGTCCGCCATATTGGATCCGTTATTTTGAATTTTCTAAAACTAACACCGGATTCGTAATTAGCGAGCCCAAAAACCCCGAAGTAGCCAGTTTTAAGCGAATCCGATAATTTTTTAATTTTGTACGCCATATTGGATCCGCCATTTTGAATATTCAAAAACTAACACCGGATTCGTAATTAGCGACTTCAAAAACCCCCGAGTAGCCAGTTTTAAGCAAATCCGATAATTTTTTTAATTTTGTCCGCCATATTGGATCCGTTATTTTGAATTTTCTAAAACTAACTCCGGATTCGTAATTAGCGAACCCCAAAAACCCCCGAGTAGCCAGTTTTAAGCGAATCCGATAATTTTTTTAATTTTGTCCGCTATATTGGATCCGTTATTTTGAATTTTCAAAAACTAACACCGGATTCGTAATTAGCGAGCCCAAAAACCCCCAAGTAGCCAGTTTTAAGCGAATCCGATAATTTTTTAATTTTGTACGCCATATTGGATCCGCCATTTTGAATATTCAAAAACTAACATAGGATTCGTAATTAGCGACCCCAAAAACCCCCAAGTAGCAAGTTTTAAGCGAATCTGATAAGTTTTTAATTTTGTTGTCCGCCATATTGGATCCGCCATTTTGAATTTTCAAAAACTAACAACGGATTCGTAATAAGCGACCCCAAAAACCCCCGAGTAGCCAGTTTTAAGCGAATCAGATAATTTTTTTAATTTTGTCCGCCATATTGGATCCGTTATTTTGAATTTTCAAAAACTAACACCGGATTCGTAGTTAGCGACCCCTAAAACCCCGAGTAGCCAGTTTTAAGCGAATCCGATAATTTTTTAATTTTGTACGCCATATTGGATCCGCCATTTTGAATTTTCAAAAACTAACACCGGATTCGTTATTAGAGAACCCCAAAAACCCCCGAGTAGCCAGTTTTAAGCGAATCCAATAATTTTTTAATTTTGTACGCCATATTGGATCCGATATTTTGAATTTTCAAAAACTAACAACGGATTCGTAATTAGCGACCCCAAAAACTCCCGAGTAGCCAGTTTTAAGCGAATCCGATAATTTTTTTAATTTTGTCCGCCATATTGGATCCGCCATTTTGAATTTTCAAAAACTAACACCGGATTCGAAATTAGCGAGCCCAAAAACCCCCGAGTAGCCAGTTTTAAGCGAATCCGATAATTTTTTAATTTTGTACGCCATATTGGATCCGCCATTTTGAATTTTTAAAAACTAACACCGGATTCGTAATTAGCGACCCCAAAAACCCCCGAGTAGCCAGTTTTAAGCGAATACGATAATTTTTTTAATTTTGTCCGCTATATTGGATCCGCCATTTTGAATTTTCAAAAACTAACATCGGATTCGTAATTAGCGACCCCAAAAACCCCGAGTAGCCGGTTTTAAGCGAATCCGATAATTTTTTTAATTTTGTCCGCTATATTGGATCCGCCATTTTGAATTTTCAAAAACTAACAACGGATTCGTAATTAGCGACCCCAAAAACTCCCGAGTAGCCAGTTTTAAGCGAATCCGATAATTTTTTAATTTTGTACGCCATATTGGATCCGCCATTTTGAATTTTCAAAAACTAACACCGGATTCGTAATTAGCGACCCCAAAAACCCCCGAGTAGCTAGTTTTAAGCGAATCCGATAATTTTTTTAATTTTGTTCGCTATATTGGATCCGTTATTTTGAATTTTCAAAAACTAACACCGGATTCGTAGTTAGCGACCCCTAAAACCCTGAGTAGCCAGTTTTAAGCGAATCCGATAATTTTTTAATTTTGTACGCCATATTGGATCCGCCATTTTGAATTTTTAAAAACTAACACCGGATTCGTTATTAGAGAACCCCAAAAACCCCCGAGTAGCCAGTTTTAAGCGAATCCAATAATTTTTTAATTTTGTACGCCATATTGGATCCGTTATTTTGAATTTTCAAAAACTAACAACGGATTCGTAATTAGCGACCCCAAAAACTCCCGAGTAGCCAGTTTTAAGCGAATCCGATAATTTTTTTAATTTTGTCCGCTATATTGGATCCGTTATTTTGAATTTTTAAAAACTAACACCGGATTCGAAATTAGCGACCCCAAAAACCTCCGAGTAGCCAGTTTTAAGCGAATCCAATAATTTTTCTAATTTTGTCCGCTATATTGGATCCGCCATTTTGAATTTTCAAAAACTAACAACGGATTCGTAATTAGCGACCCCAAAAACAACCGAGTAGCCAGTTTTAAGCGAATCCGATAATTTTTTTAATTTTGTCCGCTATATTGGATCCGTTATTTTGAATTTTTAAAAACTAACACCGGATTCGAAATTAGCGAGCCCAAAAACCCCCGAGTAGCCAGTTTTAAGCGAATCCGATAATTTTTTTAATTTTGTCCGCTATATTGGATCCGTTATTTTGAATTTTCAAAAACTAACACCGGATTCGTAATTAGCGACCCCAAAAACCCCGAGTAGCCAGTTTTAAGCGATTCCGATAATTTTTTAATTTTGTACGCCATATTGGATCCGCCATTTTGAATATTCAAAAACTAACATCGGATTCGTAATTAGCGACCCCAAAAACCCCGAGTAGCCGGTTTTAAGCGAATCCGATACTTTTTTAATTTTGTACGCCATATTGGATCCGCTATTTTGAATTTTCAAAAACTAACACCGGATTCGAAATTAGCGACCCCAAAAACCCCCGAGTAGCCAGTTTTAAGCGAATCCGATAATTTTTCTAATTTTGTCCGCTATATCGGATCCGCCATTTTGAATTTTCAAAAACTAACAACGGATTCGTAATTAGCGACCCCAAAAACTCCCGAGTAGCCAGTTTTAAGCGAATCCGATAATTTTTTTAATTTTGTCCGCTATATTGGATCCGTTATTTTGAATTTTTAAAAACTAACACCGGATTCGTAATTAGCGACCCCAAAAACCCCCGAGTAGCCAGTTTTAAGCGAATCCGATAATTTTTTTAATTTTGTCCGCTATATTGGATCCGCCATTTTGAATTTTCAAAAACTAACAACGGATTCGTAATTAGCGACCCCAAAAACTCCCGAGTAGCCAGTTTTAAGCGAATCCGATAATTTTTTAATTTTGTACGCCATATTGGATCCGTTATTTTGAATTTTTAAAAACTAACACCGGATTCGAAATTAGCGAGCCCAAAAACCCCCGAGTAGCCAGTTTTAAGCGAATCCGATAATTTTTTTAATTTTGTCCGCTATATTGGATCCGTTATTTTGAATTTTCAAAAACTAACACCGGATTCGTAATTAGCGACCCCAAAAACCCCCAAGTAGCAAGTTTTAAGCGAATCCGATAATTTTTTGATTTTGTACGCCATATTGGATCCGCCATTTTGAATATTCAAAAACTAACACCGGATTCGTAATTAGCGACCCCAAAAACCCCCAAGTAGCAAGTTTTAAGCGAATCCGATAATTTTTTTAATTTTTTACGCCATATTGGATCCGTTATTTTGAATTTTCAAAAACTAACACCGGATTCGTAATTAGCGACCCCAAAAACCCCGAGTAGCCAGTTTTAAGCGAATCCGATAATTTTTTAATTTTGTACGCCATATTGGATCCACCATTTTAAATTTTTAAAAACTAACGCCGGATTCGTAATTAGCGACCCCAAAAACCCCCGAGTAGCCAGTTTTAAGCGAATCCGATAATTTTTTTAATTTTGTCCGCCATATTGGATCCGTTATTTTGAATTTTCTAAAACTAACTCCGGATTCGTAATTAGCGAACCCCAAAAACCCCCGAGTAGCCAGTTTTAAGCGAATCCGATAATTTTTTTAATTTTGTCCGCTATATTGGATCCGTTATTTTGAATTTTTAAAAACTAACACCGGATTCGTAATTAGCGAGCCCAAAAACCCCCAAGTAGCCAGTTTTAAGCGAATCCGATAATTTTTTGATTTTGTACGCCATATTGGATCCGCCATTTTGAATATTCAAAAACTAACACCGGATTCGTAATTAGCGACCCCAAAAACCCCCAAGTAGCAAGTTTTAAGCGAATCCGATAATTTTTTTAATTTTGTCCGCCATATTGGATCCGTTATTTTGAATTTTCTAAAACTAACACCGGATTCGTAATTAGCGAGCCCAAAAACCCCGAAGTAGCCAGTTTTAAGCGAATCAGATAATTTTTTAATTTTGTACGCCATATTGGATCCGCCATTTTGAATATTCAAAAACTAACACCGGATTCGTAATTAGCGACTTCAAAAACCCCCGAGTAGCCAGTTTTAAGCAAATCCGATAATTTTTTTAATTTTGTCCGCCATATTGGATCCGTTATTTTGAATTTTCTAAAACTAACTCCGGATTCGTAATTAGCGAACCCCAAAAACCCCCGAGTAGCCAGTTTTAAGCGAATCCGATAATTTTTTTAATTTTGTCCGCTATATTGGATCCGTTATTTTGAATTTTTAAAAACTAACACCGGATTCGAAATTAGCGACCCCAAAAACCTCCGAGTAGCCAGTTTTAAGCGAATCCAATAATTTTTCTAATTTTGTCCGCTATATTGGATCCGCCATTTTGAATTTTCAAAAACTAACAACGGATTCGTAATTAGCGACCCCAAAAACAACCGAGTAGCCAGTTTTAAGCGAATCCGATAATTTTTTTAATTTTGTCCGCTATATTGGATCCGTTATTTTGAATTTTTAAAAACTAACACCGGATTCGAAATTAGCGAGCCCAAAAACCCCCGAGTAGCCAGTTTTAAGCGAATCCGATAATTTTTTTAATTTTGTCCGCTATATTGGATCCGTTATTTTGAATTTTCAAAAACTAACACCGGATTCGTAATTAGCGACCCCAAAAACCCCGAGTAGCCAGTTTTAAGCGATTCCGATAATTTTTTAATTTTGTACGCCATATTGGATCCGCCATTTTGAATATTCAAAAACTAACATCGGATTCGTAATTAGCGACCCCAAAAACCCCGAGTAGCCGGTTTTAAGCGAATCCGATACTTTTTTAATTTTGTACGCCATATTGGATCCGCTATTTTGAATTTTCAAAATCTAACACCGGATTCGAAATTAGCGACCCCAAAAACCCCCGAGTAGCCAGTTTTAAGCGAATCCGATAATTTTTCTAATTTTGTCCGCTATATCGGATCCGCCATTTTGAATTTTCAAAAACTAACAACGGATTCGTAATTAGCGACCCCAAAAACTCCCGAGTAGCCAGTTTTAAGCGAATCCGATAATTTTTTTAATTTTGTCCGCTATATTGGATCCGTTATTTTGAATTTTTAAAAACTAACACCGGATTCGTAATTAGCGACCCCAAAAACCCCCGAGTAGCCAGTTTTAAGCGAATCCGATAATTTTTTTAATTTTGTCCGCTATATTGGATCCGCCATTTTGAATTTTCAAAAACTAACAACGGATTCGTAATTAGCGACCCCAAAAACTCCCGAGTAGCCAGTTTTAAGCGAATCCGATAATTTTTTAATTTTGTACGCCATATTGGATCCGTTATTTTGAATTTTTAAAAACTAACACCGGATTCGAAATTAGCGAGCCCAAAAACCCCCGAGTAGCCAGTTTTAAGCGAATCCGATAATTTTTTTAATTTTGTCCGCTATATTGGATCCGTTATTTTGAATTTTCAAAAACTAACACCGGATTCGTAATTAGCGACCCCAAAAACCCCCAAGTAGCAAGTTTTAAGCGAATCCGATAATTTTTTGATTTTGTACGCCATATTGGATCCGCCATTTTGAATATTCAAAAACTAACACCGGATTCGTAATTAGCGACCCCAAAAACCCCCAAGTAGCAAGTTTTAAGCGAATCCGATAATTTTTTTAATTTTTTACGCCATATTGGATCCGTTATTTTGAATTTTCAAAAACTAACACCGGATTCGTAATTAGCGACCCCAAAAACCCCGAGTAGCCAGTTTTAAGCGAATCCGATAATTTTTTAATTTTGTACGCCATATTGGATCCACCATTTTAAATTTTTAAAAACTAACGCCGGATTCGTAATTAGCGACCCCAAAAACCCCCGAGTAGCCAGTTTTAAGCGAATCCGATAATTTTTTTAATTTTGTCCGCCATATTGGATCCGTTATTTTGAATTTTCTAAAACTAACTCCGGATTCGTAATTAGCGAACCCCAAAAACCCCCGAGTAGCCAGTTTTAAGCGAATCCGATAATTTTTTTAATTTTGTCCGCTATATTGGATCCGTTATTTTGAATTTTTAAAAACTAACACCGGATTCGTAATTAGCGAGCCCAAAAACCCCCAAGTAGCCAGTTTTAAGCGAATCCGATAATTTTTTGATTTTGTACGCCATATTGGATCCGCCATTTTGAATATTCAAAAACTAACACCGGATTCGTAATTAGCGACCCCAAAAACCCCCAAGTAGCAAGTTTTAAGCGAATCCGATAATTTTTTTAATTTTGTCCGCCATATTGGATCCGTTATTTTGAATTTTCTAAAACTAACACCGGATTCGTAATTAGCGAGCCCAAAAACCCCGAAGTAGCCAGTTTTAAGCGAATCCGATAATTTTTTAATTTTGTACGCCATATTGGATCCGCCATTTTGAATATTCAAAAACTAACACCGGATTCGTAATTAGCGACTTCAAAAACCCCCGAGTAGCCAGTTTTAAGCAAATCCGATAATTTTTTTAATTTTGTCCGCCATATTGGATCCGTTATTTTGAATTTTCTAAAACTAACTCCGGATTCGTAATTAGCGAACCCCAAAAACCCCCGAGTAGCCAGTTTTAAGCGAATCCGATAATTTTTTTAATTTTGTCCGCTATATTGGATCCGTTATTTTGAATTTTCAAAAACTAACACCGGATTCGTAATTAGCGAGCCCAAAAACCCCCAAGTAGCCAGTTTTAAGCGAATCCGATAATTTTTTAATTTTGTACGCCATATTGGATCCGCCATTTTGAATATTCAAAAACTAACATAGGATTCGTAATTAGCGACCCCAAAAACCCCCAAGTAGCAAGTTTTAAGCGAATCTGATAAGTTTTTAATTTTGTTGTCCGCCATATTGGATCCGCCATTTTGAATTTTCAAAAACTAACAACGGATTCGTAATAAGCGACCCCAAAAACCCCCGAGTAGCCAGTTTTAAGCGAATCAGATAATTTTTTTAATTTTGTCCGCCATATTGGATCCGTTATTTTGAATTTTCAAAAACTAACACCGGATTCGTAGTTAGCGACCCCTAAAACCCCGAGTAGCCAGTTTTAAGCGAATCCGATAATTTTTTAATTTTGTACGCCATATTGGATCCGCCATTTTGAATTTTCAAAAACTAACACCGGATTCGTTATTAGAGAACCCCAAAAACCCCCGAGTAGCCAGTTTTAAGCGAATCCAATAATTTTTTAATTTTGTACGCCATATTGGATCCGATATTTTGAATTTTCAAAAACTAACAACGGATTCGTAATTAGCGACCCCAAAAACTCCCGAGTAGCCAGTTTTAAGCGAATCCGATAATTTTTTTAATTTTGTCCGCCATATTGGATCCGCCATTTTGAATTTTCAAAAACTAACACCGGATTCGAAATTAGCGAGCCCAAAAACCCCCGAGTAGCCAGTTTTAAGCGAATCCGATAATTTTTTAATTTTGTACGCCATATTGGATCCGCCATTTTGAATTTTAAAAACTAACACCGGATTCGTAATTAGCGACCCCAAAAACCCCCGAGTAGCCAGTTTTAAGCGAATCCGATAATTTTTTTAATTTTGTCCGCTATATTGGATCCGCCATTTTGAATTTTCAAAAACTAACATCGGATTCGTAATTAGCGACCCCAAAAACCCCGAGTAGCCGGTTTTAAGCGAATCCGATAATTTTTTTAATTTTGTCCGCTATATTGGATCCGCCATTTTGAATTTTCAAAAACTAACAACGGATTCGTAATTAGCGACCCCAAAAACTCCCGAGTAGCCAGTTTTAAGCGAATCCGATAATTTTTTAATTTTGTACGCCATATTGGATCCGCCATTTTGAATTTTCAAAAACTAACACCGGATTCGTAATTAGCGACCCCAAAAACCCCCGAGTAGCTAGTTTTAAGCGAATCCGATAATTTTTTTAATTTTGTTCGCTATATTGGATCCGTTATTTTGAATTTTCAAAAACTAACACCGGATTCGTAGTTAGCGACCCCTAAAACCCTGAGTAGCCAGTTTTAAGCGAATCCGATAATTTTTTAATTTTGTACGCCATATTGGATCCGCCATTTTGAATTTTTAAAAACTAACACCGGATTCGTTATTAGAGAACCCCAAAAACCCCCGAGTAGCCAGTTTTAAGCGAATCCAATAATTTTTTAATTTTGTACGCCATATTGGATCCGTTATTTTGAATTTTCAAAAACTAACAACGGATTCGTAATTAGCGACCCCAAAAACTCCCGAGTAGCCAGTTTTAAGCGAATCCGATAATTTTTTTAATTTTGTCCGCTATATTGGATCCGTTATTTTAAATTTTTAAAAACTAACACCGGATTCGAAATTAGCGACCCCAAAAACCTCCGAGTAGCCAGTTTTAAGCGAATCCAATAATTTTTCTAATTTTGTCCGCTATATTGGATCCGCCATTTTGAATTTTCAAAAACTAACAACGGATTCGTAATTAGCGACCCCAAAAACAACCGAGTAGCCAGTTTTAAGCGAATCCGATAATTTTTTTAATTTTGTCCGCTATATTGGATCCGTTATTTTGAATTTTTAAAAACTAACACCGGATTCGAAATTAGCGAGCCCAAAAACCCCCGAGTAGCCAGTTTTAAGCGAATCCGATAATTTTTTTAATTTTGTCCGCTATATTGGATCCGTTATTTTGAATTTTCAAAAACTAACACCGGATTCGTAATTAGCGACCCCAAAAACCCCGAGTAGCCAGTTTTAAGCGAATCCGATAATTTTTCTAATTTTGTCCGCTATATCGGATCCGCCATTTTGAATTTTCAAAAACTAACAACGGATTCGTAATTAGCGACCCCAAAAACTCCCGAGTAGCCAGTTTTAAGCGAATCCGATACTTTTTTAATTTTGTACGCCATATTGGATCCGCTATTTTGAATTTTCAAAAACTAACACCGGATTCGAAATTAGCGACCCCAAAAACCCCCGAGTAGCCAGTTTTAAGCGAATCCGATAATTTTTCTAATTTTGTCCGCTATATCGGATCCGCCATTTTGAATTTTCAAAAACTAACAACGGATTCGTAATTAGCGACCCCAAAAACTCCCGAGTAGCCAGTTTTAAGCGAATCCGATAATTTTTTTAATTTTGTCCGCTATATTGGATCCGTTATTTTGAATTTTTAAAAACTAACACCGGATTCGTAATTAGCGACCCCAAAAACCCCCGAGTAGCCAGTTTTAAGCGAATCCGATAATTTTTTTAATTTTGTCCGCTATATTGGATCCGCCATTTTGAATTTTCAAAAACTAACAACGGATTCGTAATTAGCGACCCCAAAAACTCCCGAGTAGCCAGTTTTAAGCGAATCCGATAATTTTTTAATTTTGTACGCCATATTGGATCCGTTATTTTGAATTTTTAAAAACTAACACCGGATTCGAAATTAGCGAGCCCAAAAACCCCCGAGTAGCCAGTTTTAAGCGAATCCGATAATTTTTTTAATTTTGTCCGCTATATTGGATCCGTTATTTTGAATTTTCAAAAACTAACACCGGATTCGTAATTAGCGACCCCAAAAACCCCCAAGTAGCAAGTTTTAAGCGAATCTAATAAGTTTTTAATTTTGTTGTCCGCCATATTGGATCCGCCATTTTGAATTTTCAAAAACTAACAACGGATTCGTAATAAGCGACCCCAAAAACTCCCGAGTAGCCAGTTTTAAGCGAATCCGATAATTTTTTTAATTTTGTCCGCTATATTGGATCCGTTATTTTGAATTTTTAAAAACTAACACCGGATTCGAAATTAGCGACCCCAAAAACCCCCGAGTAGCAAGTTTTAAGCGAATCCGATAATTTTTCTAATTTTGTCCGCTATATTGGATCCGCCATTTTGAATTTTCAAAAACTAACAACGGATTCGTAATTAGCGACCCCAAAAACTCCCGAGTAGCCAGTTTTAAGCGAATCCGATAATTTTTTTAATTTTGTCCGCTATATTGGATCCGTTATTTTGAATTTTTAAAAACTAACACCGGATTCGAAATTAGCGACCCCAAAAACCCCCGAGTAGCCAGTTTTAAGCGAATCCGATAATTTTTTTAATTTTGTCCGCTATATTGGATCCGTTATTTTGAATTTTCAAAAACTAACACCGGATTCGTAGTTAGCGACCCCTAAAACCCCGAGTAGCCAGTTTTAAGCGAATCCGATAATTTTTTAATTTTGTACGCCATATTGGATCCGCCATTTTGAATTTTTAAAAACTAACACCGGATTCGTTATTAGAGAACCCCAAAAACCCCCGAGTAGCCAGTTTTAAGCGAATCCGATAATTTTTTAATTTTGTACGCCATATTGGATCCGCCATTTTGAATATTCAAAAACTAACACCGGATTCGTAATTAGCGACCCCAAAAACCCCGAGTAGCCGGTTTTAAGCGAATCCGATAATTTTTTAATTTTGTACGCCATATTGGATCCGCCATTTTGAATTTTCAAAAACTAACACCGGATTCGAAATTAGCGACCCCAAAAACCCCCGAGTTGCCAGTTTTAAGCGAATCCGATAATTTTTCTAATTTTGTCCGCTATATTGAATCCGCCATTTTGAATTTTCAAAAACTAACAACGGATTCGTAATTAGCGACCCCAAAAACTCCCGAGTAGCCAGTTTTAAGCGAATCCGATAATTTTTTTAATTTTGTCCGCTATATTGGATCCGTTATTTTGAATTTTTAAAAACTAACACCGGATTCGTAATTAGCGACCCCAAAAACCCCCGAGTAGCCAGTTTTAAGCGAATCCGATAATTTTTTTAATTTTGTCCGCCATATTGGATCCGTTATTTTGAATTTACTAAAACTAACACCGGATTCGTAATTAGCGACCCCAAAAACCCCGAGTAGCCAGTTTTAAGCGATTCCGATAATTTTTTTAATTTTGTCCGCTATATTGGATCCGTTATTTTGAATTTTTAAAAACTAACACCGGATTCGAAATTAGCGAGCCCAAAAACCCCCGAGTAGCCAGTTTTAAGCGAATCCGATAATTTTTTTAATTTTGTCCGCTATATTGGATCCGTTATTTTGAATTTTCAAAAACTAACACCGGATTCGTAATTAGCGACCCCAAAAACCCCGAGTAGCCAGTTTTAAGCGATTCCGATAATTTTTTAATTTTGTACGCCATATTGGATCCGCCATTTTGAATATTCAAAAACTAACATCGGATTCGTAATTAGCGACCCCAAAAACCCCGAGTAGCCGGTTTTAAGCGAATCCGATACTTTTTTAATTTTGTACGCCATATTGGATCCGCTATTTTGAATTTTCAAAAACTAACACCGGATTCGAAATTAGCGACCCCAAAAACCCCCGAGTAGCCAGTTTTAAGCGAATCCGATAATTTTTCTAATTTTGTCCGCTATATCGGATCCGCCATTTTGAATTTTCAAAAACTAACAACGGATTCGTAATTAGCGACCCCAAAAACTCCCGAGTAGCCAGTTTTAAGCGAATCCGATAATTTTTTTAATTTTGTCCGCTATATTGGATCCGTTATTTTGAATTTTTAAAAACTAACACCGGATTCGTATTTAGCGACCCCAAAAACCCCCGAGTAGCCAGTTTTAAGCGAATCCGATAATTTTTTTAATTTTGTCCGCTATATTGGATCCGCCATTTTGAATTTTCAAAAACTAACAACGGATTCGTAATTAGCGACCCCAAAAACTCCCGAGTAGCCAGTTTTAAGCGAATCCGATAATTTTTTAATTTTGTACGCCATATTGGATCCGTTATTTTGAATTTTTAAAAACTAACACCGGATTCGAAATTAGCGAGCCCAAAAACCCCCGAGTAGCCAGTTTTAAGCGAATCCGATAATTTTTTTAATTTTGTCCGCTATATTGGATCCGTTATTTTGAATTTTCAAAAACTAACACCGGATTCGTAATTAGCGACCCCAAAAACCCCCAAGTAGCAAGTTTTAAGCGAATCTAATAAGTTTTTAATTTTGTTGTCCGCCATATTGGATCCGCCATTTTGAATTTTCAAAAACTAACAACGGATTCGTAATAAGCGACCCCAAAAACTCCCGAGTAGCCAGTTTTAAGCGAATCCGATAATTTTTTTAATTTTGTCCGCTATATTGGATCCGTTATTTTGAATTTTTAAAAACTAACACCGGATTCGAAATTAGCGACCCCAAAAACCCCCGAGTAGCAAGTTTTAAGCGAATCCGATAATTTTTCTAATTTTGTCCGCTATATTGGATCCGCCATTTTGAATTTTCAAAAACTAACAACGGATTCGTAATTAGCGACCCCAAAAACTCCCGAGTAGCCAGTTTTAAGCGAATCCGATAATTTTTTTAATTTTGTCCGCTATATTGGATCCGTTATTTTGAATTTTTAAAAACTAACACCGGATTCGAAATTAGCGACCCCAAAAACCCCCGAGTAGCCAGTTTTAAGCGAATCCGATAATTTTTTTAATTTTGTCCGCTATATTGGATCCGTTATTTTGAATTTTCAAAAACTAACACCGGATTCGTAGTTAGCGACCCCTAAAACCCCGAGTAGCCAGTTTTAAGCGAATCCGATAATTTTTTAATTTTGTACGCCATATTGGATCCGCCATTTTGAATTTTTAAAAACTAACACCGGATTCGTTATTAGAGAACCCCAAAAACCCCCGAGTAGCCAGTTTTAAGCGAATCCGATAATTTTTTAATTTTGTACGCCATATTGTATCCGCCATTTTGAATATTCAAAAACTAACACCGGATTCGTAATTAGCGACCCCAAAAACCCCGAGTAGCCGGTTTTAAGCGAATCCGATAATTTTTTTATTTTGTACGCCATATTGGATCCGCCATTTTGAATTTTAAAAAATTAACACCGGATTCGAAATTAGCGACCCCAAAAACCCCCGAGTTGCCAGTTTTAAGCGAATCCGATAATTTTTCTAATTTTGTCCGCTATATTGAATCCGCCATTTTGAATTTTCAAAAACTAACAACGGATTCGTAATTAGCGACCCCAAAAACTCCCGAGTAGCCAGTTTTAAGCGAATCCGATAATTTTTTTAATTTTGTCCGCTATATTGGATCCGTTATTTTGAATTTTTAAAAACTAACACCGGATTCGTAATTAGCGACCCCAAAAACCCCCGAGTAGCCAGTTTTAAGCGAATCCGATAATTTTTTTAATTTTGTCCGCCATATTGGATCCGTTATTTTGAATTTACTAAAACTAACACCGGATTCGTAATTAGAGAACCCCAAAAACCCCCGAGTAGCCAGTTTTAAGCGAATCCGATAATTTTTTAATTTTGTACGCCATATTGGATCTGTTATTTTGAATTTTCAAAAACTAACACCGGATTCGTAATTAGCGACCCCAAAAACCCCGAGTAGCCAGTTTTAAGCGAATCCGATAATTTTTTTAATTTTGTCCGCTATATTGGATCCGTTATTTTGAATTTTTAAAAACTAACACCGGATTCGAAATTAGCGACCCCAAAAACCCCCGAGTAGCCAGTTTTAAGCGAATCCGATAATTTTTTTAATTTTGTCCGCTATATTGGATCCGTTATTTTGAATTTTCAAAAACTAACACCGGATTCGTAATTAGCGACCCCAAAAACCCCGAGTAGCCAGTTTTAAGCGATTCCGATAATTTTTTAATTTTGTACGCCATATTGGATCCGCCATTTTGAATATTCAAAAACTAACACCGGATTCGTAATTAGCGACCCCAAAAACCCCGAGTAGCCGGTTTTAAGCGAATCCGATAATTTTTTTAATTTTGTCCGCTATATTGGATCCGTTATTTTGAATTTTTAAAAACTAACACCGGATTCGAAATTAGCGAGCCCAAAAACCCCCGAGTAGCCAGTTTTAAGCGAATCCAATAATTTTTTTAATTTTGTCCGCTATATTGGATCCGTTATTTTGAATTTTCAAAAACTAACACCGGATTCGTAATTAGCGACCCCAAAAACCCCGAGTAGCCAGTTTTAAGCGAATCCGATAATTTTTCTAATTTTGTCCGCTATATCGGATCCGCCATTTTGAATTTTCAAAAACTAACAACGGATTCGTAATTAGCGACCCCAAAAACTCCCGAGTAGCCAGTTTTAAGCGAATCCGATACTTTTTTAATTTTGTACGCCATATTGGATCCGCTATTTTGAATTTTCAAAAACTAACACCGGATTCGAAATTAGCGACCCCAAAAACCCCCGAGTAGCCAGTTTTAAGCGAATCCGATAATTTTTCTAATTTTGTCCGCTATATCGGATCCGCCATTTTGAATTTTCAAAAACTAACAACGGATTCGTAATTAGCGACCCCAAAAACTCCCGAGTAGCCAGTTTTAAGCGAATCCGATAATTTTTTTAATTTTGTCCGCTATATTGGATCCGTTATTTTGAATTTTTAAAAACTAACACCGGATTCGTAATTAGCGACCCCAAAAACCCCCGAGTAGCCAGTTTTAAGCGAATCCGATAATTTTTTTAATTTTGTCCGCTATATTGGATCCGCCATTTTGAATTTTCAAAAACTAACAACGGATTCGTAATTAGCGACCCCAAAAACTCCCGAGTAGCCAGTTTTAAGCGAATCCGATAATTTTTTAATTTTGTACGCCATATTGGATCCGTTATTTTGAATTTTTAAAAATTAACACCGGATTCGAAATTAGCGAGCCCAAAAACCCCCGAGCAGCCAGTTTTAAGCGAATCCGATAATTTTTTTAATTTTGTCCGCTATATTGGATCCGTTATTTTGAATTTTCAAAAACTAACACCGGATTCGTAATTAGCGACCCCAAAAACCCCCAAGTAGCAAGTTTTAAGCGAATCTAATAAGTTTTTAATTTTGTTGTCCGCCATATTGGATCCGCCATTTTGAATTTTCAAAAACTAACAACGGATTCGTAATAAGCGACCCCAAAAACTCCCGAGTAGCCAGTTTTAAGCGAATCCGATAATTTTTTTAATTTTGTCCGCTATATTGGATCCGTTATTTTGAATTTTTAAAAACTAACACCGGATTCGAAATTAGCGACCCCAAAAACCCCCGAGTAGCAAGTTTTAAGCGAATCCGATAATTTTTCTAATTTTGTCCGCTATATTGGATCCGCCATTTTGAATTTTCAAAAACTAACAACGGATTCGTAATTAGCGACCCCAAAAACTCCCGAGTAGCCAGTTTTAAGCGAATCCGATAATTTTTTTAATTTTGTCCGCTATATTGGATCCGTTATTTTGAATTTTTAAAACTAACACCGGATTCGAAATTAGCGACCCCAAAAACCCCCGAGTAGCCAGTTTTAAGCGAATCCGATAATTTTTTTAATTTTGTCCGCTATATTGGATCCGTTATTTTGAATTTTCAAAAACTAACACCGGATTCGTAGTTAGCGACCCCTAAAACCCCGAGTAGCCAGTTTTAAGCGAATCCGATAATTTTTTAATTTTGTACGCCATATTGGATCCGCCATTTTGAATTTTTAAAAACTAACACCGGATTCGTTATTAGAGAACCCCAAAAACCCCCGAGTAGCCAGTTTTAAGCGAATCCGATAATTTTTTAATTTTGTACGCCATATTGGATCCGCCATTTTGAATATTCAAAAACTAACACCGGATTCGTAATTAGCGACCCCAAAAACCCCGAGTAGCCGGTTTTAAGCGAATCCGATAATTTTTTAATTTTGTACGCCATATTGGATCCGCCATTTTGAATTTTCAAAAACTAACACCGGATTCGAAATTAGCGACCCCAAAAACCCCCGAGTTGCCAGTTTTAAGCGAATCCGATAATTTTTCTAATTTTGTCCGCTATATTGAATCCGCCATTTTGAATTTTCAAAAACTAACAACGGATTCGTAATTAGCGACCCCAAAAACTCCCGAGTAGCCAGTTTTAAGCGAATCCGATAATTTTTTTAATTTTGTCCGCTATATTGGATCCGTTATTTTGAATTTTTAAAAACTAACACCGGATTCGTAATTAGCGACCCCAAAAACCCCCGAGTAGCCAGTTTTAAGCGAATCCGATAATTTTTTTAATTTTGTCCGCCATATTGGATCCGTTATTTTGAATTTACTAAAACTAACACCGGATTCGTAATTAGCGACCCCAAAAACCCCGAGTAGCCAGTTTTAAGCGATTCCGATAATTTTTTTAATTTTGTCCGCTATATTGGATCCGTTATTTTGAATTTTTAAAAACTAACACCGGATTCGAAATTAGCGAGCCCAAAAACCCCCGAGTAGCCAGTTTTAAGCGAATCCGATAATTTTTTTAATTTTGTCCGCTATATTGGATCCGTTATTTTGAATTTTCAAAAACTAACACCGGATTCGTAATTAGCGACCCCAAAAACCCCGAGTAGCCAGTTTTAAGCGATTCCGATAATTTTTTAATTTTGTACGCCATATTGGATCCGCCATTTTGAATATTCAAAAACTAACATCGGATTCGTAATTAGCGACCCCAAAAACCCCGAGTAGCCGGTTTTAAGCGAATCCGATACTTTTTTAATTTTGTACGCCATATTGGATCCGCTATTTTGAATTTTCAAAAACTAACACCGGATTCGAAATTAGCGACCCCAAAAACCCCCGAGTAGCCAGTTTTAAGCGAATCCGATAATTTTTCTAATTTTGTCCGCTATATCGGATCCGCCATTTTGAATTTTCAAAAACTAACAACGGATTCGTAATTAGCGACCCCAAAAACTCCCGAGTAGCCAGTTTTAAGCGAATCCGATAATTTTTTTAATTTTGTCCGCTATATTGGATCCGTTATTTTGAATTTTTAAAAACTAACACCGGATTCGTAATTAGCGACCCCAAAAACCCCCGAGTAGCCAGTTTTAAGCGAATCCGATAATTTTTTTAATTTTGTCCGCTATATTGGATCCGCCATTTTGAATTTTCAAAAACTAACAACGGATTCGTAATTAGCGACCCCAAAAACTCCCGAGTAGCCAGTTTTAAGCGAATCCGATAATTTTTTAATTTTGTACGCCATATTGGATCCGTTATTTTGAATTTTTAAAAACTAACACCGGATTCGAAATTAGCGAGCCCAAAAACCCCCGAGTAGCCAGTTTTAAGCGAATCCGATAATTTTTTTAATTTTGTCCGCTATATTGGATCCGTTATTTTGAATTTTCAAAAACTAACACCGGATTCGTAATTAGCGACCCCAAAAACCCCCAAGTAGCAAGTTTTAAGCGAATCTAATAAGTTTTTAATTTTGTTGTCCGCCATATTGGATCCGCCATTTTGAATTTTCAAAAACTAACAACGGATTCGTAATAAGCGACCCCAAAAACTCCCGAGTAGCCAGTTTTAAGCGAATCCGATAATTTTTTTAATTTTGTCCGCTATATTGGATCCGTTATTTTGAATTTTTAAAAACTAACACCGGATTCGAAATTAGCGACCCCAAAAACCCCCGAGTAGCAAGTTTTAAGCGAATCCGATAATTTTTCTAATTTTGTCCGCTATATTGGATCCGCCATTTTGAATTTTCAAAAACTAACAACGGATTCGTAATTAGCGACCCCAAAAACTCCCGAGTAGCCAGTTTTAAGCGAATCCGATAATTTTTTTAATTTTGTCCGCTATATTGGATCCGTTATTTTGAATTTTTAAAAACTAACACCGGATTCGAAATTAGCGACCCCAAAAACCCCCGAGTAGCCAGTTTTAAGCGAATCCGATAATTTTTTTAATTTTGTCCGCTATATTGGATCCGTTATTTTGAATTTTCAAAAACTAACACCGGATTCGTAGTTAGCGACCCCTAAAACCCCGAGTAGCCAGTTTTAAGCGAATCCGATAATTTTTTAATTTTGTACGCCATATTGGATCCGCCATTTTGAATTTTTAAAAACTAACACCGGATTCGTTATTAGAGAACCCCAAAAACCCCCGAGTAGCCAGTTTTAAGCGAATCCGATAATTTTTTAATTTTGTACGCCATATTGGATCCGCCATTTTGAATATTCAAAAACTAACACCGGATTCGTAATTAGCGACCCCAAAAACCCCGAGTAGCCGGTTTTAAGCGAATCCGATAATTTTTTAATTTTGTACGCCATATTGGATCCGCCATTTTGAATTTTCAAAAACTAACACCGGATTCGAAATTAGCGACCCCAAAAACCCCCGAGTTGCCAGTTTTAAGCGAATCCGATAATTTTTCTAATTTTGTCCGCTATATTGAATCCGCCATTTTGAATTTTCAAAAACTAACAACGGATTCGTAATTAGCGACCCCAAAAACTCCCGAGTAGCCAGTTTTAAGCGAATCCGATAATTTTTTTAATTTTGTCCGCTATATTGGATCCGTTATTTTGAATTTTTAAAAACTAACACCGGATTCGTAATTAGCGACCCCAAAAACCCCCGAGTAGCCAGTTTTAAGCGAATCCGATAATTTTTTTAATTTTGTCCGCCATATTGGATCCGTTATTTTGAATTTACTAAAACTAACACCGGATTCGTAATTAGAGAACCCCAAAAACCCCCGAGTAGCCAGTTTTAAGCGAATCCGATAATTTTTTAATTTTGTACGCCATATTGGATCTGTTATTTTGAATTTTCAAAAACTAACACCGGATTCGTAATTAGCGACCCCAAAAACCCCGAGTAGCCAGTTTTAAGCGAATCCGATAATTTTTTTAATTTTGTCCGCTATATTGGATCCGTTATTTTGAATTTTTAAAAACTAACACCGGATTCGAAATTAGCGACCCCAAAAACCCCCGAGTAGCCAGTTTTAAGCGAATCCGATAATTTTTTTAATTTTGTCCGCTATATTGGATCCGTTATTTTGAATTTTCAAAAACTAACACCGGATTCGTAATTAGCGACCCCAAAAACCCCGAGTAGCCAGTTTTAAGCGATTCCGATAATTTTTTAATTTTGTACGCCATATTGGATCCGCCATTTTGAATATTCAAAAACTAACACCGGATTCGTAATTAGCGACCCCAAAAACCCCGAGTAGCCGGTTTTAAGCGAATCCGATAATTTTTTAATTTTGTACGCCACATTGGATCCGCCATTTTGAATTTTCAAAAACTAACACCGGATTCGAAATTAGCGACCCCAAAAACCCCCGAGTTGCCAGTTTTAAGCGAATCCGATAATTTTTCTAATTTTGTCCGCTATATTGGATCCGCCATTTTGAATTTTCAAAAACTAACAACGGATTCGTAATTAGCGACCCCAAAAACTCCCGAGTAGCCAGTTTTAAGCGAATCCGATAATTTTTTTAATTTTGTCCGCTATATTGGATCCGTTATTTTGAATTTTTAAAAACTAACACCGGATTCGTAATTAGCGACCCCAAAAACCCCCGAGTAGCCAGTTTTAAGCGAATCCGATAATTTTTTTAATTTTGTCCGCCATATTGGATCCGTTATTTTGAATTTACTAAAACTAACACCGGATTCGTAATTAGAGAACCCCAAAAACCCCCGAGTAGCCAGTTTTAAGCGAATCCGATAATTTTTTAATTTTGTACGCCATATTGGATCCGTTATTTTGAATTTTCAAAAACTAACACCGGATTCGTAATTAGCGACCCCAAAAACCCCGAGTAGCCAGTTTTAAGCGAATCCGATAATTTTTTAATTTTGTACGCCATATTGGATCCACCATTTTGAATATTCAAAAACTAACACTGGATTCGTAATTAGCGACCCTAAAAACCCCCAAGTAGCAAGTTTTAAGCGAATCTGATAAGTTTTTAATTTTGTTGTCCGCCATATTGGATCCGCCATTTTGAATTTTTAAAAACTAACAACGGATTCGTAATAAGCGACCCCAAAAACCCCCGAGTAGCCAGTTTTAAGCGAATCCGATAATTTTTTAATTTTGTCCGCTATATTGGATCCGTTATTTTGAATTTTTAAAAACTAACACCGGATTCGTAATTAGCGACCCCAAAAACCCCCGAGTAGCCAGTTTTAAGCGAATCCGATAATTTTTTTAATTTTGTCCGCCATATTGGATCCGTTATTTTGAATTTACTAAAACTAACACCGGATTCGTAATTAGAGAACCCCAAAAACCCCCGAGTAGCCAGTTTTAAGCGAATCCGATAATTTTTCTAATTTTGTCCGCTATATTGGATCCGCCATTTTGAATTTTCAAAAACTAACAACGGATTCGTAATTAGCGACCCCAAAAACTCCCGAGTAGCCAGTTTTAAGCGAATCCGATAATTTTTTTAATTTTGTCCGCTATATTGGATTCGTTATTTTGAATTTTTAAAAACTAACACCGGATTCGTAATTAGCGACCCCAAAAACCCCCGAGTAGCCAGTTTTAAGCGAATCCGATAATTTTTTTAATTTTGTCCGCCATATTGGATCCGTTATTTTGAATTTACTAAAACTAACACCGGATTCGTAATTAGAGAACCCCAAAAACCCCCGAGTAGCCAGTTTTAAGCGAATCCGATAATTTTTTAATTTTGTACGCCATATTGGATCCGTTATTTTGAATTTTCAAAAACTAACACCGGATTCGTAATTAGCGACCCCAAAAACCCCGAGTAGCCAGTTTTAAGCGAATCCGATAATTTTTTAATTTTGTACGCCATATTGGATCCACCATTTTGAATATTCAAAAACTAACACTGGATTCGTAATTAGCGACCCCAAAAACCCCCAAGTAGCAAGTTTTAAGCGAATCTGATAAGTTTTTAATTTTGTTGTCCGCCATATTGGATCCGCCATTTTGAATTTTTAAAAACTAACAACGGATTCGTAATAAGCGACGCCAAAAACCCCTGAGTAGCCAGTTTTAAGCGAATCCGATAATTTTTTTAATTTTGTCCGCCATATTGGATCCGTTATTTTGAATTTTCTAAAACTAACACCGGATTCGTAATTAGCGAGCCCAAAAACCCCCAAGTAGCCAGTTTTAAGCGAATCCGATAATTTTTTAATTTTGTACGCCATATTGGATCCGCCATTTTGAATATTCAAAAACTAACACCGGATTTGTAATTAGCGACTTCAAAAACCCCCGAGTAGCCAGTTTTAAGCAAATCCGATAATTTTTTTAATTTTGTCCGCCATATTGGATCCGTTATTTTGAATTTTTTAAAACTAACTCCGGATTCGTAATTAGCGAACCCCAAAAACCTCCAAGTAGCCAGTTTTAAGCGAAATCGATAATTTTTTTAATTTTGTCCGCTATATTGGATCCGTTATTTTGAATTTTCAAAAACTAACACCGGATTCGTAATTAGCGAGCCCAAAAACCCCCAAGTAGCCAGTTTTAAGCGAATCCGATAATTTTTTAATTTTGTACGCCATATTGGATCCGCCATTTTGAATATTTAAAAACTAACACCGGATTCGTAATTAGCGACCCCAAGAACCCCCAAGTAGCAAGTTTTAAGCGAATCTGATAAGTTTTTAATTTTGTTGTCCGCCATATTGGATCCGCCATTTTGAATTTTCAAAAACTAACAACGGATTCGTAATAAGCGACCCCAAAAACCCCCGAGTAGCCAGTTTTAAGCGAATCCGATAATTTTTTTAATTTTGTCCGCCATATTGGATCCGTTATTTTGAATTTTCTAAAACTAACACCGGATTCGTAATTAGAGAACCCCAAAAACCCCCGAGTAGCCAGTTTTAAGCGAATCCGATAATTTTTTTTAATTTTGTCCGCCATATTGGATCCGTTATTTTGAATTTTCTAAAACGAACAACGGATTCGTAATTAGCGACCCCAAAAACCCCGAGTAGCCAGTTTTAAGCGAATCCGATAATTTTTTAATTTTGAACGCCATATTGGATCCGCCATTTTGAATTATCAAAAACTAACACCGAATTCGTAATTAGCGACCCCAAAAACCCCCGAGTAGACAGTTTTAAGCGAATCCGATAATTTTGTAATTTTGTACGCCATATTGGATCCGCCATTTTGAATTTTCAAAAACTAACACCGGATTCGTAATTAGCGACCTTAAAAACCCCCAAGTAGCAAGTTTTAAGCGAATCTGATAAGTTTTTAATTTTGTTGTCCGCCATATTGGATCCGCCATTTTGAATTTTTAAAAACTAACAACGGATTCGTAATAAGCGACCTCAAAAACCCCCGAGTAGCCAGTTTTAAGCGAATCCGATAATTTTTTTAATTTTGTCCGCCATATTGGATCCGTTATTTTGAATTTTCTAAAACTAACACCGGATTCGTAATTAGCGAGCCCAAAAACCCCGAAGTAGCCAGTTTTAAGCGAATCCGATAATTTTTTAATTTTGTACGCCATATTGGATCCGCCATTTTGAATATTCAAAAACTAACACCGGATTCGTAATGAGCGACTTCAAAAACCCCCGAGTAGCCAGTTTTAAGCAAATCCGATAATTTTTTTAATTTTGTCCGCCATATTGGATCCGTTATTTTGAATTTTCTAAAACTAACTCCGGATTCGTAATTAGCGAACCCCAAAAACCCCCGAGTAGCCAGTTTTAAGCGAATCCGATAATTTTTTTAATTTTGTCCGCTATATTGGATCCGTTATTTTGAATTTTCAAAAACTAACACCGGATTCGTAATTAGCGAGCCCAAAAACCCCCATGTAGCCAGTTTTAAGCAAATCCGATAATTTTGTAATTTTGTACGCCATATTGGATCCGCCATTTTGAATTTTCAAAAACAAACACCGGATTCGTAATTAGCGACCCCAAAAACCCCCGAGTAGCCAGTTTTAAGCGAATCCGATTATTTTTTTAATTTTGTCCGCTATATTGGATCCGTTATTTTGAATTTTCAAAAACTAACACTGGATTCGTAATTAGCGACCCCAAAAACCCCGAGTAGCCAGTTTTAAGCGAATCCGATAATTTTTAAATTTTGTACGCCATATTGGATCCGCCATTTTGAATATTCAAAAACTAACACTGGATTCGTAATTAGCGACCCCAAAAACCCCCAAGTAGCAAGTTTTAAGCGAATCTGATAAGTTTTTAATTTTGTTGTCCGCCATATTGGATCCGCCATTTTGAATTTTTAAAAACTAACAACGGATTCGTAATAAGCGACCCCAAAAACCCCCGAGTAGCCAGTTTTAAGCGAATCCGATAATTTTTTTAATTTTGTCCGCCATATTGGATCCGTTATTTTGAATTTTCAAAAACTAACACCGGATTCGTAATTAGCGACCCCAAAAACCCCGAGTAGCCAGTTTTAAGCGAATCCGATAATTTTTTAATTTTGTACGCCATATTGGATCCACCATTTTGAATATTCAAAAACTAACACTGGATTCGTAATTAGCGACCCTAAAAACCCCCAAGTAGCAAGTTTTAAGCGAATCTGATAAGTTTTTAATTTTGTTGTCCGCCATATTGGATCCGCCATTTTGAATTTTTAAAAACTAACAACGGATTCGTAATAAGCGACCCCAAAAACCCCCGAGTAGCCAGTTTTAAGCGAATCCGATAATTTTTTAATTTTGTCCGCTATATTGGATCCGTTATTTTGAATTTTTAAAAACTAACACCGGATTCGTAATTAGCGACCCCAAAAACCCCCGAGTAGCCAGTTTTAAGCGAATCCGATAATTTTTTTAATTTTGTCCGCCATATTGGATCCGTTATTTTGAATTTACTAAAACTAACACCGGATTCGTAATTAGAGAACCCCAAAAACCCCCGAGTAGCCAGTTTTAAGCGAATCCGATAATTTTTCTAATTTTGTCCGCTATATTGGATCCGCCATTTTGAATTTTCAAAAACTAACAACGGATTCGTAATTAGCGACCCCAAAAACTCCCGAGTAGCCAGTTTTAAGCGAATCCGATAATTTTTTTAATTTTGTCCGCTATATTGGATTCGTTATTTTGAATTTTTAAAAACTAACACCGGATTCGTAATTAGCGACCCCAAAAACCCCCGAGTAGCCAGTTTTAAGCGAATCCGATAATTTTTTTAATTTTGTCCGCCATATTGGATCCGTTATTTTGAATTTACTAAAACTAACACCGGATTCGTAATTAGAGAACCCCAAAAACCCCCGAGTAGCCAGTTTTAAGCGAATCCGATAATTTTTTAATTTTGTACGCCATATTGGATCCGTTATTTTGAATTTTCAAAAACTAACACCGGATTCGTAATTAGCGACCCCAAAAACCCCGAGTAGCCAGTTTTAAGCGAATCCGATAATTTTTTAATTTTGTACGCCATATTGGATCCACCATTTTGAATATTCAAAAACTAACACTGGATTCGTAATTAGCGACCCCAAAAACCCCCAAGTAGCAAGTTTTAAGCGAATCTGATAAGTTTTTAATTTTGTTGTCCGCCATATTGGATCCGCCATTTTGAATTTTTAAAAACTAACAACGGATTCGTAATAAGCGACGCCAAAAACCCCTGAGTAGCCAGTTTTAAGCGAATCCGATAATTTTTTTAATTTTGTCCGCCATATTGGATCCGTTATTTTGAATTTTCTAAAACTAACACCGGATTCGTAATTAGCGAGCCCAAAAACCCCCAAGTAGCCAGTTTTAAGCGAATCCGATAATTTTTTAATTTTGTACGCCATATTGGATCCGCCATTTTGAATATTCAAAAACTAACACCGGATTTGTAATTAGCGACTTCAAAAACCCCCGAGTAGCCAGTTTTAAGCAAATCCGATAATTTTTTTAATTTTGTCCGCCATATTGGATCCGTTATTTTGAATTTTTTAAAACTAACTCCGGATTCGTAATTAGCGAACCCCAAAAACCTCCAAGTAGCCAGTTTTAAGCGAAATCGATAATTTTTTTAATTTTGTCCGCTATATTGGATCCGTTATTTTGAATTTTCAAAAACTAACACCGGATTCGTAATTAGCGAGCCCAAAAACCCCCAAGTAGCCAGTTTTAAGCGAATCCGATAATTTTTTAATTTTGTACGCCATATTGGATCCGCCATTTTGAATATTTAAAAACTAACACCGGATTCGTAATTAGCGACCCCAAGAACCCCCAAGTAGCAAGTTTTAAGCGAATCTGATAAGTTTTTAATTTTGTTGTCCGCCATATTGGATCCGCCATTTTGAATTTTCAAAAACTAACAACGGATTCGTAATAAGCGACCCCAAAAACCCCCGAGTAGCCAGTTTTAAGCGAATCCGATAATTTTTTTAATTTTGTCCGCCATATTGGATCCGTTATTTTGAATTTTCTAAAACTAACACCGGATTCGTAATTAGAGAACCCCAAAAACCCCCGAGTAGCCAGTTTTAAGCGAATCCGATAATTTTTTTTAATTTTGTCCGCCATATTGGATCCGTTATTTTGAATTTTCTAAAACGAACAACGGATTCGTAATTAGCGACCCCAAAAACCCCGAGTAGCCAGTTTTAAGCGAATCCGATAATTTTTTAATTTTGAACGCCATATTGGATCCGCCATTTTGAATTATCAAAAACTAACACCGAATTCGTAATTAGCGACCCCAAAAACCCCCGAGTAGACAGTTTTAAGCGAATCCGATAATTTTGTAATTTTGTACGCCATATTGGATCCGCCATTTTGAATTTTCAAAAACTAACACCGGATTCGTAATTAGCGACCTTAAAAACCCCCAAGTAGCAAGTTTTAAGCGAATCTGATAAGTTTTTAATTTTGTTGTCCGCCATATTGGATCCGCCATTTTGAATTTTTAAAAACTAACAACGGATTCGTAATAAGCGACCTCAAAAACCCCCGAGTAGCCAGTTTTAAGCGAATCCGATAATTTTTTTAATTTTGTCCGCCATATTGGATCCGTTATTTTGAATTTTCTAAAACTAACACCGGATTCGTAATTAGCGAGCCCAAAAACCCCGAAGTAGCCAGTTTTAAGCGAATCCGATAATTTTTTAATTTTGTACGCCATATTGGATCCGCCATTTTGAATATTCAAAAACTAACACCGGATTCGTAATGAGCGACTTCAAAAACCCCCGAGTAGCCAGTTTTAAGCAAATCCGATAATTTTTTTAATTTTGTCCGCCATATTGGATCCGTTATTTTGAATTTTCTAAAACTAACTCCGGATTCGTAATTAGCGAACCCCAAAAACCCCCGAGTAGCCAGTTTTAAGCGAATCCGATAATTTTTTTAATTTTGTCCGCTATATTGGATCCGTTATTTTGAATTTTCAAAAACTAACACCGGATTCGTAATTAGCGAGCCCAAAAACCCCCATGTAGCCAGTTTTAAGCAAATCCGATAATTTTGTAATTTTGTACGCCATATTGGATCCGCCATTTTGAATTTTCAAAAACAAACACCGGATTCGTAATTAGCGACCCCAAAAACCCCCGAGTAGCCAGTTTTAAGCGAATCCGATTATTTTTTTAATTTTGTCCGCTATATTGGATCCGTTATTTTGAATTTTCAAAAACTAACACTGGATTCGTAATTAGCGACCCCAAAAACCCCGAGTAGCCAGTTTTAAGCGAATCCGATAATTTTTAAATTTTGTACGCCATATTGGATCCGCCATTTTGAATATTCAAAAACTAACACTGGATTCGTAATTAGCGACCCCAAAAACCCCCAAGTAGCAAGTTTTAAGCGAATCTGATAAGTTTTTAATTTTGTTGTCCGCCATATTGGATCCGCCATTTTGAATTTTTAAAAACTAACAACGGATTCGTAATAAGCGACCCCAAAAACCCCCGAGTAGCCAGTTTTAAGCGAATCCGATAATTTTTTTAATTTTGTCCGCCATATTGGATCCGTTATTTTGAATTTTCAAAAACTAACACCGGATTCGTAATTAGCGACCCCAAAAACCCCGAGTAGCCAGTTTTAAGCGAATCCGATAATTTTTTAATTTTGTACGCCATATTGGATCCACCATTTTGAATATTCAAAAACTAACACTGGATTCGTAATTAGCGACCCTAAAAACCCCCAAGTAGCAAGTTTTAAGCGAATCTGATAAGTTTTTAATTTTGTTGTCCGCCATATTGGATCCGCCATTTTGAATTTTTAAAAACTAACAACGGATTCGTAATAAGCGACCCCAAAAACCCCCGAGTAGCCAGTTTTAAGCGAATCCGATAATTTTTTAATTTTGTCCGCTATATTGGATCCGTTATTTTGAATTTTTAAAAACTAACACCGGATTCGTAATTAGCGACCCCAAAAACCCCCGAGTAGCCAGTTTTAAGCGAATCCGATAATTTTTTTAATTTTGTCCGCCATATTGGATCCGTTATTTTGAATTTACTAAAACTAACACCGGATTCGTAATTAGAGAACCCCAAAAACCCCCGAGTAGCCAGTTTTAAGCGAATCCGATAATTTTTCTAATTTTGTCCGCTATATTGGATCCGCCATTTTGAATTTTCAAAAACTAACAACGGATTCGTAATTAGCGACCCCAAAAACTCCCGAGTAGCCAGTTTTAAGCGAATCCGATAATTTTTTTAATTTTGTCCGCTATATTGGATTCGTTATTTTGAATTTTTAAAAACTAACACCGGATTCGTAATTAGCGACCCCAAAAACCCCCGAGTAGCCAGTTTTAAGCGAATCCGATAATTTTTTTAATTTTGTCCGCCATATTGGATCCGTTATTTTGAATTTACTAAAACTAACACCGGATTCGTAATTAGAGAACCCCAAAAACCCCCGAGTAGCCAGTTTTAAGCGAATCCGATAATTTTTTAATTTTGTACGCCATATTGGATCCGTTATTTTGAATTTTCAAAAACTAACACCGGATTCGTAATTAGCGACCCCAAAAACCCCGAGTAGCCAGTTTTAAGCGAATCCGATAATTTTTTAATTTTGTACGCCATATTGGATCCACCATTTTGAATATTCAAAAACTAACACTGGATTCGTAATTAGCGACCCCAAAAACCCCCAAGTAGCAAGTTTTAAGCGAATCTGATAAGTTTTTAATTTTGTTGTCCGCCATATTGGATCCGCCATTTTGAATTTTTAAAAACTAACAACGGATTCGTAATAAGCGACCCCAAAAACCCCTGAGTAGCCAGTTTTAAGCGAATCCGATAATTTTTTTAATTTTGTCCGCCATATTGGATCCGTTATTTTGAATTTTCTAAAACTAACACCGGATTCGTAATTAGCGAGCCCAAAAACCCCCAAGTAGCCAGTTTTAAGCGAATCCGATAATTTTTTAATTTTGTACGCCATATTGGATCCGCCATTTTGAATATTCAAAAACTAACACCGGATTTGTAATTAGCGACTTCAAAAACCCCCGAGTAGCCAGTTTTAAGCAAATCCGATAATTTTTTTAATTTTGTCCGCCATATTGGATCCGTTATTTTGAATTTTTTAAAACTAACTCCGGATTCGTAATTAGCGAACCCCAAAAACCTCCAAGTAGCCAGTTTTAAGCGAAATCGATAATTTTTTTAATTTTGTCCGCTATATTGGATCCGTTATTTTGAATTTTCAAAAACTAACACCGGATTCGTAATTAGCGAGCCCAAAAACCCCCAAGTAGCCAGTTTTAAGCGAATCCGATAATTTTTTAATTTTGTACGCCATATTGGATCCGCCATTTTGAATATTTAAAAACTAACAACGGATTCGTAATAAGCGACCCCAAAAACCCCCGAGTAGCCAGTTTTAAGCGAATCCGATAATTTTTTTAATTTTGTCCGCCATATTGGATCCGTTATTTTGAATTTTCTAAAACTAACACCGGATTCGTAATTAGAGAACCCCAAAAACCCCCGAGTAGCCAGTTTTAAGCGAATCCGATAATTTTTTTTAATTTTGTCCGCCATATTGGATCCGTTATTTTGAATTTTCTAAAACGAACAACGGATTCGTAATTAGCGACCCCAAAAACCCCGAGTAGCCAGTTTTAAGCGAATCCTAAAATTTTTTAATTTTGAACGCCATATTGGATCCGCCATTTTGAATTATCAAAAACTAACACCGAATTCGTAATTAGCGACCCCAAAAACCCCCGAGTAGACAGTTTTAAGCGAATCCGATAATTTTGTAATTTTGTACGCCATATTGGATCCGCCATTTTGAATTTTCAAAAACTAACACCGGATTCGTAATTAGCGACCTTAAAAACCCCCAAGTAGCAAGTTTTAAGCGAATCTGATAAGTTTTTAATTTTGTTGTCCGCCATATTGGATCCGCCATTTTGAATTTTTAAAAACTAACAACGGATTCGTAATAAGCGACCTCAAAAACCCCCGAGTAGCCAGTTTTAAGCGAATCCGATAATTTTTTAATTTTGTACGCCATATTGGATCCGCCATTTTGAATTTTCTAAAACTAACTCCGGATTCGTAATTAGCGAACCCCAAAAACCCCCGAGTAGCCAGTTTTAAGCGAATCCGATAACTTTTTTAATTTTGTCCGCCATATTGGATCCGTTATTTTGAATTTTCTAAAACTAACACCGGATTCGTAATTAGCGAGCCCAAAAACCCCGAAGTAGCCAGTTTTAAGCGAATCCGATAATTTTTTAATTTTGTACGCCATATTGGATCCGCCATTTTGAATATTCAAAAACTAACACCGGATTCGTAATGAGCGACTTCAAAAACCCCCGAGTAGCCAGTTTTAAGCAAATCCGATAATTTTTTTAATTTTGTCCGCCATATTGGATCCGTTATTTTGAATTTTCTAAAACTAACTCCGGATTCGTAATTAGCGAACCCCAAAAACCCCCGAGTAGCCAGTTTTAAGCGAATCCTATAATTTTTTTAATTTTGTCCGCTATATTGGATCCGTTATTTTGAATTTTCAAAAACTAACACCGGATTCGTAATTAGCGAGCCCAAAAACCCCCATGTAGCCAGTTTTAAGCGAATCCGATAATTTTGTAATTTTGTACGCCATATTGGATCCGCCATTTTGAATTTTCAAAAACAAACACCGGATTCGTAATTAGCGACCCCAAAAACCCCCGAGTAGCCAGTTTTAAGCGAATCCGATTATTTTTTTAATTTTGTCCGCTATATTGGATCCGTTATTTTGAATTTTCAAAAACTAACACTGGATTCGTAATTAGCGACCCCAAAAACCCCGAGTAGCCAGTTTTAAGCGAATCCGATAATTTTTAAATTTTGTACGCCATATTGGATCCGCCATTTTGAATATTCAAAAACTAACACTGGATTCGTAATTAGCGACCCCAAAAACCCCCAAGTAGCAAGTTTTAAGCGAATCTGATAAGTTTTTAATTTTGTTGTCCGCCATATTGGATCCGCCATTTTGAATTTTTAAAAACTAACAACGGATTCGTAATAAGCGACCCCAAAAACCCCCGAGTAGCCAGTTTTAAGCGAATCCGATAATTTTTTTAATTTTGTCCGCCATATTGGATCCGTTATTTTGAATTTTCTAAAACTAACACCGGATTCGTAATTAGCGAGCCCAAAAACCCCCAAGTAGCCAGTTTTAAGCGAATCCGATAATTTTTTAATTTTGTACGCCATATTGGATCCGCCATTTTGAATATTCAAAAACTAACACCGGATTCGTAATTAGCGACTTCAAAAACCCCCAAGTAGCCAGTTTTAAGCGAATCCGATAATTTTTTAATTTTGTACGCCATATTGGATCCGCCATTTTGAATATTCAAAAACTAACACTGGATTCGTAATTAGCGACCCCAAAAACCCCCAAGTAGCAAGTTTTAAGCGAATCTGATAAGTTTTTAATTTTGTTGTCCGCCATATTGGATCCGCCATTTTGAATTTTTAAAAATTAACAACGGATTCGTAATAAGCGACCCCAAAAACCCCCGAGTAGCCAGTTTTAAGCGAATCCGATAATTTTTTTAATTTTGTCCGCCATATTGGATCCGTTATTTTGAATTTTCTAAAACTAACACCGGATTCGTAATTAGCGAGCCCAAAAACCCCCAAGTAGCCAGTTTTAAGCGAATCCGATAATTTTTTAATTTTGTACGCCATATTGGATCCGCCATTTTGAATATTCAAAAACTAACACCGGATTCGTAATTAGCGACTTCAAAAACCCCCGAGTAGCCAGTTTTAAGCAAATCCGATAATTTTTTTAATTTTGTCCGCCATATTGGATCCGTTATTTTGAATTTTTTAAAACTAACTCCGGATTCGTAATTAGCGAACCCCAAAAACCCCCAAGTAGCCAGTTTTAAGCGAATCCGATAATTTTTTTAATTTTGTCCGCTATATTGGATCCGTTGTTTTGAATTTTCAAAAACTAACACCGGATTCGTAATTAGCGAGCCCAAAAACCCCCAAGTAGCCAGTTTTAAGCGAATCCGATAATTTTTTAATTTTGTACGCCATATTGGATCCGCCATTTTGAATATTTAAAAACTAACACCGGATTCGTAATTAGCGACCCCAAAAACCCCCAAGTAGCCAGTTTTAAGCGAATCCGATTATTTTTTTAATTTTGTCCGCTATATTGGATCCGTTATTTTGAATTTTCAAAAACTAACACTGGATTCGTAATTAGCGACCCCAAAAACCCCGAGTAGCCAGTTTTAAGCGAATCCGATAATTTTTAAATTTTGTACGCCATATTGGATCCGCCATTTTGAATATTCAAAAACTAACACTGGATTCGTAATTAGCGACCCCAAAAACCCCCAAGTAGCAAGTTTTAAGCGAATCTGATAAGTTTTTAATTTTGTTGTCCGCCATATTGGATCCGCCATTTTGAATTTTTAAAAACTAACAACGGATTCGTAATAAGCGACCCCAAAAACCCCCGAGTAGCCAGTTTTAAGCGAATCCGATAATTTTTTTAATTTTGTCCGCCATATTGGATCCGTTATTTTGAATTTTCTAAAACTAACACCGGATTCGTAATTAGCGAGCCCAAAAACCCCCAAGTAGCCAGTTTTAAGCGAATCCGATAATTTTTTAATTTTGTACGCCATATTGGATCCGCCATTTTGAATATTCAAAAACTAACACCGGATTCGTAATTAGCGACTTCAAAAACCCCCAAGTAGCCAGTTTTAAGCGAATCCGATAATTTTTTTAATTTTGTCCGCTATATTGGATCCGTTGTTTTGAATTTTCAAAAACTAACACCGGATTCGTAATTAGCGAGCCCAAAAACCCCCAAGTAGCCAGTTTTAAGCGAATCCGATAATTTTTTAATTTTGTACGCCATATTGGATCCGCCATTTTGAATATTTAAAAACTAACACCGGATTCGTAATTAGCGACCCCAAAAACCCCCAAGTAGCCAGTTTTAAGCGAATCCGATTATTTTTTTAATTTTGTCCGCTATATTGGATCCGTTATTTTGAATTTTCAAAAACTAACACTGGATTCGTAATTAGCGACCCCAAAAACCCCGAGTAGCCAGTTTTAAGCGAATCCGATAATTTTTAAATTTTGTACGCCATATTGGATCCGCCATTTTGAATATTCAAAAACTAACACTGGATTCGTAATTAGCGACCCCAAAAACCCCCAAGTAGCAAGTTTTAAGCGAATCTGATAAGTTTTTAATTTTGTTGTCCGCCATATTGGATCCGCCATTTTGAATTTTTAAAAACTAACAACGGATTCGTAATAAGCGACCCCAAAAACCCCCGAGTAGCCAGTTTTAAGCGAATCCGATAATTTTTTTAATTTTGTCCGCCATATTGGATCCGTTATTTTGAATTTTCTAAAACTAACACCGGATTCGTAATTAGCGAGCCCAAAAACCCCCAAGTAGCCAGTTTTAAGCGAATCCGATAATTTTTTAATTTTGTACGCCATATTGGATCCGCCATTTTGAATATTCAAAAACTAACACCGGATTCGTAATTAGCGACTTCAAAAACCCCCAAGTAGCCAGTTTTAAGCGAATCCGATAATTTTTTAATTTTGTACGCCATATTGGATCCGCCATTTTGAATATTCAAAAACTAACACTGGATTCGTAATTAGCGACCCCAAAAACCCCCAAGTAGCAAGTTTTAAGCGAATCTGATAAGTTTTTAATTTTGTTGTCCGCCATATTGGATCCGCCATTTTGAATTTTTAAAAACTAACAACGGATTCGTAATAAGCGACCCCAAAAACCCCCGAGTAGCCAGTTTTAAGCGAATCCGATAATTTTTTTAATTTTGTCCGCCATATTGGATCCGTTATTTTGAATTTTCTAAAACTAACACCGGATTCGTAATTAGCGAGCCCAAAAACCCCCAAGTAGCCAGTTTTAAGCGAATCCGATAATTTTTTAATTTTGTACGCCATATTGGATCCGCCATTTTGAATATTCAAAAACTAACACCGGATTCGTAATTAGCGACTTCAAAAACCCCCGAGTAGCCAGTTTTAAGCAAATCCGATAATTTTTTTAATTTTGTCCGCCATATTGGATCCGTTATTTTGAATTTTTTAAAACTAACTCCGGATTCGTAATTAGCGAACCCCAAAAACCCCCAAGTAGCCAGTTTTAAGCGAATCCGATAATTTTTTTAATTTTGTCCGCTATATTGGATCCGTTGTTTTGAATTTTCAAAAACTAACACCGGATTCGTAATTAGCGAGCCCAAAAACCCCCAAGTAGCCAGTTTTAAGCGAATCCGATAATTTTTTAATTTTGTACGCCATATTGGATCCGCCATTTTGAATATTTAAAAACTAACACCGGATTCGTAATTAGCGACCCCAAAAACCCCCAAGTAGCCAGTTTTAAGCGAATCCGATAATTTTTCTAATTTTGTCCGCTATATTGGATCCGCCATTTTGAATTTTTAAAAACTAACAACGGATTCGTAATTAGCGACCCCAAAAACTCCCGAGTAGCCAGTTTTAAGCGAATCCGATAATTTTTTTAATTTTGTCCGCTATATTGGATCCGTTATTTTAAATTTTCAAAAACTAACACCGGATTCGTAATTAGCGAGCCCAAAAACCCCCAAGTAGCCAGTTTTAAGCGAATCCGATAATTTTTTTAATTTTGTCCGCTATATTGGATCCGTTATTTTGAATTTTCAAAAACTAACACCGGATTCGAAATTAGCGACCCCAAAAACCCCCGAGTAGCCAGTTTTAAGCGAATCCGATAATTTTTTTAATTTTGTCCGCTATATTGGATCCGTTATTTTGAATTTTCAAAAACTAACACCGGATTCGTAATTAGCGACCCCAAAAACCCCGAGTAGCCAGTTTTAAGCGATTCCGATAATTTTTTAATTTTGTACGCCATATTGGATCCGCCATTTTGAATATTCAAAAACTAACACCGGATTCGTAATTAGCGACCCCAAAAACCCCGAGTAGCCAGTTTTAAGCGAATCCGATAATTTTTTAATTTTGTACGCCATATTGGATCCGCCATTTTGAATTTTCAAAAACTAACACCGGATTCGAAATTAGCGACCCCAAAAACCCCCGAGTAGCCAGTTTTAAGCGAATCCGATAATTTTTCTAATTTTGTCCGCTATATTGGATCCGCCATTTTGAATTTTCAAAAACTAACAACGGATTCGTAATTAGCGACCCCAAAAACTCCCGAGTAGCCAGTTTTAAGCGAATCCGATAATTTTTTTAATTTTGTCCGCTATATTGGATCCGTTATTTTGAATTTTTAAAAACTAACACCGGATTTGTAATTAGCGACCCCAAAAACCCCCGAGTAGCCAGTTTTAAGCGAATCCGATAATTTTTTTAATTTTGTCCGCCATATTGGATCCGTTATTTTGAATTTACTAAAACTAACACCGGATTCGTAATTAGAGAACCCCAAAAACCCCCGAGTAGCCAGTTTTAAGCGAATCCGATAATTTTTTACTTTTGTACGCCATATTGGATCCGTTATTTTGAATTTTCAAAAACTAACACCGGATTCGTAATTAGCGACCCCAAAAACCCCGAGTAGCCAGTTTTAAGCGAATCCGATAATTTTTTAATTTTGTACGCCATATTGGATCCGCCATTTTGAATTTTCAAAAACTAACACCGGATTCGAAATTAGCGACCCCAAAAACCCCCGAGTAGCCAGTTTTAAGCGAATCCGATAATTTTTCTAATTTTGTCCGCTATATTGGATCCGTTATTTTGAATTTTCAAAAACTAACACCGGATTCGTAATTAGCGACCCCAAAAACCCCGAGTAGCCAGTTTTAAGCGAATCCGATAATTTTTTAATTTTGTACGCCATATTGGATCCGCCATTTTGAATTTTCAAAAACAAACACCGGATTCGTAATTAGCGACCCCAAAAACCCCCGAGTAGCCAGTTTTAAGCGAATCCGATTATTTTTTTAATTTTGTCCGCTATATTGGATCCGTTATTTTGAATTTTCAAAAACTAACACCGGATTCGTAATTAGCGACCCCAAAAACCCCCGAGTAGCCAGTTTTAAGCGAATCCGATTATTTTTTTAATTTTGTCCGCTATATTGGATCCGTTGTTTTGAATTTTCAAAAACTAACACCGGATTCGTAATTAGCGAGCCCAAAAACCCCCAAGTAGCCAGTTTTAAGCGAATCCGATAATTTTTTAATTTTGTACGCCATATTGGATCCGCCATTTTGAATATTTAAAAACTAACACCGGATTCGTAATTAGCGACCCCAAAAACCCCAAGTAGCCAGTTTTAAGCGAATCCGATAATTTTTCTAATTTTGTCCGCTATATTGGATCCGCCATTTTGAATTTTTAAAAACTAACAACGGATTCGTAATTAGCGACCCCAAAAACTCCCGAGTAGCCAGTTTTAAGCGAATCCGATAATTTTTTTAATTTTGTCCGCTATATTGGATCCGTTATTTTAAATTTTCAAAAACTAACACCGGATTCGTAATTAGCGAGCCCAAAAACCCCCAAGTAGCCAGTTTTAAGCGAATCCGATAATTTTTTTAATTTTGTCCGCTATATTGGATCCGTTATTTTGAATTTTCAAAAACTAACACCGGATTCGAAATTAGCGACCCCAAAAACCCCCGAGTAGCCAGTTTTAAGCGAATCCGATAATTTTTTTAATTTTGTCCGCTATATTGGATCCGTTATTTTGAATTTTCAAAAACTAACACCGGATTCGTAATTAGCGACCCCAAAAACCCCGAGTAGCCAGTTTTAAGCGATTCCGATAATTTTTTAATTTTGTACGCCATATTGGATCCGCCATTTTGAATATTCAAAAACTAACACCGGATTCGTAATTAGCGACCCCAAAAACCCCGAGTAGCCAGTTTTAAGCGAATCCGATAATTTTTTAATTTTGTACGCCATATTGGATCCGCCATTTTGAATTTTCAAAAACTAACACCGGATTCGAAATTAGCGACCCCAAAAACCCCCGAGTAGCCAGTTTTAAGCGAATCCGATAATTTTTCTAATTTTGTCCGCTATATTGGATCCGCCATTTTGAATTTTCAAAAACTAACAACGGATTCGTAATTAGCGACCCCAAAAACTCCCGAGTAGCCAGTTTTAAGCGAATCCGATAATTTTTTTAATTTTGTCCGCTATATTGGATCCGTTATTTTGAATTTTTAAAAACTAACACCGGATTTGTAATTAGCGACCCCAAAAACCCCCGAGTAGCCAGTTTTAAGCGAATCCGATAATTTTTTTAATTTTGTCCGCCATATTGGATCCGTTATTTTGAATTTACTAAAACTAACACCGGATTCGTAATTAGAGAACCCCAAAAACCCCCGAGTAGCCAGTTTTAAGCGAATCCGATAATTTTTTACTTTTGTACGCCATATTGGATCCGTTATTTTGAATTTTCAAAAACTAACACCGGATTCGTAATTAGCGACCCCAAAAACCCCGAGTAGCCAGTTTTAAGCGAATCCGATAATTTTTTAATTTTGTACGCCATATTGGATCCGCCATTTTGAATTTTCAAAAACAAACACCGGATTCGTAATTAGCGACCCCAAAAACCCCCGAGTAGCCAGTTTTAAGCGAATCCGATTATTTTTTTAATTTTGTCCGCTATATTGGATCCGTTATTTTGAATTTTCAAAAACTAACACCGGATTCGTAATTAGCGACCCCAAAAACCCCCAAGTAGCAAGTTTTAAGCGAATCCGATAATTTTTTTAATTTTGTCCGCCATATTGGATCCGTTATTTTGAATTTTCTAAAACTAACACGGGATTCGTAATTAGCGAGCCCAAAAACCCCCAAGTAGCCAGTTTTAAGCGAATCCGATAATTTTTTAATTTTGTACGCCATATTGGATCCGCTATTTTGAATATTCAAAAACTAACACCGGATTCGTAATTAGCGACTTCAAAAACCCCCGAGTAGCCAGTTTTAAGCAAATCCGATAATTTTTTTAATTTTGTCCGCCATATTGGATCCGTTATTTTGAATTTTCTAAAACTAACTCCGGATTCGTAATTAGCGAACCCCAAAAACCCCCGAGTAGCCAGTTTCAAGCGAATCCGCTAATTTTTTTAATTTTGTCCGCTATATTGGATCCGTTATTTTGAATTTTCAAAAACTAACACCGGATTCGTAATTAGCGAGCCCGAAAACCCCCAAGTAGCCAGTTTAAAGCGAATCCGATAATTTTTTAATTTTGTACGCTATATTGGATCCGCCATTTTGAATATTCAAAAACTAACACCGGATTCGTAATTAGCGACCCCAAAAACCCCCAAGTAGCAAGTTTTAAGCGAATTTGATAAGTTTTTAATTTTGTTGTCCGCCATATTGAATCCGCCATTTTGAATTTTCAAAAACTAACAACGGATTCGTAATAAGCGACCCCAAAAACCCCCGAGTAGCCAGTTTTAAGCGAATCCGATAATTTTTTTAATTTTGTCCGCTATATTGGATCCGTTATTTTGAATTTTCTAAAACTAACACCGGATTCGTAATTAGAGAACCCCTAAAACCCCCGAGTAGCCAGTTTTAAGCGAATCCGATAATTTTTTTTAATTTTGTCCGCCATATTGGATCCGTTATTTTGAATTTTCTAAAACGAACAACGGATTCGTAATTAGCGACCCCAAAAACCCCGAGTAGCCAATTTTAAGCGAATCTGATAATTTTTTTAATTTTGTCCGCCATATTGGATCCGTTATTTTGAATTTTCTAAAACTATCACCGGATTCGTAATAAGAGAACCCCAAAAACACCCGAGTAGCCAGTTTTAAGCGAATCCGATAATTTTTTTTAATTTTGTCCGCCATATTGGATCCGTTATTTTGAATTTTCAAAAACTAACACCGGATTCGTAATTAGCGACCCCAAAAACCCCCGAGTGACCAGTTTTAAGCGAATCCGATAATTTTTTTAATTTTGTCCGCTATATTGGATCCGTTATTTTGAATTTTCAAAAACTAACACCGGATTCGTAATTAGCGACACCTAAAACCCCGAGTAGCCAGTTTTAAGCGAATCCGATAATTTTTTTAATTTTGTCCGCCATATTGGATCCGTTATTTTGAATTTTCTAAAACTAACAACGGATTCGTAATTAGCGACCCCAAAAACCCCGAGTAGCCAGTTTTAAGCAAATCCGATAATTTTTTAATTTTGTACGCCATATTGGATCCGCCTTTTTGAATATTCAAAAACTAACACCGGATTCGTAATTAGCGACCCCAAAAACCCCCAAGTAGCAAGTTTTAAGCGAATCCGATAATTTTTTTAATTTTGTCCGCCATATTGGATCCGTTATTTTGAATTTTCTAAAACTAACACCGGATTCGTAATTAGCGAGCCCAAAAACCCCCAAGTAGCCAGTTTTAAGCGAATCCGATAATTTTTTAATTTTGTACGCCATATTGGATCCGCCATTTTGAATATTCAAAAACTAACACCGGATTCGTAATTAGCGACTTAAAAAACCCCCGAGTAGCCAGTTTTAAGCAAATCCGATAATTTTTTTAATTTTGTCCGCCATATTGGATCCGTTATTTTGAATTTTCTAAAACTAACTCCGGATTCGTAATTAGCGAACCCCAAAAACCCCCGAGTAGCCAGTTTTAAGCGAATCCGATAATTTTTTTCATTTTGTCCGCTATATTGGATCCGTTATTTTGAATTTTCAAAAACTAACACCGGATTCGTAATTAGCGAGCCCAAAAACCCCCAAGTAGCCAGTTTTAAGCGAATCCGATAATTTTTTAATTTTGTACGCCATATTGGATCCGCCATTTTGAATATTCAAAAGCTAACACCGGATTCGTAATTAGCGACCCCAAAAACCCCCAAGTAGCAAGTTTTAAGCGAATCCGATAATTTTTTTAATTTTGTCCGCCATATTGGATCCGTTATTTTGAATTTTCTAAAACTAACACCGGATTCGTAATTAGCGAGCCCAAAAACCCCCGAGTAGCCAGTTTTAAGCGAATCCGATAATTTTTTAATTTTGTACGCCATATTGGATCCGCTATTTTGAATATTCAAAAACTAACACCGGATTCGTAATTAGCGACTTCAAAAACCCCCGAGTAGCCAGTTTTAAGCAAATCCGATAATTTTTTTAATTTTGTCCGCCATATTGGATCCGTTATTTTGAATTTTCTAAAACTAACTCCGGATTCGTAATTAGCGAACCCCAAAAACCCCCGAGTAGCCAGTTTTAAGCGAATCCGATAATTTTTTTAATTTTGTCCGCTATATTGGATCCGTTATTTTTAATTTTCAAAAACTAACACCGGATTCATAATTAGCGACCCCAAAAACCCCCGAGTAGCCAGTTTTAAGCGAATCCGATAATTTTTTTAATTTTGTCCGCTATATTGGATCCGTTATTTTGAATTTTCTAAAACTAACACGGGATTCGTAATTAGAGAACCCCTAAAATCCCCGAGTAGCCAGTTTTAAGCGAATCCGATAATTTTTTTTAATTTTGTCCGCCATATTGGATCCGTTATTTTGAATTTTCTAAAACGAACAACGGATTCGTAATTAGCGACCCCAAAAACCCCGAGTAGCCAATTTTAAGCGAATCCGATAATTTTTTTAATTTTGTCCGCCATATTGGATCCGTTATTTTGAATTTTCTAAAACTATCACCGGATTCGTAATAAGAGAACCCCAAAAACCCCCGAGTAGCCAGTTTTAAGCGAATCCGATAATTTTTTTTAATTTTGTCCGCCATATTGGATCCGTTATTTTGAATTTTCTAAAACGAACAACGGATTCGTAATTAGCGACCCCAAAAACCCCGAGTAGCCAGTTTTAAGCGAATCCGATAATTTTTTAATTTTGTACGCCATATTGGATCCGCCATTTTGAATTTTCAAAAACTAACACCGGATTCGTAATTAGCGACCCCAAAAACCCCCGAGTAGCCAGTTTTAAGCGAATCCGATAATTTTTTTAATTTTGTCCGCTATATTTGATCCGTTGTTTTGAATTTTCAAAAACTAACACCGGATTCGTAATTAGCGACCCCAAAAACCCCGAGTAGCCAGTTTTAAGCGATTCCGATAATTTTTTAATTTTGTACGCCATATTGGATCCGCCATTTTGAATATTCAAAAACTAACACCGGATTCGTAATTAGCGACCCCAAAAACCCCGAGTAGCCAGTTTTAAGCGAATCCGATAATTTTTTAATTTTGTACGCCATATTGGATCCGCCATTTTGAATTTTCAAAAACTAACACCGGATTCGAAATTAGCGACCCCAAAAACCCCCGAGTAGCCAGTTTTAAGCGAATCCGATAATTTTTCTAATTTTGTCCGCTATATTGGATCCGCCATTTTGAATTTTCAAAAACTAACAACGGATTCGTAATTAGCGACCCCAAAAACTCCCGAGTAGCCAGTTTTAAGCGAATCCGATAATTTTTTTAATTTTGTCCGCTATATTGGATCCGTTATTTTGAATTTTTAAAAACTAACACCGGATTTGTAATTAGCGACCCCAAAAACCCCCGAGTAGCCAGTTTTAAGCGAATCCGATAATTTTTTTAATTTTGTCCGCCATATTGGATCCGTTATTTTGAATTTACTAAAACTAACACCGGATTCGTAATTAGAGAACCCCAAAAACCCCCGAGTAGCCAGTTTTAAGCGAATCCGATAATTTTTTACTTTTGTACGCCATATTGGATCCGTTATTTTGAATTTTCAAAAACTAACACCGGATTCGTAATTAGCGACCCCAAAAACCCCGAGTAGCCAGTTTTAAGCGAATCCGATAATTTTTTAATTTTGTACGCCATATTGGATCCGCCATTTTGAATTTTCAAAAACAAACACCGGATTCGTAATTAGCGACCCCAAAAACCCCCGAGTAGCCAGTTTTAAGCGAATCCGATTATTTTTTTAATTTTGTCCGCTATATTGGATCCGTTATTTTGAATTTTCAAAAACTAACACCGGATTCGTTATTAGCGAGCCCAAAAACCCCCATGTAGCCAGTTTTAAGCGAATCCGATAATTTTTTAATTTTGAACGCCATATTGGATCCGCCATTTTGAATATTCAATAACTAACACCGGATTCGTAATTAGCGACCCCAAAAACCCCCAAGTAGCAAGTTTTAAGCGAATCCGATAATTTTTTTAATTTTGTCCGCCATATTGGATCCGTTATTTTGAATTTTCTAAAACTAACACGGGATTCGTAATTAGCGAGCCCAAAAACCCCCAAGTAGCCAGTTTTAAGCGAATCCGATAATTTTTTAATTTTGTACGCCATATTGGATCCGCTATTTTGAATATTCAAAAACTAACACCGGATTCGTAATTAGCGACTTCAAAAACCCCCGAGTAGCCAGTTTTAAGCAAATCCGATAATTTTTTTAATTTTGTCCGCCATATTGGATCCGTTATTTTGAATTTTCTAAAACTATCACCGGATTCGTAATAAGAGAACCCCAAAAACACCCGAGTAGCCAGTTTTAAGCGAATCCGATAATTTTTTTTAATTTTGTCCGCCATATTGGATCCGTTATTTTGAATTTTCAAAAACTAACACCGGATTCGTAATTAGCGACCCCAAAAACCCCCGAGTGACCAGTTTTAAGCGAATCCGATAATTTTTTTAATTTTGTCCGCTATATTGGATCCGTTATTTTGAATTTTCAAAAACTAACACCGGATTCGTAATTAGCGACACCTAAAACCCCGAGTAGCCAGTTTTAAGCGAATCCGATAATTTTTTTAATTTTGTCCGCCATATTGGATCCGTTATTTTGAATTTTCTAAAACTAACAACGGATTCGTAATTAGCGACCCCAAAAACCCCGAGTAGCCAGTTTTAAGCAAATCCGATAATTTTTTAATTTTGTACGCCATATTGGATCCGCCTTTTTGAATATTCAAAAACTAACACCGGATTCGTAATTAGCGACCCCAAAAACCCCCAAGTAGCAAGTTTTAAGCGAATCCGATAATTTTTTTAATTTTGTCCGCCATATTGGATCCGTTATTTTGAATTTTCTAAAACTAACACCGGATTCGTAATTAGCGAGCCCAAAAACCCCCAAGTAGCCAGTTTTAAGCGAATCCGATAATTTTTTAATTTTGTACGCCATATTGGATCCGCCATTTTGAATATTCAAAAACTAACACCGGATTCGTAATTAGCGACTTAAAAAACCCCCGAGTAGCCAGTTTTAAGCAAATCCGATAATTTTTTTAATTTTGTCCGCCATATTGGATCCGTTATTTTGAATTTTCTAAAACTAACTCCGGATTCGTAATTAGCGAACCCCAAAAACCCCCGAGTAGCCAGTTTTAAGCGAATCCGATAATTTTTTTCATTTTGTCCGCTATATTGGATCCGTTATTTTGAATTTTCAAAAACTAACACCGGATTCGTAATTAGCGAGCCCAAAAACCCCCAAGTAGCCAGTTTTAAGCGAATCCGATAATTTTTTAATTTTGTACGCCATATTGGATCCGCCATTTTGAATATTCAAAAACTAACACCGGATTCGTAATTAGCGACCCCAAAAACCCCCAAGTAGCAAGTTTTAAGCGAATCCGATAATTTTTTTAATTTTGTCCGCCATATTGGATCCGTTATTTTGAATTTTCTAAAACTAACACCGGATTCGTAATTAGCGAGCCCAAAAACCCCGAAGTAGCCAGTTTTAAGCGAATCCGATAATTTTTTAATTTTGTACGCCATATTGGATCCGCTATTTTGAATATTCAAAAACTAACACCGGATTCGTAATTAGCGACTTCAAAAACCCCCGAGTAGCCAGTTTTAAGCAAATCCGATAATTTTTTTAATTTTGTCCGCCATATTGGATCCGTTATTTTGAATTTTCTAAAACTAACTCCGGATTCGTAATTAGCGAACCCCAAAAACCCCCGAGTAGCCAGTTTTAAGCGAATCCGATAATTTTTTTAATTTTGTCCGCTATATTGGATCCGTTATTTTTAATTTTCAAAAACTAACACCGGATTCATAATTAGCGACCCCAAAAACCCCCGAGTAGCCAGTTTTAAGCGAATCCGATAATTTTTTTAATTTTGTCCGCTATATTGGATCCGTTATTTTGAATTTTCTAAAACTAACACGGGATTCGTAATTAGAGAACCCCTAAAACCCCCGAGTAGCCAGTTTTAAGCGAATCCGATAATTTTTTTTAATTTTGTCCGCCATATTGGATCCGTTATTTTGAATTTTCTAAAACGAACAACGGATTCGTAATTAGCGACCCCAAAAACCCCGAGTAGCCAATTTTAAGCGAATCCGATAATTTTTTTAATTTTGTCCGCCATATTGGATCCGTTATTTTGAATTTTCTAAAACTATCACCGGATTCGTAATAAGAGAACCCCAAAAACCCCCGAGTAGCCAGTTTTAAGCGAATCCGATAATTTTTTTTAATTTTGTCCGCCATATTGGATCCGTTATTTTGAATTTTCTAAAACGAACAACGGATTCGTAATTAGCGACCCCAAAAACCCCGAGTAGCCAGTTTTAAGCGAATCCGATAATTTTTTAATTTTGTACGCCATATTGGATCCGCCATTTTGAATTTTCAAAAACTAACACCGGATTCGTAATTAGCGACCCCAAAAACCCCCGAGTAGCCAGTTTTAAGCGAATCCGATAATTTTTTTAATTTTGTCCGCTATATTGGATCCGTTGTTTTGAATTTTCAAAAACTAACACCGGATTCGTAATTAGCGACCCCAAAAACCCCGAGTAGCCAGTTTTAAGCGATTCCGATAATTTTTTAATTTTGTACGCCATATTGGATCCGCCATTTTGAATATTCAAAAACTAACACCGGATTCGTAATTAGCGACCCCAAAAACCCCGAGTAGCCAGTTTTAAGCGAATCCGATAATTTTTTAATTTTGTACGCCATATTGGATCCGCCATTTTGAATTTTCAAAAACTAACACCGGATTCGAAATTAGCGACCCCAAAAACCCCCGAGTAGCCAGTTTTAAGCGAATCCGATAATTTTTCTAATTTTGTCCGCTATATTGGATCCGCCATTTTGAATTTTCAAAAACTAACAACGGATTCGTAATTAGCGACCCCAAAAACTCCCGAGTAGCCAGTTTTAAGCGAATCCGATAATTTTTTTAATTTTGTCCGCTATATTGGATCCGTTATTTTGAATTTTTAAAAACTAACACCGGATTTGTAATTAGCGACCCCAAAAACCCCCGAGTAGCCAGTTTTAAGCGAATCCGATAATTTTTTTAATTTTGTCCGCCATATTGGATCCGTTATTTTGAATTTACTAAAACTAACACCGGATTCGTAATTAGAGAACCCCAAAAACCCCCGAGTAGCCAGTTTTAAGCGAATCCGATAATTTTTTACTTTTGTACGCCATATTGGATCCGTTATTTTGAATTTTCAAAAACTAACACCGGATTCGTAATTAGCGACCCCAAAAACCCCGAGTAGCCAGTTTTAAGCGAATCCGATAATTTTTTAATTTTGTACGCCATATTGGATCCGCCATTTTGAATTTTCAAAAACAAACACCGGATTCGTAATTAGCGACCCCAAAAACCCCCGAGTAGCCAGTTTTAAGCGAATCCGATTATTTTTTTAATTTTGTCCGCTATATTGGATCCGTTATTTTGAATTTTCAAAAACTAACACCGGATTCGTTATTAGCGAGCCCAAAAACCCCCATGTAGCCAGTTTTAAGCGAATCCGATAATTTTTTAATTTTGAACGCCATATTGGATCCGCCATTTTGAATATTCAATAACTAACACCGGATTCGTAATTAGCGACCCCAAAAACCCCCAAGTAGCAAGTTTTAAGCGAATCCGATAATTTTTTTAATTTTGTCCGCCATATTGGATCCGTTATTTTGAATTTTCTAAAACTAAAACGGGATTCGTAATTAGCGAGCCCAAAAACCCCCAAGTAGCCAGTTTTAAGCGAATCCGATAATTTTTTAATTTTGTACGCCATATTGGATCCGCTATTTTGAATATTCAAAAACTAACACCGGATTCGTAATTAGCGACTTCAAAAACCCCCGAGTAGCCAGTTTTAAGCAAATCCGATAATTTTTTTAATTTTGTCCGCCATATTGGATCCGTTATTTTGAATTTTCTAAAACTAACTCCGGATTCGTAATTAGCGAACCCCAAAAACCCCCGAGTAGCCAGTTTCAAGCGAATCCGCTAATTTTTTTAATTTTGTCCGCTATATTGGATCCGTTATTTTGAATTTTCAAAAACTAACACCGGATTCGTAATTAGCGAGCCCGAAAACCCCCAAGTAGCCAGTTTAAAGCGAATCCGATAATTTTTTAATTTTGTACGCTATATTGGATCCGCCATTTTGAATATTCAAAAACTAACACCGGATTCGTAATTAGCGACCCCAAAAACCCCCAAGTAGCAAGTTTTAAGCGAATTTGATAAGTTTTTAATTTTGTTGTCCGCCATATTGAATCCGCCATTTTGAATTTTCAAAAACTAACAACGGATTCGTAATAAGCGACCCCAAAAACCCCCGAGTAGCCAGTTTTAAGCGAATCCGATAATTTTTTTAATTTTGTCCGCTATATTGGATCCGTTATTTTGAATTTTCTAAAACTAACACCGGATTCGTAATTAGAGAACCCCTAAAACCCCCGAGTAGCCAGTTTTAAGCGAATCCGATAATTTTTTTTAATTTTGTCCGCCATATTGGATCCGTTATTTTGAATTTTCTAAAACGAACAACGGATTCGTAATTAGCGACCCCAAAAACCCCGAGTAGCCAATTTTAAGCGAATCCGATAATTTTTTTAATTTTGTCCGCCATATTGGATCCGTTATTTTGAATTTTCTAAAACTATCACCGGATTCGTAATAAGAGAACCCCAAAAACACCCGAGTAGCCAGTTTTAAGCGAATCCGATAATTTTTTTTAATTTTGTCCGCCATATTGGATCCGTTATTTTGAATTTTCAAAAACTAACACCGGATTCGTAATTAGCGACCCCAAAAACCCCCAAGTAGCAAGTTTTAAGCGAATCCGATAATTTTTTTAATTTTGTCCGCCATATTGGATCCGTTATTTTGAATTTTCTAAAACTAACACCGGATTCGTAATTAGCGAGCCCAAAAACCCCCAAGTAGCCAGTTTTAAGCGAATCCGATAATTTTTTAATTTTGTACGCCATATTGGATCCGCCATTTTGAATATTCAAAAACTAACACCGGATTCGTAATTAGCGACTTAAAAAACCCCCGAGTAGCCAGTTTTAAGCAAATCCGATAATTTTTTTAATTTTGTCCGCCATATTGGATCCGTTATTTTGAATTTTCTAAAACTAACTCCGGATTCGTAATTAGCGAACCCCAAAAACCCCCGAGTAGCCAGTTTTAAGCGAATCCGATAATTTTTTTCATTTTGTCCGCTATATTGGATCCGTTATTTTGAATTTTCAAAAACTAACACCGGATTCGTAATTAGCGAGCCCAAAAACCCCCAAGTAGCCAGTTTTAAGCGAATCCGATAATTTTTTAATTTTGTACGCCATATTGGATCCGCCATTTTGAATATTCAAAAACTAACACCGGATTCGTAATTAGCGACCCCAAAAACCCCCAAGTAGCAAGTTTTAAGCGAATCCGATAATTTTTTTAATTTTGTCCGCCATATTGGATCCGTTATTTTGAATTTTCTAAAACTAACACCGGATTCGTAATTAGCGAGCCCAAAAACCCCGAAGTAGCCAGTTTTAAGCGAATCCGATAATTTTTTAATTTTGTACGCCATATTGGATCCGCTATTTTGAATATTCAAAAACTAACACCGGATTCGTAATTAGCGACTTCAAAAACCCCCGAGTAGCCAGTTTTAAGCAAATCCGATAATTTTTTTAATTTTGTCCGCCATATTGGATCCGTTATTTTGAATTTTCTAAAACTAACTCCGGATTCGTAATTAGCGAACCCCAAAAACCCCCGAGTAGCCAGTTTTAAGCGAATCCGATAATTTTTTTAATTTTGTCCGCTATATTGGATCCGTTATTTTTAATTTTCAAAAACTAACACCGGATTCATAATTAGCGACCCCAAAAACCCCCGAGTAGCCAGTTTTAAGCGAATCCGATAATTTTTTTAATTTTGTCCGCTATATTGGATCCGTTATTTTGAATTTTCTAAAACTAACACGGGATTCGTAATTAGAGAACCCCTAAAACCCCCGAGTAGCCAGTTTTAAGCGAATCCGATAATTTTTTTTAATTTTGTCCGCCATATTGGATCCGTTATTTTGAATTTTCTAAAACGAACAACGGATTCGTAATTAGCGACCCCAAAAACCCCGAGTAGCCAATTTTAAGCGAATCCGATAATTTTTTTAATTTTGTCCGCCATATTGGATCCGTTATTTTGAATTTTCTAAAACTATCACCGGATTCGTAATAAGAGAACCCCAAAAACCCCCGAGTAGCCAGTTTTAAGCGAATCCGATAATTTTTTTTAATTTTGTCCGCCATATTGGATCCGTTATTTTGAATTTTCTAAAACGAACAACGGATTCGTAATTAGCGACCCCAAAAACCCCGAGTAGCCAGTTTTAAGCGAATCCGATAATTTTTTAATTTTGTACGCCATATTGGATCCGCCATTTTGAATTTTCAAAAACTAACACCGGATTCGTAATTAGCGACCCCAAAAACCCCCGAGTGACCAGTTTTAAGCGAATCCGATAATTTTTTTAATTTTGTCCGCTATATTGGATCCGTTATTTTGAATTTTCAAAAACTAACACCGGATTCGTAATTAGCGACACCTAAAACCCCGAGTAGCCAGTTTTAAGCGAATCCGATAATTTTTTTAATTTTGTCCGCCATATTGGATCCGTTATTTTGAATTTTCTAAAACTAAAACCGGATTCGTAATTAGGGAACCCCAAAAACCCCCAAGTAGCCAGTTTTAAGCGAATCCGATAATTTTTTTTAATTTTGTCCGCCATATTGGATCCGTTATTTTGAATTTTCTAAAACTAACACCGGATTCGTAATTAGCGACCCCAAAAACCCCGAGTAGCCAGTTTTAAGCGAATCCGATCATTTTTTAATTTTGTACGCCATATTGGATCCGCCATTTTGAATTTTCAAAAACAAACACCGGATTCGTAATTAGCGAACCCAAAAACCCCCGAGTAGCTAGTTTTAAGCGAATCCGATAATTTTTTTAATTTTGTCCGCCATATTGGATCCGTTACTTTGAATTTTCTAAAACTAACACCGGATTCGTAATTAGAGAACCCCAAAAACCCCCGAGTAGCCAGTTTTAAGCGAATCCGATAATTTTTTAATTTTGTACGCCATATTGGATCCGCCATTTTGAATATTCAAAAACTAACACTGGATTCGTAATTAGCGACCCCAAAAACCCCCAAGTAGCAAGTTTTAAGCGAATCTGATGAGTTTTTAATTTTGTTGTCCGCCATATTGGATCCGCCATTTTGAATTTTTAAAAACTAACAACGGATTCGTAATAAGCGACCTCAAAAACCCCCGAGTAGCCAGTTTTAAGCGAATCCGATAATTTTTTTAATTTTGTCCGCCATATTGGATCCGTTATTTTGAATTTTCTAAAACTAACAACGGATTCGTAATTAGCGACCCCAAAAACCCCGAGTAGCCAGTTTTAAGCAAATCCGATAATTTTTTAATTTTGTACGCCATATTGGATCCGCCTTTTTGAATATTCAAAAACTAACACCGGATTCGTAATTAGCGACCCCAAAAACCCCCAAGTAGCAAGTTTTAAGCGAATCCGATAATTTTTTTAATTTTGTCCGCCATATTGGATCCGTTATTTTGAATTTTCTAAAACTAACACCGGATTCGTAATTAGCGAGCCCAAAAACCCCGAAGTAGCCAGTTTTAAGCGAATCCGATAATTTTTTAATTTTGTACGCCATATTGGATCCGCCATTTTGAATATTCAAAAACTAACACCGGATTCGTAATTAGCGACTTCAAAAACCCCCGAGTAGCCAGTTTTAAGCAAATCCGATAATTTTTTTAATTTTGTCCGCCATATTGGATCCGTTATTTTGAATTTTCTAAAACTAACTCCGGATTCGTAATTAGCGAACCCCAAAAACCCCCGAGTAGCCAGTTTTAAGCGAATCCGATAATTTTTTTAATTTTGTCCGCTATATTGGATCCGTTATTTTGAATTTTCAAAAACTAACACCGGATTCGTAATTAGCGAGCCCAAAAACCCCCATGTAGCCAGTTTTAAGCGAATACGATAATTTTGTAATTTTGTACGCCATATTGGATCCGCCATTTTGAATTTTCAAAAACAAACACCAGATTCGTAATTAGCGACCCCAAAAACCCCCGAGTAGCCAGTTTTAAGCGAATCCGATAATTTTTTTAATTTTGTCCGCCATATTGGATCCGTTATTTTGAATTTTCTAAAACTAACACCGGATTCGTAATTAGAGAACCCCAAAAACCCCCGAGTAGCCAGTTTTAAGCGAATCCGATAATTTTTTAATTTTGTACGCCATATTGGATCCGCCATTTTGAATTTTTAAAAACTAACAACGGATTCGTAATAAGCGACCTCAAAAACCCCCGAGTAGCCAGTTTTAAGCGAATCCGATAATTTTTTTAATTTTGTCCGCCATATTGGATCCGTTATTTTGAATTTTCTAAAACTAACACCGGATTCGTAATTAGAGAACCCCAAAAACCCCCGAGTAGCCAGTTTTAAGCGAATCCGATAATTTTTTTTAATTTTGTCCGCCATATTGGATCCGTTATTTTGAATTTTCTAAAACTAACAACGGATTCGTAATTAGCGACCCCAAAAACCCCGAGTAGCCAGTTTTAAGCGAATCCGATAATTTTTTAATTTTGTACGCCATATTGGATCCGCCATTTTGAATATTCAAAAACTAACACCGGATTCGTAATTAGCGACCCCAAAAACCCCCAAGTAGCAAGTTTTAAGCGAATCCGATAATTTTTTTAATTTTGTCCGCCATATTGGATCCGTTATTTTGAATTTTCTAAAACTAACACGGGATTCGTAATTAGCGAGCCCAAAAACCCCCAAGTAGCCAGTATTAAGCGAATCCGATAATTTTTTAATTTTGTACGCCATATTGGATCCGCTAGTTTGAATATTCAAAAACTAACACCGGATTCGTAATTAGCGACTTCAAAAACCCCCGAGTAGCCAGTTTTAAGCAAATCCGATAATTTTTTTAATTTTGTCCGCCATATTGGATCCGTTATTTTGAATTTTCTAAAACTAACTCCGGATTCGTAATTAGCGAACCCCAAAAACCCCCGAGTAGCCAGTTTTAAGCGAATCCGATAATTTTTTTTATTTTGTCCGCTATATTGGATCCGTTATTTTGAATTTTCAAAAACTAACACCGGATTCGTAATTAGCGAGCCCGAAAACCCCCAAGTAGCCAGTTTAAAGCGAATCCGATAATTTTTTAATTTTGTACGCTATATTGGATCCGCCATTTTGAATATTCAAAAACTAACACCGGATTCGTAATTAGAGAACCCCAAAAACCCCCGAGTAGCCAGTTTTAAGCGAATCCGATAATTTTTTTTAATTTTGTCCGCCATATTGGATCCGTTATTTTGAATTTTCTAAAACGAACAACGGATTCGTAATTAGCGACCCCAAAAACCCCGAGTAGCCAGTTTTAAGCGAATCCGATAATTTTTTAATTTTGTACGCCATATTGGATCCGCCATTTTGAATTTTCAAAAACTAACACCGGATTCGTAATTAGCGACCCCAAAAACCCCCGAGTGACCAGTTTTAAGCGAATCCGATAATTTTTTTAATTTTGTCCGTTATATTGGATCCGTTATTTTGAATTTTGTAAAACTAACACCGGATTCGTAATTAGAGAACCCCTAAAACCCCCGAGTAGCCAGTTTTAAGCGAATCCGATAATTTTTTTTAATTTTGTCCGCCATATTGGATCCGTTATTTTGAATTTTCTAAAACGAACAACGAATTCGTAATTAGCGACCCCAAAAACCCCGAGTAGCCAGTTTTAAGCGAATCCGATAATTTTTTTAATTTTGTCCGCCATATTGGATCCGTTATTTTGAATTTTCTAAAACTATCACCGGATTCGTAATTAGAGAACCCCAAAAACCCCCGAGTAGCCAGTTTTAAGCGAATCCGATAATTTTTTTTAATTTTGTCCGCCATATTGGATCCGTTATTTTGAATTTTCTAAAACGAACAACGGATTCGTAATTAGCGACCCCAAAAACCCCGAGTAGCCAGTTTTAAGCGAATCCGATAATTTTTTAATTTTGTACGCCATATTGGATCCGCCATTTTGAATTTTCAAAAACTAACACCGGATTCGTAATTAGCGACCCCAAAAACCCCCGAGTGACCAGTTTTAAGCGAATCCGATAATTTTTTTAATTTTGTCCGCTATATTGGATCCGTTATTTTGAATTTTCAAAAACTAACACCGGATTCGTAATTAGCGACACCTAAAACCCCGAGTAGCCAGTTTTAAGCGAATCCGATAATTTTTTTAATTTTGTCCGCCATATTGGATCCGTTATTTTGCTATTTTCTAAAACTAACACCGGATTCGTAATTAGAGAACCCCAAAAACCCCCGAGTAGCCATTTTTAAGCGAATCCGATAATTTTTTAATTTCGTACGCCATATTGGATCCGCCATTTTGAATTTTCAAAAACAAACACCGGATTCGTAATTAGCGAACCCAAAAACCCCCGAGTAGCCAGTTTTAAGCGAATCCGATAATTTTTTTAATTTTGTCCGCCATATTGGATCCGTTACTTTGAATTTTTTAAAACTAACACCGGATTCGTAATTAGAGAACCCCAAAAACCCCCGAGTAGCCAGTTTTACGCGAATCCGATAATTTTTTAATTTTGTACGCCATATTGGATCCGCCATTTTGAATATTCAAAAACTAACACAGGATTCGTAATTAGCGACCCCAAAAACCCCCAAGTAGCAAGTTTTAAGAGAATCTGATAAGTTTTTAATTTTCTTGTCCGCTATATTGGATCCGCCATTTTGAATTTTTAAAAACTAACAACGGATTCGTAATAAGCGACCCCAAAAACCCCCGAGTAGCCAGTTTTAAGCGAATCCGATAATTTTTTTTTATTTTGTCCGCCATATTGGATCCGTTATTTTGAATTTTCTAAAACTAACACCGGATTCGTAATTAGAGAACCCCAAAAACCCCCAAGTAGCAAGTTTTAAGCGAATCCGATAATTTTTTTAATTTTGCCCGCTATATTGGATCCGTTATTTTGAATTTTCAAAAACTAACACCGGATTCGTAATTAGCGAGCCCAAAAATCCCCAAGTAGCCAGTTTTAAGCGAATCCGATAATTTTTTAATTTTGTACGCCATATTGGATCCGCCATTTTGAAGATTCAAAAACTAACACCGGATTCGTAATTAGCGACTTCAAAAACCCCCGAGTAGCCAGTTTTAAGCAAATCCGATAATTTTTTTAATTTTGTCCGCCATATTGGATCCGTTATTTTGAATTTTCTAAAACTAACTCCGGATTCGTAATAAGCGAACCCCAAAAACCCCCGAGTAGCCAGTTTTAAGCGAATCCGATAATTTTTTTAATTTTGTCCGCTATATTGGATCCGTTATTTTGAATTTTCAAAAACTAACACCGGATTCGTAATTAGAGAACCCCTAAAACCCCCGAGTAGCCAGTTTTAAGCGAATCCGATAATTTTTTTTAATTTTGTCCGCCATATTGGATCCGTTATTTTGAATTTTCTAAAACGAACAACGGATTCGTAATTAGCGACCCCAAAAACCCCGAGTAGCCAGTTTTAAGCGAATCCGATAATTTTTTTAATTTTGTCCGCCATATTGGATCCGTTATTTTGAATTTTCTAAAACTATCACCGGATTCGTAATTAGAGAACCCCAAAAACCCCCGAGTAGCCAGTTTTAAGCGAATCCGATAATTTTTTTTAATTTTGTCCGCCATATTGGATCCCTTATTTTGAATTTTCTAAAACGAACAACGGATTCGTAATTAGCGACCCCAAAAACCCCGAGTAGCCAGTTTTAAGCGAATCCGATAATTTTTTTATTTTGTACGCCATATTGGATCCGCCATTTTGAATTTTCAAAAACTAACACCGGATTCGTAATTAGCGACCCCAAAAACCCCCGAGTGACCAGTTTTAAGCGAATCCGATAATTTTTTAATTTTGTCCGCTATATTGGATCCGTTATTTTGAATTTTTAAAAACTAACACCGGATTCGTAATTAGCGACCCCAAAAACCCCGAGTAGCCAGTTTTAAGCGAATCCGATAATTTTTTTAATTTTGCCCGCTATATTGGATCCGTTATTTTGAATTTTCAAAAACTAACACCGGATTCGTAATTAGCGACTTCAAAAACCCCCGAGTAGCCAGTTTTAAGCAAATCCGATAATTTTTTTAATTTTGTCCGCCATATTGGATCCGTTATTTTGAATTTTCTAAAACTAACTCCGGATTCGTAATAAGCGAACCCCAAAAACCCCCGAGTAGCCAGTTTTAAGCGAATCCGATAATTTTTTTAATTTTGTCCGCTATATTGGATCCGTTATTTTGAATTTTCAAAAACTAACACCGGATTCGTAATTAGAGAACCCCTAAAACCCCCGAGTAGCCAGTTTTAAGCGAATCCGATAATTTTTTTTAATTTTGTCCGCCATATTGGATCCGTTATTTTGAATTTTCTAAAACGAACAACGGATTCGTAATTAGCGACCCCAAAAACCCCGAGTAGCCACTTTTAAGCGAATCCGATAATTTTTTTAATTTTGTCCGCCATATTGGATCCGTTATTTTGAATTTTCTAAAACTATCACCGGATTCGTAATTAGAGAACCCCAAAAACCCCCGAGTAGCCAGTTTTAAGCGAATCCGATAATTTTTTTTAATTTTGTCCGCCATATTGGATCCCTTATTTTGAATTTTCTAAAACGAACAACGGATTCGTAATTAGCGACCCCAAAAACCCCGAGTAGCCAGTTTTAAGCGAATCCGATAATTTTTTAATTTTGTACGCCATATTGGATCCGCCATTTTGAATTTTCAAAAACTAACACCGTATTCGTAATTAGCGAGCCCAAAAACCCCCAAGTAGCCAGTTTTAAGCGAATCCGATAATTTTTTAATTTTGTACGCCATATTGGATCCGCCATTTTGAATATTCAAAAACTAACACCGGATTCGTAATTAGCGACTTCAAAAACCCCCGAGTAGCCAGTTTTAAGCAAATCCGATAATTTTTTTAATTTTGTCCGCCATATTGGATCCGTTATTTTGAATTTTCTAAAACTAACTCCGGATTCGTAATTAGCGAACCCCAAAAACCCCCGAGTAGCCAGTTTTAAGCGAATCCGATAATTTTTTTAATTTTGTCCGCTATATTGGATCCGTTATTTTGAATTTTCAAAAACTAACACCGGATTCGTAATTAGCGAGCCCAAAAACCCCCAAGTAGCCAGTTTTAAGCGAATCCGATAATTTTTTAATTTTGTACGCCATATTGGATCCGCCATTTTGAATATTCAAAAACTAACACCGGATTCGTAATTAGCGACCCCAAAAACCCCCAAGTAGCAAGTTTTAAGCGAATCTGATAAGTTTTTAATTTTGATGTCCGCCATATTGGATCCGCCATTTTGAATTTTCAAAAACTAACAACGGATTCGTAATAAGCGACCCCAAAAACCCCTGAGTAGCCAGTTTTAAGCGAATCCGATAATTTTTTTAATTTTGTCCGCCATATTGGATCCGTTATTTTGAATTTTCTAAAACTAACACCGGATTCGTAATTAGCGACCCCAAAAACCCTCGAGTAGCCAGTTTTAAGCGAATCCGATAATTTTTTTAAGTTTGTCCGCTATATTGGATCCGCCATTTTGAATTTTTAAAAACTAACAACGGATTCGTAATTAGCGACCCCAAAAACCCCCGAGTAGCCAGTTTTAAGCGAATCCGATAATTTTTTAATTTTGTACGCCATATTGGATCCGCCATTTTGAATATTCAAAAACTAACACCGGATTCGTAATTAGCGACTTCAAAAACCCCCGAGTAGCCAGTTTTAAGCAAATCCGATAATTTTTTTAATTTTGTCCGCCATATTGGATCCGTTATTTTGAATTTTCTAAAACTAACTCCGGATTCGTAATTAGCGAACCCCAAAAACCCCCGAGTAGCCAGTTTTAAGCGAATCCGATAATTTTTTTCATTTTGTCCGCTATATTGGATCCGTTTTTTTGAATTTTCAAAAACTAACACCGGATTCGTAATTAGCGAGCCCAAAAACCCCCATGTAGCCAGTTTTAAGAGAATCCGATAATTTTGTAATTTTGTACGCCATATTGGATCCGCCATTTTGAATTTTCAAAAACAAACACCGGATTCGTAATTAGCGACCCCAAAAACCCCCGAGTAGCCAGTTTTAAGCGAATCCGATAATTTTTTTAATTTTGTCCGCCATATTGGATCCGTTATTTTGAATTTTCTAAAACTAACACCGGATTCGTAATTAGAGAACCCCAAAAACCCCCGAGTAGCCAGTTTTAAGCGAATCCGATAATTTTTTAATTTTGTACGCCATATTGGATCCGCCATTTTGAATATTCAAAAACTAACACTGGATTCGTAATTAGCGACCCCAAAAACCCCCAAGTAGCAAGTTTTAAGCGAATCTGATAAGTTTTTAATTTTGTTGTCCGCCATATTGGATCCGCCATTTTGAATTTTTAAAAACTAACAACGGATTCGTAATAAGCGACCTCAAAAACCCCCGAGTAGCCAGTTTTAAGCGAATCCAATAATTTTTTTAATTTTGTCCGCCATATTGGATCCGTTATTTTGAATTTTCTAAAGCTAACACCGGATTCGTAATTAGAGAACCCCAAAAACCCCCGAGTAGCCAGTTTTAAGCGAATCCGATAATTTTTTTTTAATTTTGTCCGCCATATTGGATCCGTTATTTTGAATTTTCTAAAACTAACAACGGATTCGTAATTAGCGACCCCAAAAACCCCGAGTAGCCAGTTTTAAGCGAATCCGATAATTTTTTAATTTTGTACGCCATATTGGATCCGCCATTTTGAATATTCAAAAACTAACACCGGATTCGTAATTAGCGACCCCAAAAACCCCCAAGTAGCAAGTTTTAAGCGAATCCGATAATTTTTTTAATTTTGTCCGCCATATTGGATCCGATATTTTTAATTTTCTAAAACTAACACGGGATTCGTAATTAGCGAGCCCAAAAACCCCCAAGTAGCCAGTTTAAAGCGAATCCGATAATTTTTTAATTTTGTACGCTATATTGGATCCGCCATTTTGAATATTCAAAAACTAACACCGGATTCGTAATTAGATAACCCCAAAAACCCCCGAGTAGCCAGTTTTAAGCGAATCCGATAATTTTTTTTAATTTTGTCCGCCATATTGGATCCGTTATTTTGAATTTTCTAAAACGAACAACGGATTCGTAATTAGCGACCCCAAAAACCCCGAGTAGCCAGTTTTAAGCGAATCCGATAATTTTTTAATTTTGTACGCCATATTGGATCCGCTATTTTGAATATTCAAAAACTAACACCGGATTCGTAATTAGCGACTTCAAAAACCCCCGAGTAGCCAGTTTTAAGCAAATCCGATAATTTTTTTAATTTTGTCCGCCATATTGGATCCGTTATTTTGAATTTTCTAAAACTATCACCGGATTCGTAATAAGAGAACCCCAAAAACCCCCGAGTAGCCAGTTTTAAGCGAATCCGATAATTTTTTTAATTTTGTCCGCCATATTGGATCCGTTATTTTGAATTTTCTAAAGCTAACACCGGATTCGTAATTAGAGAACCCCAAAAACCCCCGAGTAGCCAGTTTTAAGCGAATCCGATAATTTTTTTTAATTTTGTCCGCCATATTGGATCCGTTATTTTGAATTTTCAAAAACTAACACCGGATTCGTAATTAGCGAGCCCGAAAACCCCCAAGTAGCCAGTTTAAAGCGAATCTGATAATTTTTTAATTTTGTACGCTATATTGGATCCGCCATTTTGAATATTTAAAAACTAACACCGGATTCGTAATTAGATAACCCCAAAAACCCCCGAGTAGCCAGTTTTAAGCGAATCCGATAATTTTTTTTAATTTTGTCCGCCATATTAGATCCGTTATTTTGAATTTTTTAAAACGAACAACGGATTCGTAATTAGCGACCCCAAAAACCCCGAGTAGCCAGTTTTAAGCGAATCCGATAATTTTTTAATTTTGTACGCCATATTGGATCCGCCATTTTGAATTTTCAAAAACTAACACCGGATTCGTAATTAGCGACCCCAAAAACCCCCGAGTGACCAGTTTTAAGCGAATCCGATAATTTTTTTAATTTTGTCCGCTATATTGGATCCGTTATTTTGAATTTTGTAAAACTAACACCGGATTCGTAATTAGAGAACCCCTAAAACCCCCGAGTAGCCAGTTTTAAGCGAATCCGATAATTTTTTTTAATTTTGTCCGCCATATTGGATCCGTTATTTTGAATTTTCTAAAACGAACAACGGATTCGTAATTAGCGACCCCAAAAACCCCGAGTAGCCAGTTTTAAGCGAATCCGATAATTTTTTAATTTTGTACGCCATATTGGATCCGCCATTTTGAATTTTCAAAAACTAACACCGGATTCGTAATTAGCGACCCCAAAAACCCCCGAGTAGCCAGTTTTAAGCGAATCCAATAATTTTTTTAATTTTGTCCGCCATATTGGATCCGTTATTTTGAATTTTCTAAAGCTAACACCGGATTCGTAATTAGAGAACCCCAAAAACCCCCGAGTAGCCAGTTTTAAGCGAATCCGATAATTTTTTTTTAATTTTGTCCGCCATATTGGATCCGTTATTTTGAATTTTCTAAAACTAACAACGGATTCGTAATTAGCGACCCCAAAAACCCCGAGTAGCCAGTTTTAAGCGAATCCGATAATTTTTTAATTTTGTACGCCATATTGGATCCGCCATTTTGAATATTCAAAAACTAACACCGGATTCGTAATTAGCGACCCCAAAAACCCCCAAGTAGCAAGTTTTAAGCGAATCCGATAATTTTTTTAATTTTGTCCGCCATATTGGATCCGATATTTTTAATTTTCTAAAACTAACACGGGATTCGTAATTAGCGAGCCCAAAAACCCCCAAGTAGCCAGTTTAAAGCGAATCCGATAATTTTTTAATTTTGTACGCTATATTGGATCCGCCATTTTGAATATTCAAAAACTAACACCGGATTCGTAATTAGATAACCCCAAAAACCCCCGAGTAGCCAGTTTTAAGCGAATCCGATAATTTTTTTTAATTTTGTCCGCCATATTGGATCCGTTATTTTGAATTTTCTAAAACGAACAACGGATTCGTAATTAGCGACCCCAAAAACCCCGAGTAGCCAGTTTTAAGCGAATCCGATAATTTTTTAATTTTGTACGCCATATTGGATCCGCTATTTTGAATATTCAAAAACTAACACCGGATTCGTAATTAGCGACTTCAAAAACCCCCGAGTAGCCAGTTTTAAGCAAATCCGATAATTTTTTTAATTTTGTCCGCCATATTGGATCCGTTATTTTGAATTTTCTAAAACTATCACCGGATTCGTAATAAGAGAACCCCAAAAACCCCCGAGTAGCCAGTTTTAAGCGAATCCGATAATTTTTTTAATTTTGTCCGCCATATTGGATCCGTTATTTTGAATTTTCTAAAGCTAACACCGGATTCGTAATTAGAGAACCCCAAAAACCCCCGAGTAGCCAGTTTTAAGCGAATCCGATAATTTTTTTTAATTTTGTCCGCCATATTGGATCCGTTATTTTGAATTTTCAAAAACTAACACCGGATTCGTAATTAGCGAGCCCGAAAACCCCCAAGTAGCCAGTTTAAAGCGAATCTGATAATTTTTTAATTTTGTACGCTATATTGGATCCGCCATTTTGAATATTTAAAAACTAACACCGGATTCGTAATTAGATAACCCCAAAAACCCCCGAGTAGCCAGTTTTAAGCGAATCCGATAATTTTTTTTAATTTTGTCCGCCATATTAGATCCGTTATTTTGAATTTTTTAAAACGAACAACGGATTCGTAATTAGCGACCCCAAAAACCCCGAGTAGCCAGTTTTAAGCGAATCCGATAATTTTTTAATTTTGTACGCCATATTGGATCCGCCATTTTGAATTTTCAAAAACTAACACCGGATTCGTAATTAGCGACCCCAAAAACCCCCGAGTGACCAGTTTTAAGCGAATCCGATAATTTTTTTAATTTTGTCCGCTATATTGGATCCGTTATTTTGAATTTTGTAAAACTAACACCGGATTCGTAATTAGAGAACCCCTAAAACCCCCGAGTAGCCAGTTTTAAGCGAATCCGATAATTTTTTTTAATTTTGTCCGCCATATTGGATCCGTTATTTTGAATTTTCTAAAACGAACAACGGATTCGTAATTAGCGACCCCAAAAACCCCGAGTAGCCAGTTTTAAGCGAATCCGATAATTTTTTAATTTTGTACGCCATATTGGATCCGCCATTTTGAATTTTCAAAAACTAACACCGGATTCGTAATTAGCGACCCCAAAAACCCCCGAGTGACCAGTTTTAAGCGAATCCGATAATTTTTTTAATTTTGTCCGCTATATTGGATCCGTTATTTTGAATTTTGTAAAACTAACACCGGATTCGTAATTAGAGAACCCCTAAAACCCCCGAGTAGCCAGTTTTAAGCGAATCCGATAATTTTTTTTAATTTTGTCCGCCATATTGGATCCGTTATTTTGAATTTTCTAAAACGAACAACGGATTCGTAATTAGCGACCCCAAAAACCCCGAGTAGCCAGTTTTAAGCGAATCCGATAATTTTTTTAATTTTGTCCGCCATATTGGATCCGTTATTTTGAATTTTCTAAAACTAACTCCGGATTCGTAATTAGCGAACCCCAAAAACCCCGAGTAGCCAGTTTTAAGCGAATCCGATAATTTTTTTTAATTTTGTCCGCCATATTAGATCCGTTATTTTGAATTTTCTAAAACGAACAACGGATTCGTAATTAGCGACCCCAAAAACCCCGAGTAGCCAGTTTTAAGCGAATCCGAAAATTTTGTAATTTTGTACGCCATATTGGATCCGCCATTTTGAATTTTCAAAAACAAACACCGGATTCGTAATTAGCGACCCCAAAAACCCCCGAGTAGCCAGTTTTAAGCGAATCCGATAATTTTTTTAATTTTGTCCGCCCTATTGGATCCGTTATTTTGAATTTTCTAAAACTAACACCGGATTCGTAATTAGAGAACCCCAAAAACCCCCGAGTAGCCAGTTTTAAGCGAATCCGATAATTTTTTAATTTTGTACGCCATATTGGATCCGCCATTTTGAATATTCAAAAACTAACACTGGATTCGTAATTAGCGACCCCAAAAACCCCCAAGTAGCAAGTTTTAAGCGAATCTGATAAGTTTTTAATTTTGTTGTCCGCCATATTGGATCCGCCATTTTGAATTTTTAAAAACTAACAACGGATTCGTAATAAGCGACCTCAAAAACCCCCGAGTAGCCAGTTTTAAGCGAATCCGATAATTTTTTTAATTTTGTCCGCCATATTGGATCCGTTATTTTGAATTTTCTAAAGCTAACACCGGATTCGTAATTAGAGAACCCCAAAAACCCCCGAGTAGCCAGTTTTAAGCGAATCCGATAATTTTTTTTAATTTTGTCCGCCATATTGGATCCGTTATTTTGAATTTTCTAAAACTAACAACGGATTCGTAATTAGCGACCCCAAAAACCCCGAGTAGCCAGTTTTAAGCGAATCCGATAATTTTTTAATTTTGTACGCCATATTGGATCCGCCATTTTGAATATTCAAAAACTAACACCGGATTCGTAATTAGCGACCCCAAAAACCCCCAAGTAGCAAGTTTTAAGCGAATCCGATAATTTTTTTAATTTTGTCCGCCATATTGGATCCGTTATTTTTAATTTTCTAAAACTAACACGGGATTCGTAATTAGCGAGCCCAAAAACCCCCAAGTAGCCAGTTTAAAGCGAATCCGATAATTTTTTAATTTTGTACGCTATATTGGATCCGCCATTTTGAATATTCAAAAACTAACACCGGATTCGTAATTAGATAACCCCAAAAACCCTGAGTAGCCAGTTTTAAGCGAATCCGATAATTTTTTTTAATTTTGTCCGCCATATTGGATCCGTTATTTTGAATTTTCTAAAACTATCACCGGATTCGTAATTAGAGAACCCCAAAAACCCCCGAGTAGCCAGTTTTAAGCGAATCCGATAATTTTTTTTAATTTTGTCCGCCATATTGGATCCGTTATTTTGAATTTTCTAAAACTAACTCCGGATTCGTAATTAGCGAACCCCAAAAACCCCCGAGTAGCCAGTTTTAAGCGAATCCAATAATTTTTTTAATTTTGTCCGCCATATTGGATCCGTTATTTTGAATTTTCTAAAGCTAACACCGGATTCGTAATTAGAGAACCCCAAAAACCCCCGAGTAGCCAGTTTTAAGCGAATCCGATAATTTTTTTTTAATTTTGTCCGCCATATTGGATCCGTTATTTTGAATTTTCTAAAACTAACAACGGATTCGTAATTAGCGACCCCAAAAACCCCGAGTAGCCAGTTTTAAGCGAATCCGATAATTTTTTAATTTTGTACGCCATATTGGATCCGCCATTTTGAATATTCAAAAACTAACACCGGATTCGTAATTAGCGACCCCAAAAACCCCCAAGTAGCAAGTTTTAAGCGAATCCGATAATTTTTTTAATTTTGTCCGCCATATTGGATCCGATATTTTTAATTTTCTAAAACTAACACGGGATTCGTAATTAGCGAGCCCAAAAACCCCCAAGTAGCCAGTTTAAAGCGAATCCGATAATTTTTTAATTTTGTACGCTATATTGGATCCGCCATTTTGAATATTCAAAAACTAACACCGGATTCGTAATTAGATAACCCCAAAAACCCCCGAGTAGCCAGTTTTAAGCGAATCCGATAATTTTTTTTAATTTTGTCCGCCATATTGGATCCGTTATTTTGAATTTTCTAAAACGAACAACGGATTCGTAATTAGCGACCCCAAAAACCCCGAGTAGCCAGTTTTAAGCGAATCCGATAATTTTTTAATTTTGTACGCCATATTGGATCCGCTATTTTGAATATTCAAAAACTAACACCGGATTCGTAATTAGCGACTTCAAAAACCCCCGAGTAGCCAGTTTTAAGCAAATCCGATAATTTTTTTAATTTTGTCCGCCATATTGGATCCGTTATTTTGAATTTTCTAAAACTAACTCCGGATTCGTAATTAGCGAACCCCAAAAACCCCCGAGTAGCCAGTTTTAAGCGAATCCGATAATTTTTTTAATTTTGTCCGCTATATTGGATCCGTTATTTTGAATTTTCAAAAACTAACACCGGATTCGTAATTAGCGAGCCCGAAAACCCCCAAGTAGCCAGTTTAAAGCGAATCTGATAATTTTTTAATTTTGTACGCTATATTGGATCCGCCATTTTGAATATTTAAAAACTAACACCGGATTCGTAATTAGATAACCCCAAAAACCCCCGAGTAGCCAGTTTTAAGCGAATCCGATAATTTTTTTTAATTTTGTCCGCCATATTAGATCCGTTATTTTGAATTTTTTAAAACGAACAACGGATTCGTAATTAGCGACCCCAAAAACCCCGAGTAGCCAGTTTTAAGCGAATCCGATAATTTTTTAATTTTGTACGCCATATTGGATCCGCCATTTTGAATTTTCAAAAACTAACACCGGATTCGTAATTAGCGACCCCAAAAACCCCCGAGTGACCAGTTTTAAGCGAATCCGATAATTTTTTTAATTTTGTCCGCTATATTGGATCCGTTATTTTGAATTTTGTAAAACTAACACCGGATTCGTAATTAGAGAACCCCTAAAACCCCCGAGTAGCCAGTTTTAAGCGAATCCGATAATTTTTTTTAATTTTGTCCGCCATATTGGATCCGTTATTTTGAATTTTCTAAAACGAACAACGGATTCGTAATTAGCGACCCCAAAAACCCCGAGTAGCCAGTTTTAAGCGAATCCGATAATTTTTTAATTTTGTACGCCATATTGGATCCGCCATTTTGAATTTTCAAAAACTAACACCGGATTCGTAATTAGCGACCCCAAAAACCCCCGAGTGACCAGTTTTAAGCGAATCCGATAATTTTTTTAATTTTGTCCGCTATATTGGATCCGTTATTTTGAATTTTGTAAAACTAACACCGGATTCGTAATTAGAGAACCCCTAAAACCCCCGAGTAGCCAGTTTTAAGCGAATCCGATAATTTTTTTTAATTTTGTCCGCCATATTGGATCCGTTATTTTGAATTTTCTAAAACGAACAACGGATTCGTAATTAGCGACCCCAAAAACCCCGAGTAGCCAGTTTTAAGCGAATCCGATAATTTTTTTAATTTTGTCCGCCATATTGGATCCGTTATTTTGAATTTTCTAAAACTAACTCCGGATTCGTAATTAGCGAACCCCAAAAACCCCGAGTAGCCAGTTTTAAGCGAATCCGATAATTTTTTTTAATTTTGTCCGCCATATTAGATCCGTTATTTTGAATTTTCTAAAACGAACAACGGATTCGTAATTAGCGACCCCAAAAACCCCGAGTAGCCAGTTTTAAGCGAATCCGAAAATTTTGTAATTTTGTACGCCATATTGGATCCGCCATTTTGAATTTTCAAAAACAAACACCGGATTCGTAATTAGCGACCCCAAAAACCCCCGAGTAGCCAGTTTTAAGCGAATCCGATAATTTTTTTAATTTTGTCCGCCATATTGGATCCGTTATTTTGAATTTTCTAAAACTAACACCGGATTCGTAATTAGAGAACCCCAAAAACCCCCGAGTAGCCAGTTTTAAGCGAATCCGATAATTTTTTAATTTTGTACGCCATATTGGATCCGCCATTTTGAATATTCAAAAACTAACACTGGATTCGTAATTAGCGACCCCAAAAACCCCCAAGTAGCAAGTTTTAAGCGAATCTGATAAGTTTTTAATTTTGTTGTCCGCCATATTGGATCCGCCATTTTGAATTTTTAAAAACTAACAACGGATTCGTAATAAGCGACCTCAAAAACCCCCGAGTAGCCAGTTTTAAGCGAATCCGATAATTTTTTTAATTTTGTCCGCCATATTGGATCCGTTATTTTGAATTTTCTAAAGCTAACACCGGATTCGTAATTAGAGAACCCCAAAAACCCCCGAGTAGCCAGTTTTAAGCGAATCCGATAATTTTTTTTTAATTTTGTCCGCCATATTGGATCCGTTATTTTGAATTTTCTAAAACTAACAACGGATTCGTAATTAGCGACCCCAAAAACCCCGAGTAGCCAGTTTTAAGCGAATCCGATAATTTTTTAATTTTGTACGCCATATTGGATCCGCCATTTTGAATATTCAAAAACTAACACCGGATTCGTAATTAGCGACCCCAAAAACCCCCCAGTAGCAAGTTTTTAGCGAATCCGATAATTTTTTTAATTTTGTCCGCCATATTGGATCCGTTATTTTTAATTTTCTAAAACTAACACGGGATTCGTAATTAGCGAGCCCAAAAACCCCCAAGTAGCCAGTTTAAAGCGAATCCGATAATTTTTTAATTTTGTACGCTATATTGGATCCGCCATTTTGAATATTTAAAAACTAACACCGGATTCGTAATTAGATAACCCCAAAAACCCCCGAGTAGCCAGTTTTAAGCGAATCCGATAATTTTTTTTAATTTTGTCCGCCATATTAGATCCGTTATTTTGAATTTTTTAAAACGAACAACGGATTCGTAATTAGCGACCCCAAAAACCCCGAGTAGCCAGTTTTAAGCGAATCCGATAATTTTTTAATTTTGTACGCCATATTGGATCCGCCATTTTGAATTTTCAAAAACTAACACCGGATTCGTAATTAGCGACCCCAAAAACCCCCGAGTGACCAGTTTTAAGCGAATCCGATAATTTTTTTAATTTTGTCCGCTATATTGGATCCGTTATTTTGAATTTTGTAAAACTAACACCGGATTCGTAATTAGAGAACCCCTAAAACCCCCGAGTAGCCAGTTTTAAGCGAATCCGATAATTTTTTTTAATTTTGTCCGCCATATTGGATCCGTTATTTTGAATTTTCTAAAACGAACAACGGATTCGTAATTAGCGACCCCAAAAACCCCGAGTAGCCAGTTTTAAGCGAATCCGATAATTTTTTAATTTTGTACGCCATATTGGATCCGCCATTTTGAATTTTCAAAAACTAACACCGGATTCGTAATTAGCGACCCCAAAAACCCCCGAGTGACCAGTTTTAAGCGAATCCGATAATTTTTTTAATTTTGTCCGCTATATTGGATCCGTTATTTTGAATTTTGTAAAACTAACACCGGATTCGTAATTAGAGAACCCCTAAAACCCCCGAGTAGCCAGTTTTAAGCGAATCCGATAATTTTTTTTAATTTTGTCCGCCATATTGGATCCGTTATTTTGAATTTTCTAAAACGAACAACGGATTCGTAATTAGCGACCCCAAAAACCCCGAGTAGCCAGTTTTAAGCGAATCCGATAATTTTTTTAATTTTGTCCGCCATATTGGATCCGTTATTTTGAATTTTCTAAAACTAACTCCGGATTCGTAATTAGCGAACCCCAAAAACCCCGAGTAGCCAGTTTTAAGCGAATCCGATAATTTTTTTTAATTTTGTCCGCCATATTAGATCCGTTATTTTGAATTTTCTAAAACGAACAACGGATTCGTAATTAGCGACCCCAAAAACCCCGAGTAGCCAGTTTTAAGCGAATCCGAAAATTTTGTAATTTTGTACGCCATATTGGATCCGCCATTTTGAATTTTCAAAAACAAACACCGGATTCGTAATTAGCGACCCCAAAAACCCCCGAGTAGCCAGTTTTAAGCGAATCCGATAATTTTTTTAATTTTGTCCGCCATATTGGATCCGTTATTTTGAATTTTCTAAAACTAACACCGGATTCGTAATTAGAGAACCCCAAAAACCCCCGAGTAGCCAGTTTTAAGCGAATCCGATAATTTTTTAATTTTGTACGCCATATTGGATCCGCCATTTTGAATATTCAAAAACTAACACTGGATTCGTAATTAGCGACCCCAAAAACCCCCAAGTAGCAAGTTTTAAGCGAATCTGATAAGTTTTTAATTTTGTTGTCCGCCATATTGGATCCGCCATTTTGAATTTTTAAAAACTAACAACGGATTCGTAATAAGCGACCTCAAAAACCCCCGAGTAGCCAGTTTTAAGCGAATCCGATAATTTTTTTAATTTTGTCCGCCATATTGGATCCGTTATTTTGAATTTTCTAAAGCTAACACCGGATTCGTAATTAGAGAACCCCAAAAACCCCCGAGTAGCCAGTTTTAAGCGAATCCGATAATTTTTTTTAATTTTGTCCGCCATATTGGATCCGTTATTTTGAATTTTCTAAAACTAACAACGGATTCGTAATTAGCGACCCCAAAAACCCCGAGTAGCCAGTTTTAAGCGAATCCGATAATTTTTTAATTTTGTACGCCATATTGGATCCGCCATTTTGAATATTCAAAAACTAACACCGGATTCGTAATTAGCGACCCCAAAAACCCCCCAGTAGCAAGTTTTAAGCGAATCCGATAATTTTTTTAATTTTGTCCGCCATATTGGATCCGTTATTTTTAATTTTCTAAAACTAACACGGGATTCGTAATTAGCGAGCCCAAAAACCCCCAAGTAGCCAGTTTAAAGCGAATCCGATAATTTTTTAATTTTGTACGCTATATTGGATCCGCCATTTTGAATATTCAAAAACTAACACCGGATTCGTAATTAGATAACCCCAAAAACCCTGAGTAGCCAGTTTTAAGCGAATCCGATAATTTTTTTTAATTTTGTCCGCCATATTGGATCCGTTATTTTGAATTTTCTAAAACTATCACCGGATTCGTAATTAGAGAACCCCAAAAACCCCCGAGTAGCCAGTTTTAAGCGAATCCGATAATTTTTTTTAATTTTGTCCGCCATATTGGATCCGTTATTTTGAATTTTCTAAAACTAACTCCGGATTCGTAATTAGCGAACCCCAAAAACCCCCGAGTAGCCAGTTTTAAGCGAATCCGATAATTTTTTTAATTTTGTCCGCTATATTGGTTCCGTTATTTTGAATTTTGTAAAACTAACACCGGATTCGTAATTAGATAACCCCAAAAACCCCCGAGTAGCCAGTTTTAAGCGAATCCGATAATTTTTTAATTTTGTACGCCATATTGGATCCGCCATTTTGAATATTCAAAAACTAACACCGGATTCGTAATTAGCGACTTCAAAAACCCCCGAGTAGCCAGTTTTAAGCAAATCCGATAATTTTTTTAATTTTGTCCGCCATATTGGATCCGTTATTTTGAATTTTCTAAAACTAACTCCGGATTCGTAATTAGCGAACCCCAAAAACCCCCGAGTAGCCAGTTTTAAGCGAATCCGATAATTTTTTTCATTTTGTCCGCTATATTGGATCCGTTTTTTTGAATTTTCAAAAACTAACACCGGATTCGTAATTAGCGAGCCCAAAAACCCCCATGTAGCCAGTTTTAAGAGAATCCGATAATTTTGTAATTTTGTACGCCATATTGGATCCGCCATTTTGAATTTTCAAAAACAAACACCGGATTCGTAATTAGCGACCCCAAAAACCCCCGAGTAGCCAGTTTTAAGCGAATCCGATAATTTTTTTAATTTTGTCCGCCATATTGGATCCGTTATTTTGAATTTTCTAAAACTAACACCGGATTCGTAATTAGAGAACCCCAAAAACCCCCGAGTAGCCAGTTTTAAGCGAATCCGATAATTTTTTAATTTTGTACGCCATATTGGATCCGCCATTTTGAATATTCAAAAACTAACACTGGATTCGTAATTAGCGACCCCAAAAACCCCCAAGTAGCAAGTTTTAAGTGAATCTGATAAGTTTTTAATTTTGTTGTCCGCCATATTGGATCCGCCATTTTGAATTTTTAAAAACTAACAACGGATTCGTAATAAGCGACCTCAAAAACCCCCGAGTAGCCAGTTTTAAGCGAATCCAATAATTTTTTTAATTTTGTCCGCCATATTGGATCCGTTATTTTGAATTTTCTAAAGCTAACACCGGATTCGTAATTAGAGAACCCCAAAAACCCCCGAGTAGCCAGTTTTAAGCGAATCCGATAATTTTTTTTTAATTTTGTCCGCCATATTGGATCCGTTATTTTGAATTTTCTAAAACTAACAACGGATTCGTAATTAGCGACCCCAAAAACCCCGAGTAGCCAGTTTTAAGCGAATCCGATAATTTTTTAATTTTGTACGCCATATTGGATCCGCCATTTTGAATATTCAAAAACTAACACCGGATTCGTAATTAGCGACCCCAAAAACCCCCAAGTAGCAAGTTTTAAGCGAATCCGATAATTTTTTTAATTTTGTCCGCCATATTGGATCCGATATTTTTAATTTTCTAAAACTAACACGGGATTCGTAATTAGCGAGCCCAAAAACCCCCAAGTAGCCAGTTTAAAGCGAATCCGATAATTTTTTAATTTTGTACGCTATATTGGATCCGCCATTTTGAATATTCAAAAACTAACACCGGATTCGTAATTAGATAACCCCAAAAACCCCCGAGTAGCCAGTTTTAAGCGAATCCGATAATTTTTTTTAATTTTGTCCGCCATATTGGATCCGTTATTTTGAATTTTCTAAAACGAACAACGGATTCGTAATTAGCGACCCCAAAAACCCCGAGTAGCCAGTTTTAAGCGAATCCGATAATTTTTTAATTTTGTACGCCATATTGGATCCGCTATTTTGAATATTCAAAAACTAACACCGGATTCGTAATTAGCGACTTCAAAAACCCCCGAGTAGCCAGTTTTAAGCAAATCCGATAATTTTTTTAATTTTGTCCGCCATATTGGATCCGTTATTTTGAATTTTCTAAAACTAACTCCGGATTCGTAATTAGCGAACCCCAAAAACCCCCGAGTAGCCAGTTTTAAGCGAATCCGATAATTTTTTTAATTTTGTCCGCTATATTGGATCCGTTATTTTGAATTTTCAAAAACTAACACCGGATTCGTAATTAGCGAGCCCGAAAACCCCCAAGTAGCCAGTTTAAAGCGAATCTGATAATTTTTTAATTTTGTACGCTATATTGGATCCGCCATTTTGAATATTTAAAAACTAACACCGGATTCGTAATTAGATAACCCCAAAAACCCCCGAGTAGCCAGTTTTAAGCGAATCCGATAATTTTTTTTAATTTTGTCCGCCATATTAGATCCGTTATTTTGAATTTTTTAAAACGAACAACGGATTCGTAATTAGCGACCCCAAAAACCCCGAGTAGCCAGTTTTAAGCGAATCCGATAATTTTTTAATTTTGTACGCCATATTGGATCCGCCATTTTGAATTTTCAAAAACTAACACCGGATTCGTAATTAGCGACCCCAAAAACCCCCGAGTGACCAGTTTTAAGCGAATCCGATAATTTTTTTAATTTTGTCCGCTATATTGGATCCGTTATTTTGAATTTTGTAAAACTAACACCGGATTCGTAATTAGAGAACCCCTAAAACCCCCGAGTAGCCAGTTTTAAGCGAATCCGATAATTTTTTTTAATTTTGTCCGCCATATTGGATCCGTTATTTTGAATTTTCTAAAACGAACAACGGATTCGTAATTAGCGACCCCAAAAACCCCGAGTAGCCAGTTTTAAGCGAATCCGATAATTTTTTAATTTTGTACGCCATATTGGATCCGCCATTTTGAATTTTCAAAAACTAACACCGGATTCGTAATTAGCGACCCCAAAAACCCCCGAGTGACCAGTTTTAAGCGAATCCGATAATTTTTTTAATTTTGTCCGCTATATTGGATCCGTTATTTTGAATTTTGTAAAACTAACACCGGATTCGTAATTAGAGAACCCCTAAAACCCCCGAGTAGCCAGTTTTAAGCGAATCCGATAATTTTTTTTAATTTTGTCCGCCATATTGGATCCGTTATTTTGAATTTTCTAAAACGAACAACGGATTCGTAATTAGCGACCCCAAAAACCCCGAGTAGCCAGTTTTAAGCGAATCCGATAATTTTTTTAATTTTGTCCGCCATATTGGATCCGTTATTTTGAATTTTCTAAAACTAACTCCGGATTCGTAATTAGCGAACCCCAAAAACCCCGAGTAGCCAGTTTTAAGCGAATCCGATAATTTTTTTTAATTTTGTCCGCCATATTAGATCCGTTATTTTGAATTTTCTAAAACGAACAACGGATTCGTAATTAGCGACCCCAAAAACCCCGAGTAGCCAGTTTTAAGCGAATCCGAAAATTTTGTAATTTTGAACGCCATATTGGATCCGCCATTTTGAATTTTCAAAAACAAACACCGGATTCGTAATTAGCGACCCCAAAAACCCCCGAGTAGCCAGTTTTAAGCGAATCCGATAATTTTTTTAATTTTGTCCGCCATATTGGATCCGTTATTTTGAATTTTCTAAAACTAACACCGGATTCGTAATTAGAGAACCCCAAAAACCCCCGAGTAGCCAGTTTTAAGCGAATCCGATAATTTTTTAATTTTGTACGCCATATTGGATCCGCCATTTTGAATATTCAAAAACTAACACTGGATTCGTAATTAGCGACCCCAAAAACCCCCAAGTAGCAAGTTTTAAGCGAATCTGATAAGTTTTTAATTTTGTTGTCCGCCATATTGGATCCGCCATTTTGAATTTTTAAAAACTAACAACGGATTCGTAATAAGCGACCTCAAAAACCCCCGAGTAGCCAGTTTTAAGCGAATCCGATAATTTTTTTAATTTTGTCCGCCATATTGGATCCGTTATTTTGAATTTTCTAAAGCTAACACCGGATTCGTAATTAGAGAACCCCAAAAACCCCCGAGTAGCCAGTTTTAAGCGAATCCGATAATTTTTTTTAATTTTGTCCGCCATATTGGATCCGTTATTTTGAATTTTCTAAAACTAACAACGGATTCGTAATTAGCGACCCCAAAAACCCCGAGTAGCCAGTTTTAAGCGAATCCGATAATTTTTTAATTTTGTACGCCATATTGGATCCGCCATTTTGAATATTCAAAAACTAACACCGGATTCGTAATTAGCGACCCCAAAAACCCCCAAGTAGCAAGTTTTAAGCGAATCCGATAATTTTTTTAATTTTGTCCGCCATATTGGATCCGTTATTTTTAATTTTCTAAAACTAACACGGGATTCGTAATTAGCGAGCCCAAAAACCCCCAAGTAGCCAGTTTAAAGCGAATCCGATAATTTTTTAATTTTGTACGCTATATTGGATCCGCCATTTTGAATATTCAAAAACTAACACCGGATTCGTAATTAGATAACCCCAAAAACCCTGAGTAGCCAGTTTTAAGCGAATCCGATAATTTTTTTTAATTTTGTCCGCCATATTGGATCCGTTATTTTGAATTTTCTAAAACTATCACCGGATTCGTAATTAGAGAACCCCAAAAACCCCCGAGTAGCCAGTTTTAAGCGAATCCGATAATTTTTTTTAATTTTGTCCGCCATATTGGATCCGTTATTTTGAATTTTCTAAAACTAACTCCGGATTCGTAATTAGCGAACCCCAAAAACCCCCGAGTAGCCAGTTTTAAGCGAATCCGATAATTTTTTTAATTTTGTCCGCTATATTGGTTCCGTTATTTTGAAATTTGTAAAACTAACACCGGATTCGTAATTAGATAACCCCAAAAACCCCCGAGTAGCCAGTTTTAAGCGAATCCGATAATTTTTTTTAATTTTGTCCGCCATATTAGATCCGTTATTTTGAATTTTCTAAAACGAACAACGGATTCGTAATTAGCAACCCCAAAAACCCCGAGTAGCCAGTTTTAAGCGAATCCGATAATTTTTTAATTTTGTACGCCATATTGGATCCGCCATTTTGAATTTTCAAAAACTAACACCGGATTCGTAATTAGCGACCCCAAAAACCCCCGAGTGACCAGTTTTAAGCGAATCCGATAATTTTTTTAATTTTGTCCGCTATATTGGATCCGTTATTTTGAATTTTGTAAAACTAACACCGGATTCATAATTAGCGACCCCAAAAACCCCGAGTAGCCAGTTTTAAGCGAATCCGATAATTTTTTTAATTTTGACCGCCATATTGGATCCGTTATTTTGAATTTTCTAAAACTAACTCCGGATTCGTAATTAGCGAACCCCAAAAACCCCGAGTAGCCAGTTTTAAGCGAATCCGATAATTTTTTTAATTTTGTCCGCCATATTAGATCCGTTATTTTGAATTTTCTAAAACGAACAACGGATTCGTAATTAGCGACCCCAAAAACCCCGAGTAGCCAGTTTTAAGCGAATCCGATAATTTTTTAATTTTGTACGCCATATTGGATCCGCCATTTTGAATTTTTGAAAACTAACACCGGATTCGTAATTAGCGACCCCAAAAACCCCCGAGTGACCAGTTTTAAGCGAATCCGATGATTTTTTTAATTTTGTCCGCTATATTGGATCCGTTATTTTGAATTTTGTAAAACTAACACCGGATTCGTAATTAGAGAACCCCTAAAACCCCCGAGTAGCCAGTTTTAAGCGAATCCGATAATTTTTTTTAATTTTGTCCGCCATATTGGATCCGTTATTTTGAATTTTCTAAAACGAACAACGGATTCGTAATTAGCGACCCCAAAAACCCCGAGTAGCCAGTTTTAAGCGAATCCGATAATTTTTTAATTTTGTACGCCATATTGGATCCGCCGTTTTGAATATTCAAAAACTAACACCGGATTCGTAATTAGCGACCCCAAAAAACCCCCAAGTAGCAAGTTTTAAGCGAATCCGATAATTTTTTTAATTTTGTCCGCCATATTGGATCCGTTATTTTTAATTTTCTAAAACTAACACGGGATTCGTAATTAGCGAGCCCAAAAACCCCCAAGTAGCCAGTTTAAAGCGAATCCGATAATTTTTTAATTTTGTACGCTATATTGGATCCGCCATTTTGAATATTCAAAAACTAACACCGGATTCGTAATTAGATAACCCCAAAAACCCTGAGTAGCCAGTTTTAAGCGAATCCGATAATTTTTTTTAATTTTGTCCGCCATATTGGATCCGTTATTTTGAATTTTCTAAAACTATCACCGGATTCGTAATTAGAGAACCCCTAAAACCCCCGAGTAGCCAGTTTTAAGCGAATCCGATAATTTTTTTTAATTTTGTCCGCCATATTGGATCCGTTATTTTGAATTTTCTAAAACGAACAACGGATTCGTAATTAGCGACCCCAAAAACCCCGAGTAGCCAGTTTTAAGCGAATCCGATAATTTTTTTAATTTTGTCCGCCATATTGGATCCGTTATTTTGAATTTTCTAAAACTAACTCCGGATTCGTAATTAGCGAACCCCAAAAACCCCGAGTAGCCAGTTTTAAGCGAATCCGATAATTTTTTTTAATTTTGTCCGCCATATTAGATCCGTTATTTTGAATTTTCTAAAACGAACAACGGATTCGTAATTAGCGACCCCAAAAACCCCGAGTAGCCAGTTTTAAGCGAATCCGAAAATTTTGTAATTTTGAACGCCATATTGGATCCGCCATTTTGAATTTTCAAAAACAAACACCGGATTCGTAATTAGCGACCCCAAAAACCCCCGAGTAGCCAGTTTTAAGCGAATCCGATAATTTTTTTAATTTTGTCCGCCATATTGGATCCGTTATTTTGAATTTTCTAAAACTAACACCGGATTCGTAATTAGAGAACCCCAAAAACCCCCGAGTAGCCAGTTTTAAGCGAATCCGATAATTTTTTAATTTTGTACGCCATATTGGATCCGCCATTTTGAATATTCAAAAACTAACACTGGATTCGTAATTAGCGACCCCAAAAACCCCCAAGTAGCAAGTTTTAAGCGAATCTGATAAGTTTTTAATTTTGTTGTCCGCCATATTGGATCCGCCATTTTGAATTTTTAAAAACTAACAACGGATTCGTAATAAGCGACCTCAAAAACCCCCGAGTAGCCAGTTTTAAGCGAATCCGATAATTTTTTTAATTTTGTCCGCCATATTGGATCCGTTATTTTGAATTTTCTAAAGCTAACACCGGATTCGTAATTAGAGAACCCCAAAAACCCCCGAGTAGCCAGTTTTAAGCGAATCCGATAATTTTTTTTAATTTTGTCCGCCATATTGGATCCGTTATTTTGAATTTTCTAAAACTAACAACGGATTCGTAATTAGCGACCCCAAAAACCCCGAGTAGCCAGTTTTAAGCGAATCCGATAATTTTTTAATTTTGTACGCCATATTGGATCCGCCATTTTGAATATTCAAAAACTAACACCGGATTCGTAATTAGCGACCCCAAAAACCCCCAAGTAGCAAGTTTTAAGCGAATCCGATAATTTTTTTAATTTTGTCCGCCATATTGGATCCGTTATTTTTAATTTTCTAAAACTAACACGGGATTCGTAATTAGCGAGCCCAAAAACCCCCAAGTAGCCAGTTTAAAGCGAATCCGATAATTTTTTAATTTTGTACGCTATATTGGATCCGCCATTTTGAATATTCAAAAACTAACACCGGATTCGTAATTAGATAACCCCAAAAACCCTGAGTAGCCAGTTTTAAGCGAATCCGATAATTTTTTTTAATTTTGTCCGCCATATTGGATCCGTTATTTTGAATTTTCTAAAACTATCACCGGATTCGTAATTAGAGAACCCCAAAAACCCCCGAGTAGCCAGTTTTAAGCGAATCCGATAATTTTTTTTAATTTTGTCCGCCATATTGGATCCGTTATTTTGAATTTTCTAAAACTAACTCCGGATTCGTAATTAGCGAACCCCAAAAACCCCCGAGTAGCCAGTTTTAAGCGAATCCGATAATTTTTTTAATTTTGTCCGCTATATTGGTTCCGTTATTTTGAATTTTGTAAAACTAACACCGGATTCGTAATTAGATAACCCCAAAAACCCCCGAGTAGCCAGTTTTAAGCGAATCCGATAATTTTTTTTAATTTTGTCCGCCATATTAGATCCGTTATTTTGAATTTTCTAAAACGAACAACGGATTCGTAATTAGCAACCCCAAAAACCCCGAGTAGCCAGTTTTAAGCGAATCCGATAATTTTTTAATTTTGTACGCCATATTGGATCCGCCATTTTGAATTTTCAAAAACTAACACCGGATTCGTAATTAGCGACCCCAAAAACCCCCGAGTGACCAGTTTTAAGCGAATCCGATAATTTTTTTAATTTTGTCCGCTATATTGGATCCGTTATTTTGAATTTTGTAAAACTAACACCGGATTCGTAATTAGAGAACCCCTAAAACCCCCGAGTAGCCAGTTTTAAGCGAATCCGATAATTTTTTTTAATTTTGTCCGCCATATTGGATCCGTTATTTTGAATTTTCTAAAACGAACAACGGATTCGTAATTAGCGACCCCAAAAACCCCGAGTAGCCAGTTTTAAGCGAATCCGATAATTTTTTTAATTTTGACCGCCATATTGGATCCGTTATTTTGAATTTTCTAAAACTAACTCCGGATTCGTAATTAGCGAACCCCAAAAACCCCGAGTAGCCAGTTTTAAGCGAATCCGATAATTTTTTTTAATTTTGTCCGCCATATTAGATCCGTTATTTTGAATTTTCTAAAACGAACAACGGATTCGTAATTAGCGACCCCAAAAACCCCGAGTAGCCAGTTTTAAGCGAATCCGATAATTTTTTAATTTTGTACGCCATATTGGATCCGCCATTTTGAATTTTTGAAAACTAACACCGGATTCGTAATTAGCGACCCCAAAAACCCCCGAGTGACCAGTTTTAAGCGAATCCGATGATTTTTTTAATTTTGTCCGCTATATTGGATCCGTTATTTTGAATTTTGTAAAACTAACACCGGATTCGTAATTAGAGAACCCCTAAAACCCCCGAGTAGCCAGTTTTAAGCGAATCCGATAATTTTTTTTAATTTTGTCCGCCATATTGGATCCGTTATTTTGAATTTTCTAAAACGAACAACGGATTCGTAATTAGCGACCCCAAAAACCCCGAGTAGCCAGTTTTAAGCGAATCCGATAATTTTTTAATTTTGTACGCCATATTGGATCCGCCGTTTTGAATATTCAAAAACTAACACCGGATTCGTAATTAGCGACCCCAAAAACCCCCAAGTAGCAAGTTTTAAGCGAATCCGATAATTTTTTTAATTTTGTCCGCCATATTGGATCCGTTATTTTTAATTTTCTAAAACTAACACGGGATTCGTAATTAGCGAGCCCAAAAACCCCCAAGTAGCCAGTTTAAAGCGAATCCGATAATTTTTTAATTTTGTACGCTATATTGGATCCGCCATTTTGAATATTCAAAAACTAACACCGGATTCGTAATTAGATAACCCCAAAAACCCTGAGTAGCCAGTTTTAAGCGAATCCGATAATTTTTTTTAATTTTGTCCGCCATATTGGATCCGTTATTTTGAATTTTCTAAAACTATCACCGGATTCGTAATTAGAGAACCCCAAAAACCCCCGAGTAGCCAGTTTTAAGCGAATCCGATAATTTTTTTTAATTTTGTCCGCCATATTGGATCCGTTATTTTGAATTTTCTAAAACTAACTCCGGATTCGTAATTAGCGAACCCCAAAAACCCCCGAGTAGCCAGTTTTAAGCGAATCCGATAATTTTTTTAATTTTGTCCGCTATATTGGATCCGTTATTTTGAATTTTGTAAAACTAACACCGGATTCGTAATTAGATAACCCCAAAAACCCCCGAGTAGCCAGTTTTAAGCGAATCCGATAATTTTTTTTAATTTTGTCCGCCATATTGGATCCGTTATTTTGAATTTTCTAAAACGAACAACGGATTCGTAATTAGCGACCCCAAAAACCCCGAGTAGCCAGTTTTAAGCGAATCCGATAATTTTTTTAATTTTGTCCGCCATATTGGATCCGTTATTTTGAATTTTCTAAAACTATCACCGGATTCGTAATTAGAGAACCCTAAAAACCCCCGAGTAGCCAGTTTTAAGCGAATCCGATAATTTTTTTAATTTTGTCCGCCATATTGGATCCGTTATTTTGAATTTTCTAAAACGAACAACGGATTCGTAATTAGCGACCCCAAAAACCCCGAGTAGCCAGTTTTAAGCGAATCCGATAATTTTTTAATTTTGTACGCCATATTGGATCCGCCATTTTGAATTTTCAAAAACTAACACCGGATTCGTAATTAGCGACCCCAAAAACCCCCGAGTGACCAGTTTTAAGCGAATCCGATAATTTTTTTAATTTTGTCCGCTATATTGGATCCGTTATTTTGAATTTTCAAAAACTAACACCGGATTCGTAATTAGCGACACCTAAAACCCCGAGTAGCCAGTTTTAAGCGAATCCGATAATTTTTTTAATTTTGTCCGCCATATTGGATCCGTTATTTTGAATTTTCTAAAACTAACACCGGATTCGTAATTAGAGAACCCCAAAAACCCCCAAGTAGCCAGTTTTAAGCGAATCCGATAATTTTTTTTAATTTTGTCCGCCATATTGGATCCGTTATTTTGAATTTTCTAAAACGAACAACGGATTCGTAATTAGCGACCCCAAAAACCCCGAGTAGCCAGTTTTAAGCGAATCCGATAATTTTTTAATTTTGTACGCCATATTGGATCCGCCATTTTGAATTTTGAAAAACTAACACCGGATTCGTAATTAGCGACCCCAAAAACCCCCGAGTGACCAGTTTTAAGCGAATCCGATGATTTTTTTAATTTTGTCCGCTATATTGGATCCGTTATTTTGAATTTTGTAAAACTAACACCGGATTCGTAATTAGAGAACCCCTAAAACCCCCGAGTAGCCAGTTTTAAGCGAATCCGATAATTTTTTTTAATTTTGTCGCCATATTGGATCCGTTATTTTGAATTTTCTAAAACGAACAACGGATTCGTAATTAGCGACCCCAAAAACCCCGAGTAGCCAGTTTTAAGCGAATCCGATAATTTTTTAATTTTGTACGCCATATTGGATCCGCCGTTTTGAATATTCAAAAACTAACACCGGATTCGTAATTAGCGACCCAAAAACCCCCAAGTAGCAAGTTTTAAGCGAATCCGATAATTTTTTTAATTTTGTCCGCCATATTGGATCCGTTATTTTTAATTTTCTAAAACTAACACGGGATTCGTAATTAGCGAGCCCAAAAACCCCCAAGTAGCCAGTTTAAAGCGAATCCGATAATTTTTTAATTTTGTACGCTATATTGGATCCGCCATTTTGAATATTCAAAAACTAACACCGGATTCGTAATTAGATAACCCCAAAAACCCTGAGTAGCCAGTTTTAAGCGAATCCGATAATTTTTTTTAATTTTGTCCGCCATATTGGATCCGTTATTTTGAATTTTCTAAAACTATCACCGGATTCGTAATTAGAGAACCCCAAAAACCCCCGAGTAGCCAGTTTTAAGCGAATCCGATAATTTTTTTTAATTTTGTCCGCCATATTGGATCCGTTATTTTGAATTTTCTAAAACTAACTCCGGATTCGTAATTAGCGAACCCCAAAAACCCCCGAGTAGCCAGTTTTAAGCGAATCCGATAATTTTTTTAATTTTGTCCGCTATATTGGATCCGTTATTTTGAATTTTGTAAAACTAACACCGGATTCGTAATTAGATAACCCCAAAAACCCCCGAGTAGCCAGTTTTAAGCGAATCCGATAATTTTTTTTAATTTTGTCCGCCATATTGGATCCGTTATTTTGAATTTTCTAAAACGAACAACGGATTCGTAATTAGCGACCCCAAAAACCCCGAGTAGCCAGTTTTAAGCGAATCCGATAATTTTTTTAATTTTGTCCGCCATATTGGATCCGTTATTTTGAATTTTCTAAAACTATCACCGGATTCGTAATTAGAGAACCCTAAAAACCCCCGAGTAGCCAGTTTTAAGCGAATCCGATAATTTTTTTAATTTTGTCCGCCATATTGGATCCGTTATTTTGAATTTTCTAAAACGAACAACGGATTCGTAATTAGCGACCCCAAAAACCCCGAGTAGCCAGTTTTAAGCGAATCCGATAATTTTTTAATTTTGTACGCCATATTGGATCCGCCATTTTGAATTTTCAGAAACTAACACCGGATTCGTAATTAGCGACCCCAAAAACCCCCGAGTGACCAGTTTTAAGCGAATCCGATAATTTTTTTAATTTTGTCCGCTATATTGGATCCGTTATTTTGAATTTTCAAAAACTAACACCGGATTCGTAATTAGCGACACCTAAAACCCCGAGTAGCCAGTTTTAAGCGAATCCGATAATTTTTTTAATTTTGTCCGCCATATTGGATCCGTTATTTTGAATTTTCTAAAACTAACACCGGATTCGTAATTAGAGAACCCCAAAAACCCCCAAGTAGCCAGTTTTAAGCGAATCCGATAATTTTTTTTAATTTTGTCCGCCATATTGGATCCGTTATTTTTAATTTTCTAAAACGAACAACGGATTCGTAATTAGCGACCCCAAAAACCCCGAGTAGCCAGTTTTAAGCGAATCCGATAATTTTTTAATTTTGTACGCCATATTGGATCCGCCATTTTGAATTTTCAAAAACTAACACCGGATTCGTAATTAGAGAACCCCAAAAACCCCCAAGTAGCAAGTTTTAAGCGAATCCGATAATTTTTTTAATTTTGCCCGCTATATTGGATCCGTTATTTTGAATTTTCTAAAACTAACACCGGATTCGTAATTAGAGAACCCCAAAAACCCCCAAGTAGCCAGTTTTAAGCAAATCCGATAATTTTTTTAATTTTGTCCGCCATATTGGATCCGTTATTTTGAATTTTCTAAAACTAACTCCGGATTCGTAATTAGCGAACCCCAAAAACCCCCGAGTAGCCAGTTTTAAGCGAATCCGATAATTTTTTTAATTTTGTCCGCCATATTGGATCCGTAATTTTGAATTTTCTAAAACTATCACCGGATTCGTAATTAGAGAACCCCAAAAACCCCCGAGTAGCCAGTTTTAAGCGAATCCGATAATTTTTTTTAATTTTGTCCGCCATATTGGATCCGTTATTTTGAATTTTCTAAAACTATCACCGGATTCGTAATTAGAGAACCCCAAAAACCCCCGAGTAGCCAGTTTTAAGCGAATCCGATAATTTTTTTTAATTTTGTCCGCCATATTGGATCCGTTATTTTGAATTTTCTAAAACGAACAACGGATTCGTAATTAGCGACCCCAAAAACCCCGAGTAGCCAGTTTTAAGCGAATCCGATAATTTTTTAATTTCGTACGCCATATTGGATCCGCCATTTTGAATTTTCAAAAACAAACACCGGATTCGTAATTAGCGAACCCAAAACCCCCCGAGTAGCCAGTTTTAAGCGAATCCGATAATTTTTTTAATTTTGTCCGCCATATTGGATCCGTTACTTTGAATTTTCTAAAACTAACACCGGATTCGTAATTAGAGAACCCCAAAAACCCCCGAGTAGCCAGTTTTAAGCGAATCCGATAATTTTTTAATTTTGTACGCCATATTGGATCCGCCATTTTGAATATTCAAAAACTAACACTGGATTCGTAATTAGCGACCCCAAAAACCCACAAGTAGCAAGTTTTAAGAGAATCTGATAAGTTTTTAATTTTGTTGTCCGCTATATTGGATCCGCCATTTTGAATTTTTAAAAACTAACAACGGATTCGTAATAAGCGACCCCAAAAACCCCCGAGTAGCCAGTTTTAAGCGAATCCGATAATTTTTTTAATTTTGCCCGCTATATTGGATCCGTTATTTTGAATTTTCTAAAACTAACACCGGATTCGTAATTAGAGAACCCCAAAAACCCCCAAGTAGCCAGTTTTAAGCGAATCCGATAATTTTTTTTAATTTTGTCCGCCATATTGGATCCGTTACTTTGAATTTTCTAAAACTAACACCGGATTCGTAATTAGAGAACCCCAAAAACCCCCGAGTAGCCAGTTTTACGCGAATCCGATAATTTTTTAATTTTGTACGCCATATTGGATCCGCCATTTTGAATATTCAAAAACTAACACTGGATTCGTAATTAGCGACCCCAAAAACCCCCAAGTAGCAAGTTTTAAGCGAATCTGATAAGTTTTTAATTTTGTTGTCCGCTATATTGAATCCGCCATTTTGAATTTTTAAAAACTAACAACGGATTCGTAATAAGCGACCCCAAAAACCCCCGAGTAGCCAGTTTTAAGCGAATCCGATAATTTTTTTTTAATTTGGTTGCCATATTGGATCCGTTATTTTGAATTTTCTAAAACTAACACCGGATTCGTAATTAGAGAACCCCAAAAACCCCCAAGTAGCAAGTTTTAAGCGAATCCGATAATTTTTTTAATTTTGCCCGCTATATTGGATCCGTTATTTTGAATTTTCAAAAACTAACACCGGATTCGTAATTAGCGAGCCCAAAAACCCCCAAGTAGCCAGTTTTAAGCGAATCCGATAATTTTTTAATTTTGTACGCCATATTGGATCCGCCATTTTGAATATTCAAAAACTAACAGCGGATTCGTAATTAGCGACTTCAAAAACCCCCGAGTAGCCAGTTTTAAGCAAATCCGATAATTTTTTTAATTTTGTCCGCCATATTGGATCCGTTATTTTGAATTTTCTAAAACTAACTCCGGATTCGTAATTAGCGAACCCCAAAAACCCCCGAGTAGCCAGTTTTAAGCGAATCCGATAATTTTTTTAATTTTGTCCGCCATATTGGATCCGTAATTTTGAATTTTCTAAAACTATCACCGGATTCGTAATTAGAGAACCCCAAAAACCCCCGAGTAGCCAGTTTTAAGCGAATCCGATAATTTTTTTTAATTTTGTCCGCCATATTGGATCCGTTATTTTGAATTTTCTAAAACTATCACCGGATTCGTAATTAGAGAACCCCAAAAACCCCCGAGTAGCCAGTTTTAAGCGAATCCGATAATTTTTTTTAATTTTGTCCGCCATATTGGATCCGTTATTTTGAATTTTCTAAAACGAACAACGGATTCGTAATTAGCGACCCCAAAAACCCCGAGTAGCCAGTTTTAAGCGAATCCGATAATTTTTTAATTTCGTACGCCATATTGGATCCGCCATTTTGAATTTTCAAAAACAAACACCGGATTCGTAATTAGCGAACCCAAAAACCCCCGAGTAGCCAGTTTTAAGCGAATCCGATAATTTTTTTAATTTTGTCCGCCATATTGGATCCGTTACTTTGAATTTTCTAAAACTAACACCGGATTCGTAATTAGAGAACCCCAAAAACCCCCGAGTAGCCAGTTTTAAGCGAATCCGATAATTTTTTAATTTTGTACGCCATATTGGATCCGCCATTTTGAATATTCAAAAACTAACACTGGATTCGTAATTAGCGACCCCAAAAACCCACAAGTAGCAAGTTTTAAGAGAATCTGATAAGTTTTTAATTTTGTTGTCCGCTATATTGGATCCGCCATTTTGAATTTTTAAAAACTTCAACGGATTCGTAATAAGCGACCCCAAAAACCCCCGAGTAGCCAGTTTTAAGCGAATCCGATAATTTTTTTTTAATTTTGTCCGCCATATTGGATCCGTTATTTTGAATTTTCTAAAACTAACACCGGATTCGTAATTAGAGAACCCCAAAAACCCCCAAGTAGCAAGTTTTAAGCGAATCCGATAATTTTTTTAATTTTGCCCGCTATATTGGATCAGTTTTTTTGAATTTTCAAAAACTAACACCAGATTCGTAATTAGCGAGCCCAAAAACCCCCAAGTAGCCAGTTTTAAGCGAATCCGATAATTTTTTAATTTTGTACGCCATATTGGATCCGCCATTTTGAATATTCAAAAACTAACACCGGATTCGTAATTAGCGACTTCAAAAACCCCCGAGTAGCCAGTTTTAAGCAAATCCGATAATTTTTTTAATTTTGTCCGCCATATTGGATCCGTTATTTTGAATTTTCTAAAACTAACTCCGGATTCGTAATTAGCGAACCCCAAAAACCCCCGAGTAGCCAGTTTTAAGCGAATCCGATAATTTTTTTAATTTTGTCCGCTATATTGGATCCGTTATTTTGAATTTTCAAAAACTAACACCGGATTCGTAATTAGCGAGCCCAAAAACGCCCAAGTAGCCAGTTTTAAGCGAATCCGATAATTTTTTAATTTTGTACGCCATATTGGATCCGCCATTTTGAATATTCAAAAACTAACACCGGATTCGTAATTAGCGACCCCAAAAACCCCCAAGTAGCAAGTTTTAAGCGAATCCGATAATTTTTTAATTTTGTACGCCATATTGGATCCGCCATTTTGAATATTCAAAAACTAACACCGGATTCGTAATTAGCGACTTCAAAAACCCCCGAGTAGCCAGTTTTAAGCAAATCCGATAATTTTTTTAATTTTGTCCGCCATATTGGATCCGTTATTTTGAATTTTCTAAAACTAACTCCGGATTCGTAATTAGCGAACCCCAAAAACCCCCGAGTAGCCAGTTTTAAGCGAATCCGATAATTTTTTTAATTTTGTCCGCCATATTGGATCCGCCATTTTGAATATTCAAAAACTAACACTGGATTCGTAATTAGCGACCCCAAAAACCCCCAAGTAGCAAGTTTTAAGCGAATCTGATAAGTTTTTAATTTTGTTGTCCGCTATATTGGATCCGCCATTTTGAATTTTTAAAAACTAACAACGGATTCGTAATAAGCGACCCCAAAAACCCCCGAGTAGCCAGTTTTAAGCGAATCCGATAATTTTTTTTTAATTTGGTTGCCATATTGGATCCGTTATTTTGAATTTTCTAAAACTAACACCGGATTCGTAATTAGAGAACACCAAAAACCCCCAAGTAGCAAGTTTTAAGCGAATCCGATAATTTTTTTAATTTTGCCCGCTATATTGGATCCGTTATTTTGAATTTTCAAAAACTAACACCGGATTCGTAATTAGCGAGCCCAAAAACCCCCAAGTAGCCAGTTTTAAGCGAATCCGATAATTTTTTAATTTTGTACGCCATATTGGATCCGCCATTTTGAATATTCAAAAACTAACAGCGGATTCGTAATTAGCGACTTCAAAAACCCCCGAGTAGCCAGTTTTAAGCAAATCCGATAATTTTTTTAATTTTGTCCGCCATATTGGATCCGTTATTTTGAATTTTCTAGAACTAACTCCGGATTCGTAATTAGCGAACCCCAAAAACCCCCGAGTAGCCAGTTTTAAGCGAATCCGATAATTTTTTTAATTTTGTCCGCCATATTGGATCCGTTATTTTGAATTTTCTAAAACTATCACCGGATTCGTAATTAGAGAACCCCAAAAACCCCCGAGTAGCCAGTTTTAAGCGAATCCGATAATTTTTTTTAATTTTGTCCGCCATATTGGATCCGTTATTTTGAATTTTCTAAAACGAACAACGGATTCGTAATTAGCGACCCCAAAAACCCCGAGTAGCCAGTTTTAAGCGAATCCGATAATTTTTTAATTTCGTACGCCATATTGGATCCGCCATTTTGAATTTTCAAAAACAAACACCGGATTCGTAATTAGCGAACCCAAAAACCCCCGAGTAGCCAGTTTTAAGCGAATCCGATAATTTTTTTAATTTTGTCCGCCATATTGGATCCGTTACTTTGAATTTTCTAAAACTAACACCGGATTCGTAATTAGAGAACCCCAAAAACCCCCGAGTAGCCAGTTTTAAGCGAATCCGATAATTTTTTAATTTTGTACGCCATATTGGATCCGCCATTTTGAATATTCAAAAACTAACACTGGATTCGTAATTAGCGACCCCAAAAACCCACAAGTAGCAAGTTTTAAGAGAATCTGATAAGTTTTTAATTTTGTTGTCCGCTATATTGGATCCGCCATTTTGAATTTTTAAAAACTAACAACGGATTCGTAATAAGCGACCCCAAAAACCCCCGAGTAGCCAGTTTTAAGCGAATCCGATAATTTTTTTTTAATTTTGTCCGCCATATTGGATCCGTTATTTTGAATTTTCTAAAACTAACACCGGATTCGTAATTAGAGAACCCCAAAAACCCCCAAGTAGCAAGTTTTAAGCGAATCCGATAATTTTTTTAATTTTGCCCGCTATATTGGATCAGTTTTTTTGAATTTTCAAAAACTAACACCAGATTCGTAATTAGCGAGCCCAAAAACCCCCAAGTAGCCAGTTTTAAGCGAATCCGATAATTTTTTAATTTTGTACGCCATATTGGATCCGCCATTTTGAATATTCAAAAACTAACACCGGATTCGTAATTAGCGACTTCAAAAACCCCCGAGTAGCCAGTTTTAAGCAAATCCGATAATTTTTTTAATTTTGTCCGCCATATTGGATCCGTTATTTTGAATTTTCTAAAACTAACTCCGGATTCGTAATTAGCGAACCCCAAAAACCCCCGAGTAGCCAGTTTTAAGCGAATCCGATAATTTTTTTAATTTTGTCCGCTATATTGGATCCGTTATTTTGAATTTTCAAAAACTAACACCGGATTCGTAATTAGCGAGCCCAAAAACGCCCAAGTAGCCAGTTTTAAGCGAATCCGATAATTTTTTAATTTTGTACGCCATATTGGATCCGCCATTTTGAATATTCAAAAACTAACACCGGATTCGTAATTAGCGACCCCAAAAACCCCCAAGTAGCAAGTTTTAAGCGAATCCGATAATTTTTTAATTTTGTACGCCATATTGGATCCGCCATTTTGAATATTCAAAAACTAACACCGGATTCGTAATTAGCGACTTCAAAAACCCCCGAGTAGCCAGTTTTAAGCAAATCCGATAATTTTTTTAATTTTGTCCGCCATATTGGATCCGTTATTTTGAATTTTCTAAAACTAACTCCGGATTCGTAATTAGCGAACCCCAAAAACCCCCGAGTAGCCAGTTTTAAGCGAATCCGATAATTTTTTTAATTTTGTCCGCCATATTGGATCCGCCATTTTGAATATTCAAAAACTAACACTGGATTCGTAATTAGCGACCCCAAAAACCCCCAAGTAGCAAGTTTTAAGCGAATCTGATAAGTTTTTAATTTTGTTGTCCGCTATATTGGATCCGCCATTTTGAATTTTTAAAAACTAACAACGGATTCGTAATAAGCGACCCCAAAAACCCCCGAGTAGCCAGTTTTAAGCGAATCCGATAATTTTTTTTAATTTTGTCCGCCATATTGGATCCGTTATTTTGAATTTTCTAAAACTAACACCGGATTCGTAATTAGAGAACCCCAAAAACCCCCAAGTAGCAAGTTTTAAGTGAATCCGATAATTTTTTTAATTTTGCCCGCTATATTGGATCCGTTATTTTGAATTTTCAAAAACTAACACCGGATTCGTAATTAGCGAGCCCAAAAACCCCCAAGTAGCCAGTTTTAAGCGAATCCGATAATTTTTTAATTTTGTACGCCATATTGGATCCGCCATTTTGAATATTCAAAAACTAACACCGGATTCGTAATTAGCGACTTCAAAAACCCCCGAGTAGCCAGTTTTAAGCAAATCCGATAATTTTTTTAATTTTGTCCGCCATATTGGATCCGTTATTTTGAATTTTCTAAAACTAACTCCGGATTCGTAATTAGCGAACCCCAAAAACCCCCGAGTAGCCAGTTTTAAGCGAATCCGATAATTTTTTTAATTTTGTCCGCTATATTGGATCCGTTATTTTGAATTTTCAAAAACTAACCCCGGATTCGCAATTAGCGAGCCCAAAAACCCCCAAGTAGCCAGTTTTAAGCGAATCCGATAATTTTTTAATTTTGTACACCATATTGGATCCGCCATTTTGAATATTCAAAAACTAACACCGGATTTGTAATTAGCGACCCCAAAAACCCCCAAGTAGCAAGTTTTAAGCGAATCTGATAAGTTTTTAATTTTGATGTCCGCCATATTGGATCCGTTATTTTGAATTTTCTAAAACTAACACCGGATTCGTAATTAGCGACCCCAAAAACCCTCGAGTAGCCAGTTTTAAGCGAATCCGATAATTTTTTTAATTTTGTCCGCTATATTGGATCCGCCATTTTGAATTTTTAAAAACTAACAACGGATTCGTAATTAGCGACCCCAAAAACCCCCGAGTAGCCAGTTTTAAGCGAATCCGATAATTTTTTAATTTTGTACGCCATATTGGATCCGCCATTTTGAATATTCAAAAACTAACACCGGATTCGTAATTAGCGACTTCAAAAACCCCCGAGTAGCCAGTTTTAAGCAAATCCGATAATTTTTTTAATTTTGTCCGCCATATTGGATCCGTTATTTTGAATTTTCTAAAACTAACTCCGGATTCGTAATCAGCGAACCCCAAAAACCCCCGAGTAGCCAGTTTTAAGCTAATCCGATAATTTTTTTAATTTTGTCCGCTATATTGGATCCGTTATTTTGAATTTTCAAAAACTAACACCGGATTCATAATTAGCGAGCCCAAAAACCCCCATGTAGCCAGTTTTAAGCGAATCCGATAATTTTTTAATTTTGTACGCCATATTGGATCCGCCATTTTGAATATTCAAAAACTAACACCGGATTCGTAATTAGCGACTTCAAAAACCCCCGAGTAGCCAGTTTTAAGCGAATCCGATAATTTTTTTAATTTTGTCCGCTATATTGGATCCGTTATTTTGAATTTTCAAAAACTAACACCGGATTCGTAATTAGCGAGCCCAAAAACCCCCATGTAGCCAGTTTTAAGCGAATCCGATAATTTTGTAATTTTGTACGCCATATTGGATCCGCCATTTTGAATTTTCAAAAACAAACACCGGATTCGTAATTAGCGACCCCAAAAACCCCCGAGTAGCCAGTTTCAAGCGAATCCGATAATTTTTTTAATTTTGTCCGCCATATTGGATCCGTTATTTTGAATTTTCTAAAACTAACACCGGATTCGTAATTAGAAAACCCCAAAAACCCCCGAGTAGCCAGTTTTAAGCGAATCCGATAATTTTTTAATTTTGTACGCCATATTGGATCCGCCATTTTGAATATTCAAAAACTAACACCGGATTCGTAATTAGCGACTTCAAAAACCCCCGAGTAGCCAGTTTTAAGCAAATCCGATAATTTTTTTAATTTTGTCCGCCATATTGGATCCGTTATTTTGAATTTTCTAAAACTAACTCCGGATTCGTAATTAGCGAACCCCAAAAACCCCCGAGTAGCCAGTTTTAAGCGAATCCGATAATTTTTTTAATTTTGTCCGCTATATTGGATCCGTTATTTTGAATTTTCAAAAACTAACCCCGGATTCGCAATTAGCGAGCCCAAAAACCCCCAAGTAGCCAGTTTTAAGCGAATCCGATAATTTTTTAATTTTGTACACCATATTGGATCCGCCATTTTGAATATTCAAAAACTAACACCGGATTTGTAATTAGCGACCCCAAAAACCCCCAAGTAGCAAGTTTTAAGCGAATCTGATAAGTTTTTAATTTTGATGTCCGCCATATTGGATCCGTTATTTTGAATTTTCTAAAACTAACACCGGATTCGTAATTAGCGACCCCAAAAACCCTCGAGTAGCCAGTTTTAAGCGAATCCGATAATTTTTTTAATTTTGTCCGCTATATTGGATCCGCCATTTTGAATTTTTAAAAACTAACAACGGATTCGTAATTAGCGACCCCAAAAACCCCCGAGTAGCCAGTTTTAAGCGAATCCGATAATTTTTTAATTTTGTACGCCATATTGGATCCGCCATTTTGAATATTCAAAAACTAACACCGGATTCGTAATTAGCGACTTCAAAAACCCCCGAGTAGCCAGTTTTAAGCAAATCCGATAATTTTTTTAATTTTGTCCGCCATATTGGATCCGTTATTTTGAATTTTCTAAAACTAACTCCGGATTCGTAATTAGCGAACCCCAAAAACCCCCGAGTAGCCAGTTTTAAGCGAATCCGATAATTTTTTTAATTTTGTCCGCTATATTGGATCCGTTATTTTTAATTTTCAAAAACTAACACCGGATTCGTAATTAGAGAACCCCTAAAACCCCCGAGTAGCCAGTTTTAAGCGAATCCGATAATTTTTTTTAATTTTGTCCGCCATATTGGATCCGTTATTTTGAATTTTCTAAAACGAACAACGGATTCGTAATTAGCGACCCCAAAAACCCCGAGTAGCCAGTTTCAAGCGAATCCGATAATTTTTTTAATTTTGTCCGCCATATTGGATCCGTTATTTTGAATTTTCTGAAACTATCACCGGATTCGTAATTAGAGAACCCCAAAAACCCCCGAGTAGCCAGTTTTAAGCGAATCCGATAATTTTTTTTAATTTTGTCCGCCATATTGGATCCGTTATTTTGAATTTTCTAAAACGAACAACGGATTCGTAATTAGCGACCCCAAAAACCCCGAGTAGCCAGTTTTAAGCGAATCCGATAATTTTTTAATTTTGTACGCCATATTGGATCCGCCATTTTGAATTTTCAAAAACTAACACCGGATTCGTAATTAGCGATCCCAAAAACCCCCGAGTGACCAGTTTTAAGCGAATCCGATAATTTTTTTAATTTTGTCCGCTATATTGGATCCGTTATTTTGAATTTTCTAAAACTAACACCGGATTCGTAATTAGAGAACCCCAAAAACCCCCAAGTAGCCAGTTTTAAGCGAATCCGATAATTTTTTTTAATTTTGTCCGCCATATTGGATCCGTTATTTTGAATTTTCTAAAACTAACACCGGATTCGTAATTAGCGACCCCAAAAACCCCGAGTAGCCAGTTTTAAGCGAATCCGATAATTTTTTAATTTTGTACGCCATATTGGATCCGCTATTTTGAATTTTCAAAAACAAACACCGGATTCGTAATTAGCGAACCCAAATACCCCCGAGTAGCCAGTTTTAAGCGAATCCGATAATTTTTTTAATTTTGTCCGCCATATTGGATCCGTTACTTTGAATTTTCTAAAACTAACACCGGATTCGTAATTAGAGAACCCCAAAAACCCCCGAGTAGCCAGTTTTACGCGAATCCGATAATTTTTTAATTTTGTACGCCATATTGGATCCGCCATTTTGAATATTCAAAAACTAACACTGGATTCGTAATTAGCGACCCCAAAAACCCCCAAGTAGCAAGTTTTAAGCGAATCTGATAAGTTTTTAATTTTGTTGTCCGCTATATTGGATCCGCCATTTTGAATTTTTAAAAACTAACAACGGATTCGTAATAAGCGACCCCAAAAACCCCCGAGTAGCCAGTTTTAAGCGAATCCGATAATTTTTTTTAATTTTGTCTGCCATATTGGATCCGTTATTTTGAATTTTCTAAAACTAACACCGGATTCGTAATTAGAGAACCCCAAAAACCCCCAAGTAGCAAGTTTTAAGCGAATCCGATAATTTTTTTAATTTTGCCCGCTATATTGGATCCGTTATTTTGAATTTTCAAAAACTAACACCGGATTCGTAATTAGCGAGCCCAAAAACCCCCAAGTAGCCAGTTTTAAGCGAATCCGATAATTTTTTAATTTTGTACGCCATATTGGATCCGCCATTTTGAATATTCAAAAACTAACACCGGATTCGTAATTAGCGACTTCAAAAACCCCCGAGTAGCCAGTTTTAAGCAAATCCGATAATTTTTTTAATTTTGTCCGCCATATTGGATCCGTTATTTTGAATTTTCTAAAACTAACTCCGGATTCGTAATTAGCGAACCCCAAAAACCCCCGAGTAGCCAGTTTTAAGCGAATCCGATAATTTTTTTAATTTTGTCCGCTATATTGGATCCGTTATTTTGAATTTTCAAAAACTAACACCGGATTCGTAATTAGCGAGCCCGAAAACCCCCAAGTAGCCAGTTTAAAGCGAATCCGATAATTTTTTAATTTTGTACGCTATATTGGATCCGCCATTTTGAATATTCAAAAACTAACACCGGATTCGTAATTAGAGAACCCCAAAAACCCCCGAGTAGCCAGTTTTAAGCGAATCCGATAATTTTTTAATTTTGTCCGCCATATTGGATCCGTTATTTTGAATTTTCTAAAACGAACAACGGATTCGTAATTAGCGACCCCAAAAACCCCGAGTAGCCAGTTTTAAGCGAATCCGATAATTTTTTAATTTTGTACGCCATATTGGATCCGCCATTTTGAATTTTCAAAAACTAACACCGGATTCGTAATTAGCGACCCCAAAAACCCCCGAGTGACCAGTTTTAAGCGAATCCGATAATTTTTTTAATTTTGTCCGCTATATTGGATCCGTTATTTTGAATTTTGTAAAACTAACACCGGATTCGTAATTAGAGAACCCCTAAAACCCCCGAGTAGCCAGTTTTAAGCGAATCCGATAATTTTTTTTAATTTTGTCCGCCATATTGGATCCGTTATTTTGAATTTTCTAAAACGAACAACGGATTCGTATTTAGCGACCCCAAAAACCCCGAGTAGCCAGTTTTAAGCGAATCCGATAATTTTTTTAATTTTGTCCGCCATATTGGATCCGTTATTTTGAATTTTCTAAAACTATCACCGGATTCGTAATTAGAGAACCCCAAAAACCCCCGAGTAGCCAGTTTTAAGCGAATCCGATAATTTTTTTTAATTTTGTCCGCCATATTGGATCCGTTATTTTGAATTTTCTAAAACGAACAACGGATTCGTAAGTAGCGACCCCAAAAACCCCGAGTAGCCAGTTTTAAGCGAATCCGATAATTTTTTAATTTTGTACGCCATATTGGATCCGCCATTTTGAATTTTCAAAAACTAACACCGGATTCGTAATTAGCGATCCCAAAAACCCCCGAGTGACCAGTTTTAAGCGAATCCGATAATTTTTTTAATTTTGTCCGCTATATTGGATCCGTTATTTTGAATTTTCTAAAACTAACACCGGATTCGTAATTAGAGAACCCCAAAAACCCCCAAGTAGCCAGTTTTAAGCGAATCCGATAATTTTTTTTAATTTTGTCCGCCATATTGGATCCGTTATTTTGAATTTTCTAAAACTAACACCGGATTCGTAATTAGCGACCCCAAAAACCCCGAGTAGCCAGTTTTAAGCGAATCCGATAATTTTTTAATTTTGTACGCCATATTGGATCCGCTATTTTGAATTTTCAAAAACAAACACCGGATTCGTAATTAGCGAACCCAAATACCCCCGAGTAGCCAGTTTTAAGCGAATCCGATAATTTTTTTAATTTTGTCCGCCATATTGGATCCGTTACTTTGAATTTTCTAAAACTAACACCGGATTCGTAATTAGAGAACCCCAAAAACCCCCGAGTAGCCAGTTTTACGCGAATCCGATAATTTTTTAATTTTGTACGCCATATTGGATCCGCCATTTTGAATATTCAAAAACTAACACTGGATTCGTAATTAGCGACCCCAAAAACCCCCAAGTAGCAAGTTTTAAGCGAATCTGATAAGTTTTTATTTTTGTTGTCCGCTATATTGGATCCGCCATTTTGAATTTTCTAAAACTAACACCGGATTCGTAATTAGAGAACCCCAAAAACCCCCAAGTAGCAAGTTTTAAGCGAATCCGATAATTTTTTTAATTTTGCCCGCTATATTGGATCCGTTATTTTGAATTTTCAAAAACTAACACCGGATTCGTAATTAGCGAGCCCAAAAACCCCCAAGTAGCCAGTTTTAAGCGAATCCGATAATTTTTTAATTTTGTACGCCATATTGGATCCGCCATTTTGAATATTCAAAAACTAACACCGGATTCGTAATTAGCGACTTCAAAAACCCCCGAGTAGCCAGTTTTAAGCAAATCCGATAATTTTTTTAATTTTGTCCGCCATATTGGATCCGTTATTTTGAATTTTCTAAAACTAACTCCGGATTCGTAATTAGCGAACCCCAAAAACCCCCGAGTAGCCAGTTTTAAGCGAATCCGATAATTTTTTTAATTTTGTCCGCTATATTGGATCCGTTATTTTGAATTTTCAAAAAATAACACCGGATTCGTAATTAGCGAGCCCAAAAACCCCCAAGTAGCCAGTTTTAAGCGAATCCGATAATTTTTTAATTTTGTACGCCATATTGGATCCGCCATTTTGAATATTCAAAAACTAACACCGGATTCGTAATTAGCGACCCCAAAAACCCCCAAGTAGCAAGTTTTAAGCGAATCTGATAAGTTTTTAATTTTGATGTCCGCCATATTGGATCCGCCATTTTGAATTTTCAAAAACTAACAACGGATTCGTAATAAGCGACCCCAAAAACCCCCGAGTAGCCAGTTTTAAGCGAATCCGATAATTTTTTTAATTTTGACCGCCATATTGGATCCGTTATTTTGAATTTTCTAAAACTAACACCGGATTCGTAATTAGCGACCCCAAAAACCCTCGAGTAGCCAGTTTTAAGCGAATCCGATAATTTTTTTAATTTTGTCCGCTATATTGGATCCGCCATTTTGAATTTTTAAAAACTAACAACGGATTCGTAATAAGCGACCCCAAAAACCCCCGAGTAGCCAGTTTTAAGCGAATCCGATAATTTTTTTAATTTTGTCCGCCATATTGGATCCGTTATTTTGAATTTTCTAAAACGAACACCGGATTCGTAATTAAAGAACCCCAAAAACCCCCGAGTAGCCAGTTTTAAGCGAATCCGATAATTTTTTTAATTTTGTCCGCTATATTGGATCCGTTATTTTGAATTTTCTGAAACTAACACCGGATTCGTAATTAGAGAACCCCTAAAACCCCCGAGTAGCCAGTTTTAAGCGAATCCGATAATTTTTTTAATTTTGTCCGCCATATTGGATCCGTTATTTTGAATTTTTTAAAACGAACAACGGATTCGTAATTAGCGACCCCAAAAACCCCGAGTAGCCAGTTTTAAGCGAATCCGATAATTTTTTTAATTTTGTCCGCCATATTGGATCCGTTATTTTGAATTTTCTAAAACTATCACCGGATTCGTAATTAGAGAACCCCAAAAACCCCCGAGTAGCCAGTTTTAAGCGAATCCGATAATTTTTTTTAATTTTGTCCGCCATATTGGATCCGTTATTTTGAATTTTCTAAAACGAACAACGGATTCGTAATTAGCGACCCCAAAAACCCCGAGTAGCCAGTTTTAAGCGAATCCGATAATTTTTTAATTTTGTACGCCATATTGGATCCGCCATTTTGAATTTTCAAAAACTAACACCGGATTCGTAATTAGCGACCCCAAAAACCCCCGAGTGAGCAGTTTTAAGCGAATCCGATAATTTTTTCAATTTTGTCCGCTATATTGGATCCGTTATTTTGAATTTTCAAAAACTAACACCGGATTCGTAATTGGCGACCCCAAAAACCCCGAGTAGCCAGTTTTAAGCGAATCCGATAATTCTTTAATTTTGTACGCCATATTGGATCCGCTATTTTGAATATTCAAAAACTAACACCGGATTCGTAATTAGCGACTTCAAAAACCCCCGAGTAGCCAGTTTTAAGCGAATCCGATAATTTTTTTTATTTTGTCCGCTATATTGGATCCGTTATTTTGAATTTTCAAAAACTAACACCGGATTCGTAATTAGCGACCCCAAAAACCCCCAAGTAGCAAGTTTTAAGCGAATCTGATAAGTTTTTAATTTTGTTGTCCGCCATATTGGATCCGCCATTTTGAATTTTCAAAAACTAACAACGGATTCGTAATAAGCGACCCCAAAAACCCCCGAGTAGCCAGTTTTAAGCGAATCCGATAATTTTTTTAATTTTGTCCGCTATATTGGATCCGTTATTTTGAATTTTCTAAAACTAACACCGGATTCGTAATTAGAGAACCCCTAAAACCCCCGAGTAGCCAGTTTTAAGCGAATCCGATAATTTTTTTAATTTTGTCCGCTATATTGGATCCGTTATTTTGAATTTTCAAAAACTAACACCGGATTCGTAAATAGCGACACCTAAAACCCCGAGTAGCCAGTTTTAAGCGAATCCGATAATTTTTTTAATTTTGTCCGCCATATTGGATCCGTTATTTTGAATTTTCTAAAACTAACACCGGATTCGTAATTAGAGAACCCCAAAAACCCCCAAGTAGCCAGTTTTAAGCGAATCCGATAATTTTTTTTAATTTTGTCCGCCATATTGGATCCGTTATTTTGAATTTTCTAAAACTAACACCGGATTCGTAATTAGCGACCCCAAAAACCCCGAGTAGCCAGTTTTAAGCGAATCCGATAATTTTTTAATTTTGTACGCCATATTGGATCCGCCATTTTGAATTTTCAAAAACAAACACCGGATTCGTAATTAGCGAACCCAAAAACCCCCGAGTAGCCAGTTTTAAGCGAATCCGATAATTTTTTTAATTTTGTCCGCCATATTGGATCCGTTACTTTGAATTTTCTAAAACTAACACCGGATTCGTAATTAGAGAACCCCAAAAACCCCCGAGTAGCCAGTTTTACGCGAATCCGATAATTTTTTAATTTTGTACGCCATATTGGATCCGCCATTTTGAATATTCAAAAACTAACACTGGATTCGTAATTAGCGACCCCAAAAACCCCCAAGTAGCAAGTTTTAAGCGAATCTGATAAGTTTTTAATTTTGTTGTCCGCAATATTGGATCCGCCATTTTGAATTTTTAAAAACTAACAACGGATTCGTAATAAGCGACCCCAAAAACCCCCGAGTAGCCAGTTTTAAGCGAATTCGATAATTTTTTTTAATTTTGTCCGCCATATTGGATCCGTTATTTTGAATTTTCTAAAACTAACACCGGATTCGTAATTAGAGAACCCCAAAAACCCCCAAGTAGCAAGTTTTAAGCGAATCCGATAATTTTTTTAATTTTGCCCGCTATATTGGATCCGTTATTTTGAATTTTCAAAAACTAACACCGGATTCGTAATTAGCGAGCCCAAAAACCCCCAAGTAGCCAGTTTTAAGCGAATCCGATAATTTTTTAATTTTGTACGCCATATTGGATCCGCCATTTTGAATATTCAAAAACTAACACCGGATTCGTAATTAGCGACTTCAAAAACCCTCGAGTAGCCAGTTTTAAGCAAATCCGATAATTTTTTTAATTTTGTCCGCCATATTGGATCCGTTATTTTGAATTTTCTAAAACTAACTCCGGATTCGTAATTAGCGAACCCCAAAAACCCCCGAGTAGCCAGTCTTAAGCGAATCCGATAATTTTTTTAATTTTGTCCGCTATATTGGATCCGTTATTTTGAATTTTCAAAAACTAACACCGGATTCGTAATTAGCGAGCCCAAAAACCCCCAAGTAGCCAGTTTTAAGCGAATCCGATAATTTTTTAATTTTGTACGCCATATTGGATCCGCCATTTTGAATATTCAAAAACTAACACCGGATTCGTAATTAGCGACCCCAAAAACCCCCAAGTAGCAAGTTTTAAGCGAATCTGATAAGTTTTTAATTTTGATGTCCGCCATATTGGATCCGCCATTTTGAATTTTTAAAAACTAACAACGGATTCGTAATAAGCGACCCCAAAAACCCCCGAGTAGCCAGTTTTAAGCGAATCCGATAATTTTTTTAATTTTGTCCGCCATATTGGATCCGTTATTTTGAATTTTCTAAAACTAACACCGGATTCGTAATTAGAGAACCCCAAAAACACCCGAGTAGCCAGTTTTAAGCTAATTCGATAATTTTTTTTAATTTTGTCCGCCATATTGGATCCGTTATTTTGAATTTTCTAAAACGAACAACGGATTCGTAATTAGCGACCCCAAAAACCCCGAGTAGCCAGTTTTAAGCGAATCCGATAATTTTTTAATTTTGTACGCCATATTGGATCCGCTATTTTGAATATTCAAAAACTAACACCGGATTCGTAATTAGCGACTTCAAAAACCCCCGAGTAGCCAGTTTTAAGCAAATCCGATAATTTTTTTAATTTTGTCCGCCATATTGGATCCGTTATTTTGAATTTTCTAAAACTAACTCCGGATTCGTAATTAGCGAACCCCAAAAACCCCCGAGTAGCCAGTTTTAAGCGAATCCGATAATTTTTTTATTTTGTCCGCTATATTGGATCCGTTATTTTGAATTTTCAAAAACTAACACCGGATTCGTAATTAGCGAGCCCGAAAACCCCCAAGTAGCCAGTTTAAAGCGAATCCGATAATTTTTTAATTTTGTACGCTATATTGGATCCGCCATTTTGAATATTCAAAAACTAACACCGGATTCGTAATTAGCGACCCCAAAAACCCCCAAGTAGCAAGTTTTAAGCGAATCTGATAAGTTTTTAATTTTGTTGTCCGCCATATTGGATCCGCCATTTTGAATTTTCAAAAACTAACACCGGATTCGTAATTAGCGACCCCAAAAACCCCCAAGTAGCAAGTTTTAAGCGAATCTGATAAGTTTTTAATTTTGTTGTCCGCCATATTGGATCCGCCATTTTGAATTTTCTAAAACGAACAACGGATTCGTAATTAGCGACCCCAAAAACCCCGAGTAGCCAGTTTTAAGCGAATCCGATAATTTTTTAATTTTGTACGCCATATTGGATCCGCCATTTTGAATTTTCAAAAACTAACACCGGATTCGTAATTAGCGACCCCAAAAACCCCCGAGTGACCAGTTTTAAGCGAATCCGATAATTTTTTCAATTTTGTCCGCTATATTGGATCCGTTATTTTGAATTTTCAAAAACTAACATCGGATTCGTAATTAGAGAACCCCAAAAACCCCCGAGTAGCCAGTTTTAAGCGAATCCGATAATTTTTTTTAATTTTGTCCGCCATATTGGATCCGTTATTTTGAATTTTCTAAAACGAACAACGGATTCGTAATTAGCGACCCCAAAAACCCCGAGTAGCCAGTTTTAAGCGAATCCGATAATTTTTTAATTTTGTACGCCATATTGGATCCGCCATTTTGAATTTTCAAAAACTAACACCGGATTCGAAATTAGCGACCCCAAAAACCCCCGAGTGACCAGTTTTAAGCGAATCCGATAATTTTTTTAATTTTGTCCTCTATATTGGATCCGTTATTTTGAATTTTCAAAAACTAACACCGGATTCGTAATTAGCGACACCTGAAACCCCGAGTAGCCAGTTTTAAGCGAATCCGATAATTTTTTTAATTTTGTCCGCTATATTGGATCCGTTATTTTAAATTTTCTAAAACTAACACCGGATTCGTAATTAGAGAACCCCAAAAACCCCCAAGTAGCCAGTTTTAAGCGAATCCGATAATTTTTTTTAATTTTGTCCGCCATATTGGATCCGTTATTTTGAATTTTCTAAAACTAACACCGGATTCGTAATTAGCGACCCCAAAAACCCCGAGTAGCCAGTTTTAAGCGAATCCGATAATTTTTTAATTTTGTACGCCATATTGGATCCGCCATTTTGAATTTTCAAAAACAAACACCGGATTCGTAATTAGCGAACCCAAAAACCCCCGAGTAGCCAGTTTTAAGCGAATCCGATAATTTTTTTAATTTTGTCCGCCATATTGGATCCGTTACTTTGAATTTTCTAAAACTAACACCGGATTCGTAATTAGAGAACCCCAAAAACCCCCGAGTAGCCAGTTTTACGCGAATCCGATAATTTTTTAATTTTGTACGCCATATTGGATCCGCCATTTTGAATATTCAAAAACTAACACTGGATTCGTAATTAGCGACCCCAAAAACCCCCAAGTAGCAAGTTTTAAGCGAATCTGATAAGTTTTTAATTTTGTTGTCCGCAATATTGGATCCGCCATTTTGAATTTTTAAAAACTAACAACGGATTCGTAATAAGCGACCCCAAAAACCCCCGAGTAGCCAGTTTTAAGCGAATTCGATAATTTTTTTTAATTTTGTCCGCCATATTGGATCCGTTATTTTGAATTTTCTAAAACTAACACCGGATTCGTAATTAGAGAACCCCAAAAACCCCCAAGTAGCAAGTTTTAAGCGAATCCGATAATTTTTTTAATTTTGCCCGCTATATTGGATCCGTTATTTTGAATTTTCAAAAACTAACACCGGATTCGTAATTAGCGAGCCCAAAAACCCCCAAGTAGCCAGTTTTAAGCGAATCCGATAATTTTTTAATTTTGTACGCCATATTGGATCCGCCATTTTGAATATTCAAAAACTAACACCGGATTCGTAATTAGCGACTTCAAAAACCCTCGAGTAGCCAGTTTTAAGCAAATCCGATAATTTTTTTAATTTTGTCCGCCATATTGGATCCGTTATTTTGAATTTTCTAAAACTAACTCCGGATTCGTAATTAGCGAACCCCAAAAACCCCCGAGTAGCCAGTCTTAAGCGAATCCGATAATTTTTTTAATTTTGTCCGCTATATTGGATCCGTTATTTTGAATTTTCAAAAACTAACACCGGATTCGTAATTAGCGAGCCCAAAAACCCCCAAGTAGCCAGTTTTAAGCGAATCCGATAATTTTTTAATTTTGTACGCCATATTGGATCCGCCATTTTGAATATTCAAAAACTAACACCGGATTCGTAATTAGCGACCCCAAAAACCCCCAAGTAGCAAGTTTTAAGCGAATCTGATAAGTTTTTAATTTTGATGTCCGCCATATTGGATCCGCCATTTTGAATTTTTAAAAACTAACAACGGATTCGTAATAAGCGACCCCAAAAACCCCCGAGTAGCCAGTTTTAAGCGAATCCGATAATTTTTTTAATTTTGTCCGCCATATTGGATCCGTTATTTTGAATTTTCTAAAACTAACACCGGATTCGTAATTAGAGAACCCCAAAAACACCCGAGTAGCCAGTTTTAAGCTAATTCGATAATTTTTTTTAATTTTGTCCGCCATATTGGATCCGTTATTTTGAATTTTCTAAAACGAACAACGGATTCGTAATTAGCGACCCCAAAAACCCCGAGTAGCCAGTTTTAAGCGAATCCGATAATTTTTTAATTTTGTACGCCATATTGGATCCGCTATTTTGAATATTCAAAAACTAACACCGGATTCGTAATTAGCGACTTCAAAAACCCCCGAGTAGCCAGTTTTAAGCAAATCCGATAATTTTTTTAATTTTGTCCGCCATATTGGATCCGTTATTTTGAATTTTCTAAAACTAACTCCGGATTCGTAATTAGCGAACCCCAAAAACCCCCGAGTAGCCAGTTTTAAGCGAATCCGATAATTTTTTTATTTTGTCCGCTATATTGGATCCGTTATTTTGAATTTTCAAAAACTAACACCGGATTCGTAATTAGCGAGCCCGAAAACCCCCAAGTAGCCAGTTTAAAGCGAATCCGATAATTTTTTAATTTTGTACGCTATATTGGATCCGCCATTTTGAATATTCAAAAACTAACACCGGATTCGTAATTAGCGACCCCAAAAACCCCCAAGTAGCAAGTTTTAAGCGAATCTGATAAGTTTTTAATTTTGTTGTCCGCCATATTGGATCCGCCATTTTGAATTTTCAAAAACTAACACCGGATTCGTAATTAGCGACCCCAAAAACCCCCAAGTAGCAAGTTTTAAGCGAATCTGATAAGTTTTTAATTTTGTTGTCCGCCATATTGGATCCGCCATTTTGAATTTTCTAAAACGAACAACGGATTCGTAATTAGCGACCCCAAAAACCCCGAGTAGCCAGTTTTAAGCGAATCCGATAATTTTTTAATTTTGTACGCCATATTGGATCCGCCATTTTGAATTTTCAAAAACTAACACCGGATTCGTAATTAGCGACCCCAAAAACCCCCGAGTGACCAGTTTTAAGCGAATCCGATAATTTTTTCAATTTTGTCCGCTATATTGGATCCGTTATTTTGAATTTTCAAAAACTAACATCGGATTCGTAATTAGAGAACCCCAAAAACCCCCGAGTAGCCAGTTTTAAGCGAATCCGATAATTTTTTTTAATTTTGTCCGCCATATTGGATCCGTTATTTTGAATTTTCTAAAACGAACAACGGATTCGTAATTAGCGACCCCAAAAACCCCGAGTAGCCAGTTTTAAGCGAATCCGATAATTTTTTAATTTTGTACGCCATATTGGATCCGCCATTTTGAATTTTCAAAAACTAACACCGGATTCGAAATTAGCGACCCCAAAAACCCCCGAGTGACCAGTTTTAAGCGAATCCGATAATTTTTTTAATTTTGTCCTCTATATTGGATCCGTTATTTTGAATTTTCAAAAACTAACACCGGATTCGTAATTAGCGACACCTGAAACCCCGAGTAGCCAGTTTTAAGCGAATCCGATAATTTTTTTAATTTTGTCCGCTATATTGGATCCGTTATTTTAAATTTTCTAAAACTAACACCGGATTCGTAATTAGAGAACCCCAAAAACCCCCAAGTAGCCAGTTTTAAGCGAATCCGATAATTTTTTTTAATTTTGTCCGCCATATTGGATCCGTTATTTTGAATTTTCTAAAACTAACACCGGATTCGTAATTAGCGACCCCAAAAACCCCGAGTAGCCAGTTTTAAGCGAATCCGATAATTTTTTAATTTTGTACGCCATATTGGATCCGCCATTTTGAATTTTCAAAAACAAACACCGGATTCGTAATTAGCGAACCCAAAAACCCTCGAGTAGCCAGTTTTAAGCGAATTCGATAATTTTTTTTAATTTTGTCCGCCATATTGGATCCGTTATTTTGAATTTTCTAAAACTAACACCGGATTCGTAATTAGAGAACCCCAAAAACCCCCAAGTAGCAAGTTTTAAGCGAATCCGATAATTTTTTTAATTTTGCCCGCTATATTGGATCCGTTATTTTGAATTTTCAAAAACTAACACCGGATTCGTAATTAGCGAGCCCAAAAACCCCCAAGTAGCCAGTTTTAAGCGAATCCGATAATTTTTTAATTTTGTACGCCATATTGGATCCGCCATTTTGAATATTCAAAAACTAACACCGGATTCGTAATTAGCGACTTCAAAAACCCCCGAGTAGCCAGTTTTAAGCAAAAACCGATAATTTTTTTAATTTTGTCCGCCATATTGGATCCGTTATTTTGAATTTTCTAAAACTAACTCCGGATTCGTAATTAGCGAACCCCAAAAACCCCCGAGTAGCCAGTTTTAAGCGAATCCGATAATTTTTTTAATTTTGTCCGCTATATTGGATCCGTTATTTTGAATTTTCAAAAACTAACACCGGCTTCGTAATTAGCGAGCCCAAAAACCCCCAAGTAGCCAGTTTTAAGCGAATCCGATAATTTTTTAATTTTGTACGCCATATTGGATCCGCCATTTTGAATTTTCAAAAACTAACACCGGATTCGTAATTAGCGACCCCAAAAACCCCCGAGTGACCAGTTTTAAGCGAATCCGATAATTTTTTCAATTTTGTCCGCTATATTGGATCCGTTATTTTGAATTTTCAAAAACTAACACCGGATTCGTAATTAGCGACCCCAAAAACCCCCAAGTAGCAAGTTTTAAGCGAATCTGATAAGTTTTTAATTTTGTTGTCCGCCATATTGGATCCGCCATTTTGAATTTTCAAAAACTAACACCGGATTCGTAATTAGCGACCCCAAAAACCCCCAAATAGCAAGTTTTAAGCGAATCTGATAAGTTTTTAATTTTGTTGTCCGCCATATTGGATCCGCCATTTTGAATTTTCTAAAACGAACAACGGATTCGTAATTAGCGACCCCAAAAACCCCGAGTAGCCAGTTTTAAGCGAATCCGATAATTTTTTAATTTTGTACGCCATATTGGATCCGCCATTTTGAATTTTCAAAAACTAACACCGGATTCGTAATTAGCGACCCCAAAAACCCCCGAGTGACCAGTTTTAAGCGAATCCGATAATTTTTTCAATTTTGTCCGCTATATTGGATCCGTTATTTTGAATTTTCAAAAACTAACATCGGATTCGTAATTAGAGAACCCCAAAAACCCCCGAGTAGCCAGTTTTAAGCGAATCCGATAATTTTTTTAATTTTGTCCGCTATATTGGATCCGTTATTTTGAATTTTCAAAAACTAACACCGGATTCGTAATTAGCGACCCCAAAAACCCCCAAGTAGCAAGTTTTAAGCGAATCTGATAAGTTTTTAATTTTGTTGTCCGCCATATTGGATCCGCCATTTTGAATTTTCTAAAACGAACAACGGATTCGTAATTAGCGACCCCAAAAACCCCGAGTAGCCAGTTTTAAGCGAATCCGATAATTTTTTAATTTTGTACGCCATATTGGATCCGCCATTTTGAATTTTCAAAAACTAACACCGGATTCGTAATTAGCGACCCCAAAAACCCCCGAGTGACCAGTTTTAAGCGAATCCGATAATTTTTTCAATTTTGTCCGCTATATTGGATCCGTTATTTTGAATTTTCAAAAACTAACACCGGATTCGTAATTAGCGACCCCAAAAACCCCCAAGTAGCAAGTTTTAAGCGAATCTGATAAGTTTTTAATTTTGTTGTCCGCCATATTGGATCCGCCATTTTGAATTTTCAAAAACTAACACCGGATTCGTAATTAGCGACCCCAAAAACCCCCAAGTAGCAAGTTTTAAGCGAATCTGATAAGTTTTTAATTTTGTTGTCCGCCATATTGGATCCGCCATTTTGAATTTTCTAAAACGAACAACGGATTCGTAATTAGCGACCCCAAAAACCCCGAGTAGCCAGTTTTAAGCGAATCCGATAATTTTTTAATTTTGTACGCCATATTGGATCCGCCATTTTGAATTTTCAAAAACTAACACCGGATTCGTAATTAGCGACCCCAAAAACCCCCGAGTGACCAGTTTTAAGCGAATCCGATAATTTTTTCAATTTTGTCCGCTATATTGGATCCGTTATTTTGAATTTTCAAAAACTAACATCGGATTCGTAATTAGAGAACCCCAAAAACCCCCGAGTAGCCAGTTTTAAGCGAATCCGATAATTTTTTTTAATTTTGTCCGCCATATTGGATCCGTTATTTTGAATTTTCTAAAACGAACAACGGATTCGTAATTAGCGACCCCAAAAACCCCGAGTAGCCAGTTTTAAGCGAATCCGATAATTTTTTAATTTTGTACGCCATATTGGATCCGCCATTTTGAATTTTCAAAAACTAACACCGGATTCGAAATTAGCGACCCCAAAAACCCCCGAGTGACCAGTTTTAAGCGAATCCGATAATTTTTTTAATTTTGTCCTCTATATTGGATCCGTTATTTTGAATTTTCAAAAACTAACACCGGATTCGTAATTAGCGACACCTGAAACCCCGAGTAGCCAGTTTTAAGCGAATCCGATAATTTTTTTAATTTTGTCCGCTATATTGGATCCGTTATTTTAAATTTTCTAAAACTAACACCGGATTCGTAATTAGAGAACCCCAAAAACCCCCAAGTAGCCAGTTTTAAGCGAATCCGATAATTTTTTTTAATTTTGTCCGCCATATTGGATCCGTTATTTTGAATTTTCTAAAACTAACACCGGATTCGTAATTAGCGACCCCAAAAACCCCGAGTAGCCAGTTTTAAGCGAATCCGATAATTTTTTAATTTTGTACGCCATATTGGATCCGCCATTTTGAATTTTCAAAAACAAACACCGGATTCGTAATTAGCGAACCCAAAAACCCTCGAGTAGCCAGTTTTAAGCGAATTCGATAATTTTTTTTAATTTTGTCCGCCATATTGGATCCGTTATTTTGAATTTTCTAAAACTAACACCGGATTCGTAATTAGAGAACCCCAAAAACCCCCAAGTAGCAAGTTTTAAGCGAATCCGATAATTTTTTTAATTTTGCCCGCTATATTGGATCCGTTATTTTGAATTTTCAAAAACTAACACCGGATTCGTAATTAGCGAGCCCAAAAACCCCCAAGTAGCCAGTTTTAAGCGAATCCGATAATTTTTTAATTTTGTACGCCATATTGGATCCGCCATTTTGAATATTCAAAAACTAACACCGGATTCGTAATTAGCGACTTCAAAAACCCCCGAGTAGCCAGTTTTAAGCAAAAACCGATAATTTTTTTAATTTTGTCCGCCATATTGGATCCGTTATTTTGAATTTTCTAAAACTAACTCCGGATTCGTAATTAGCGAACCCCAAAAACCCCCGAGTAGCCAGTTTTAAGCGAATCCGATAATTTTTTTAATTTTGTCCGCTATATTGGATCCGTTATTTTGAATTTTCAAAAACTAACACCGGCTTCGTAATTAGCGAGCCCAAAAACCCCCAAGTAGCCAGTTTTAAGCGAATCCGATAATTTTTTAATTTTGTACGCCATATTGGATCCGCCATTTTGAATATTCAAAAACTAACACCGGATTCGTAATTAGCGACCCCAAAAACCCCCAAGTAGCAAGTTTTAAGCGAATCTGATAAGTTTTTAATTTTGATGTCCGCCATATTGGATCCGCCATTTTGAATTTTCAAAAACTAACAACGGATTCGTAATAAGCGACCCCAAAAACCCCCGAGTAGCCAGTTTTAAGCGAATCCGATAATTTTTTTAATTTTGTCCGCCATATTGGATCCGTTATTTTGAATTTTCTAAAACTAACACCGGAGTCGTAATTAGCGACCCCAAAAACCCCCAAGTAGCAAGTTTTAAGCGAATCTGATAAGTTTTTAATTTTGATGTCCGCCATATTGGATCCGCCATTTTGAATATTCAAAAACTAACACCGGATTCGTAATTAGCGACCCCAAAAACCCCCGAGTGACCAGTTTTAAGCGAATCCGATAATTTTTTTAATTTTGTCCGCTATATTGGATCCGTTATTTTGAATTTTCAAAAACTAACACCGGATTCGTAATTAGCGACACCTAAAACCCCGAGTAGCCAGTTTTAAGCGAATCCGATAATTTTTTTAATTTTGTCCGCCATATTGGATCCGTTATTTTGAATTTTCTAAAACTAACACCGGATTCGTAATTAGAGAACCCCAAAAACCCCCGAGTAGCCAGTTTTAAGCGAATCCGATAATTTTTTTTAATTTTGTCCGCCATATTGGATCCGTTATTTTGAATTTTCTAAAACTAACACCGGATTCGTAATTAGCGACCCCAAAAACCCCGAGTAGCCAGTTTTAAGCGAATCCGATAATTTTTTAATTTTGTACGCCATATTGGATCCGCCATTTTGAATTTTTAAAAACAAACACCGGATTCGTAATTAGCGACCCCAAAAACCCCCGAGTAGCCAGTTTTAAGCGAATCCGATAATTTTTTTAATTTTGTCCGCCATATTGGATCCGTTATTTTGAATTTTCTAAAACTAACACCGGATTCGTAATTAGAGAACCCCAAAAACCCCCGAGTAGCCAGTTTTAAGCGAATCCGATAATTTTTTAATTTTGTACGCCACACAGTGGGGCAAAACCTAACAAGAGGCGTCAAAATTCTGTAACCACGCTAATTGTTTATAAAAATGAATACAACTTGGTGACATTAAGCCTCAAGCATCACAGAATTTGAAACCCTTGCCGCATTTCCAAAATTAAAAATGGCGTCTGAGCTGTAAGAGCCTTAATTTGGTTATTTTCGTATTTTTTGAAACTTATGTACATTGAAACTGCAACATTTTACATAAATAAATTGGGGAAAGATTGACTACGGTATATTTTGGGACTTAGGCATTACTCTTTACGAATTTTCATTGGAACTTTCAAAATTCAAAATGGCAGATCCAAGATGGACGATCAAAGGACAAAAATGTTTATAACTGTATACTAAAAGGAATTATTTTTATGAAAGTCTATACCCCAAGGTTATTTTGGCCGCTGATTACGAAACTGAGGTCAGATTTTCAAAATTCAAAATGGCCGATCCAATATGGCGGTCGAAATTCTGAAAAATGAGGTTATAATTCTGAAACTCAGTATCCCGACATTTTTTAAGTCGCTGATTACGAATCTGAAGTCAGCTTTTCAAAATTCAAAATGGCCGATCCAATATGGCGGTCGAAATTCTGAAAAATGAGGTTATAATTCTGAAACTCAGTATCCCGACATTTTTTAAGTCGCTGATTACGAATCTGAAGTCAGCTTTTCAAAATTCAAAATGGCCGATCCAATATGGCGGTCTAAATTCTGAAAAATGAGGTTATAATTCTGAAACTCAGTATCCCGACATTTTTTAAGTCACTGATTACGAATCTGAAGTCAGCTTTTCAAAATTCAAAATGGCCGATCCAATATGGCGGTCTAAATTCTGAAAAATGAGGTTATAATTCTGAAACTCAGTATCCCGACATTTTTTAAGTCACTGATTACGAATCTGAAGTCAGATTTTCAAAATTCAAAATGGCCGATCTAATATGGCGGTCAAAATTCTGAAAAATGAGGTTATAATTCTGAAACTCAGTATCCTGACATTTTTTAAGTCGCTGATTACGAATCTGAAGTCAGATTTTTAAAATTCAAAATGACCGATCCAATATGGCGGTCATAATTCTGAAAAAATAGGTTATAATTCTGAAACTCAGTGTTCCGACGTTTTTAAGTCGTTGATTACGAATCTGAAGTCAGACTTTCAAAATTCAAAATGGCCTATTCAATATTTCTGTCGAGATTCTGAAAAATTATGTAAATATTTTTGAAGCTCAGTATTCCAAAATTTTTCGAGTTGCTAATTAGGAATCTAGGGTCAGAATTTCAAAATTAAAAATGGTGGATAGAACATGGAGGTTGGACTTATTGAGTATTTGATATTTATTTTTAAGAATTAGTTTCTCTACTAACTGAAATTGTTGAGCTGGTCGTTATAACATTCTTTGAGTGTATAATTTGCATTCGTTAAGTAAAGAACTAAAAATAAGGAGATTATGCTTACAAAACCCTCAGATTTTTATTCAGATGTACTTATAATCTATTTTTCCAATCAGAATAACTTTTGATATTTTTTAATTTAAACCTTAAAATGAAAATAGAAACAATCAAGAGTATCCATTAAACATTGAAAACATTCACTTTAAAAGTGAAATTATTTCGGACATAATGTAACGAAAAGGAACAATGCAATAAATATTAACGTAAAATAATCGAAAGTAGGTTGCAATTAAGAAATAGTAGAAATGAAAAAGAAAGAAATAAAATTTAAAAAAGTAAACAGCATCAACGAAGTCTACTCTAGTTTAAGAAAAAAGACTGCCTGAATACTTGAAGTTTCCTACAAATGAAAAAATAGTTATCCAGACATTCTTTTTTTATTACACTTATTTTGTTACCATGGTGAAGAGCTAAATATCTTTGTCAATCGTCAGTTGGCAATTTACGTATAATAAATTATATTTATTATTCTAACTTTGAGTTGTTGGAGAACGAGGTTCTTTACTTCAAAATGTCGGTCTTCTCAATACAAGTGAAAGAATTATGTGAATGGATATGGAATGATGCAAACAAGAGTAAAACAGTGATAGATGTAATAATGAGTAGAATTGAAAAAACGTTTAATTATGATCCTCGTGATGCACATCAATTACGTACCTACTTAAATACACATTTTATCAGACGATATAAAAGATGCTGGGTTAATGTTCATCGAATGCGTGGAAGATTTGAAAGTAAGTACAAAGATTTTATGGATGAAAAATTGGAGTATAAATTTCAGAGTCCATCTGAACAAAAATTTGACAATTTATTATCAGAAAGTTCTACATCTCTTGCTGGTCGTCCACGCGTAAGTGATGAAGATTGTAGCCGAAGAACAGAACAAAGGCGAGCTCAACAACTTCGCACTGACTATGACCCAAAAATTTTATTAAAAGCAGTATCACCTTTATTAGAAAAAGAGGCTGAAGTTAAACTTCCTGCTGTTGAAAAATATGATTCTGATTATCTAAATAAATCTTTGGCTATGTATATGGATGTTGGTTTGACAAAGTCAAAATATGAAACTCTTCGAACCCATAATAACTTTTTATCAGGAAATAAACAGTTACCTCCTTATAAAACTCTTTCATCTGCAAAATTAGCATGTTTTCCAGATAATATTGAAATTAACGAAAGTGGTGCTAAAATTAAACTACAGTCCTTGCTTGATCACACCTCAAGTAGAATTTTTTCTTTGTTATCAACCGAACAATTGAAGAAAATAAATCACAATGCAGCTGAGTTATGTGGAAAATGGGGTTTAGATGGTGCTTCAGGTCAACAAGCTTTCAAACAGAAGTGGTCAGAAGCAGAAATTAATTCAAAAAATAGCGATTCTTCAATATTTATGGTATCGTATGTACCTCTCAAACTTACCTCTTCGGATGGACAGGTATTGTGGAGGAATGAGCGACCATCTTCCGTAAGATTATGTAGGCCTGTTGAATTTCAATTCACGAAGGAAACCGTGGAAAAAACTAAAGAAGTTTATGGTTATTATTCGTCGGAAATATCTCGCTTGAAGAATACGTCTATTGAAATTAAAAAGAAAAAGTATGATATTTCTCATCAGCTGTATCCTACTATGATTGATGGAAAAGTTTGTAACGTTCTGACTGAGCAAGCATCTTCTGCTTCATGTAATATATGTCGTGCAACACCAAACCAAATGAATGATTTAAATGGCTTAAAAAATTTGACTATTCAGGAAAAAAATTATTACTATGGTTTGTCAACCCTTCATTGCCGAATCAGATTTATGGAGTGCATTCTACATGTTTCGTATAACTTGGATTTTAAAAAAGCGTATGCTTCAGGTAGTGATAAGGCGTTAAAACAATCTCGGAAGAAATCTATTCAAGAAGGTCTTCAGTCAAAATTAGCAATTCTCGTAGATGTAGTAAAACAGGGTCATGGAACTACGAATGACGGAAATACTGCTAGACGTTTTTTCGAAAATCCGGAAGTGGTAGCTGAAGTTACTGGAATTAACCTTGAACTAATTCAACGGTTTGCAGATATTTTGCAAATATTGACTTGTGGACGTGAAATCGATTGTGATAAATTCGAGGAATATGCATTCAGTACAGCTCAAATGTTTGTTGAATTGTATGGTTGGTACAAGATGCCTCCATCAGTTCACAAAGTCTTGATCCACGGCAGTAGCATCATTCGAGTTTTTGGATTACCCATTGGCTGTCTATCAGAAGAAGCTCAAGAAGCAAATAACAAAGTTTTTAAAGGAGCTCGAGCAAATTTTATTTGAAAAATTTCAAGATCAACATCAAATGAAGACACAATTCACTTTATGCTTATCTCGTCTGACCCAGTAATAAGTGCATTACGTGTTCAAAAAGAAAAAAAAATTAAAGAATTAAGTAACGGTGCAAAAAGCTTATTAAAATTTGATGACACAAGTGATGAGGAAGACTCAGAAAGTGAATAAACTGATTAAACTGGTTAAAAACAATTGTCGAAGCATTCTAACAGGGATGGTTCTTTTCCGTTTCTTCTTTCGATTTTAAAAGAAATCCATTTTAAATTACTGTAAGTTGCACCTCAGATTCGAAATCATTTAAAGAAACATTAGACAATTTTTTTTTAATATTAAATTTTGGAGTATGACGACCATCATATTGGATCGGCCATTTTGAATTTTGAAAATCTGACCTCAGAATTGTAATCAACGACTTAAAAAATGTCGGAATATACTGAGTTTCAGAATAATAGCCTATTTTTCAGAATTTCGAAGGCCGTGTTGGATTGGCCATTTTGAATTTTGAAAATCTGACTTCAGATTCGTAATCAGTGACTTAAAAAATGTCGGGATACTGAGTTTCAGAATTATAACCTCATTTTTCAGAATTTAGACCGCCATATTGGATCGGCCATTTTGAATTTTGAAAATCTGACTTCAGATTCGTAATCAGTGACTTAAAAAATGTCGGGATACTGAGTTTCAGAATTATAACCTCATTTTTCAGAATTTAGACCGCCATATTGGATCGGCCATTTTGAATTTTGAAAAGCTGACTTCAGATTCGTAATCAGCGGCTTAAAAAATGTCGGGATACTGAGTTTCAGAATTATAACCTCATTTTTCAGAATTTTGACCGCCATATTAGATCGGCCATTTTGAATTTTAAAAATCTGACTTCAGATTCGTAATCAGTGACTTAAAAAATGTCGGGATACTGAGTTTCAGAATTATAACCTCATTTTTCAGAATTTAGACCGCCATATTGGATCGGCCATTTTGAATTTTGAAAAGCTGACTTCAGATTCGTAATCAGCGGCTTATAAAATGTCGGGATACTGAGTTTCAGAATTATAACCTCATTTTTCAGAATTTTGACCGCCATATTAGATCGGCCATTTTGAATTTTGAAAATCTGACTTCAGATTCGTAATCAGTGACTTAAAAAATGTCGGGATACTGAGTTTCAGAATTATAACCTCATTTTTCAGAATTTAGACCGCCATATTGGATCGGCCATTTTGAATTTTGAAAAGCTGACTTCAGATTCGTAATCAGCGACTTAAAAAATGTCGGGATACTGAGTTTCAGAATTATAACCTCATTTTTCAGAATTTCGACCGCCATATTGGATCGGCCATTTTGAATTTTGAAAATCTGACCTCAGTTTCGTAATCAGCGGCCAAAATAACCTTGGGGTATTGACTTTCATAAAAATAATTCCTTTTAGTATACAGTTATAAACATTTTTGTCCTTTGATCGTCCATCTTGGATCTGCCATTTTGAATTTTGAAAGTTCCAATGAAAATTCGTAACGAGTAATGCCTAAGTCCCAAAATATACCGTTGTCAATCTTTCCCCAATTTATTTATGTAAAATTTTGCAGTTTCAATGTACATAAGTTTCAAAAAATACGAAAATAACCAAATTAAGGCTCTTACAGCTCAGACGCCATTTTGAATTTTGGAAATGCGGCAAGGGTTTCAAATTCTGTGATGCTTGAGGCTTCATGTCACCAAGTTGCATTCATTTTTATAAACAATTAGCGTGGTTACAGAATTTTGACGCCTCTTGTTAGGTTTTGCCCCACTGTGCGCCATATTGGATCCGCCATTTTGAATATTCAAAAACTAACACTGGATTCGTAATTAGCGACCCCAAAAACCCCCAAGTAGCAAGTTTTAAGCGAATCTGATAAGTTTTTAATTTTGTACGCCATATTGGATCCGCCATTTTGAATATTCAAAAGCTAACACCGGATTCGTAATTAGCGACTTCAAAAACCCCCGAGTAGCCAGTTTTAAGCAAATCCGATAATTTTTTTAATTTTGTCCGCCATATTGGATCCGTCATTTTGAATTTTCTAAAACTAACTCCGGATTCGTAATTAGCGAACCCCAAAAACCCCCGAGTAGCCAGTTTTAAGCGAATCCGATAATTTTTTAATTTTGTACGCCATATTGGATCCGCTATTTTGAATATTCAAAAACTAACACCGGATTCGTAATTAGCGACTTCAAAAACCCCCGAGTAGCCAGTTTTAAGCAAATCCGATAATTTTTTTAATTTTGTCCGCCATATTGGATCCGTTATTTTGAATTTTCTAAAACTAACTCCGGATTCGTAATTAGCGAACCCCAAAAACCCCCGAGTAGCCAGTTTTAAGCGAATCCGATAATTTTTTTATTTTGTCCGCTATATTGGATCCGTTATTTTGAATTTTCAAAAACTAACACCGGATTCGTAATTAGCGAGCCCGAAAACCCCCAAGTAGCCAGTTTAAAGCGAATCCGATAATTTTTTAATTTTGTACGCTATATTGGATCCGCCATTTTGAATATTCAAAAACTAACACCGGATTCGTAATTAGCGACCCCAAAAACCCCCAAGTAGCAAGTTTTAAACGAATCTGATAAGTTTTTAATTTTGTTGTCCGCCATATTGGATCCGCCATTTTGAATTTTCAAAAACTAACAACGGATTCGTAATAAGCGACCTCAAAAACCCCCGAGTAGCCAGTTTTAAGCGAATCCGATAATTTTTTTAATTTTGTCCGCTATATTGGATCCGTTATTTTGAATTTTCTAAAACTAACACCGGATTCGTAATTAGAGAACCCCTAAAACCCCCGAGTAGCCAGTTTTAAGCGAATCCGATAATTTTTTTTAATTTTGTCCGCCACATTGGATCCGTTATTTTGAATTTTCTAAAACGAACAACGGATTCGTAATTAGCGACCCCAAAAACCCCGAGTAGCCAGTTTTAAGCGAATCCGATAATTTTTTTAATTTTGTCCGCCATATTGGATCCGTTATTTTGAATTTTCTAAAACTATCACCGGATTCGTAATTAGAGAACCCCAAAAACCCCCGAGTAGCCAGTTTTAAGCGAATCCGATAATTTTTTTTAATTTTGTCCGCCATATTGGATCCGTTATTTTGAATTTTCTAAAACGAACAACGGATTCGTAATTAGCGACCCCAAAAACCCCGAGTAGCCAGTTTTAAGCGAATCCGATAATTTTTTAATTTTGTACGCCATATTGGATCCGCCATTTTGAATTTTCAAAAACTAACACCGGATTCGAAATTAGCGACCCCAAAAACCCCCGAGTGACCAGTTTTAAGCGAATCCGATAATTTTTTTAATTTTGTCCTCTATATTGGATCCGTTATTTTGAATTTTCAAAAACTAACACCGGATTCGTAATTAGCGACACCTGAAACCCCGAGTAGCCAGTTTTAAGCGAATCCGATAATTTTTTTAATTTTGTCCGCTATATTGGATCCGTTATTTTGAATTTTCTAAAACTAACACCGGATTCGTAATTAGAGAACCCCAAAAACCCCCAAGTAGCCAGTTTTAAGCGAATCCGATAATTTTTTTTAATTTTGTCCGCCATATTGGATCCGTTATTTTGAATTTTCTAAAACTAACACCGGATTCGTAATTAGCGACCCCAAAAACCCCGAGTAGCCAGTTTTAAGCGAATCCGATAATTTTTTAATTTTGTACGCCATATTGGATCCGCCATTTTGAATTTTCAAAAACAAACACCGGATTCGTAATTAGCGAACCCAAAAACCCTCGAGTAGCCAGTTTTAAGCGAATTCGATAATTTTTTTTAATTTTGTCCGCCATATTGGATCCGTTATTTTGAATTTTCTAAAACTAACACCGGATTCGTAATTAGAGAACCCCAAAAACCCCCAAGTAGCAAGTTTTAAGCGAATCCGATAATTTTTTTAATTTTGCCCGCTATATTGGATCCGTTATTTTGAATTTTCAAAAACTAACACCGGATTCGTAATTAGCGAGCCCAAAAACCCCCAAGTAGCCAGTTTTAAGCGAATCCGATAATTTTTTAATTTTGTACGCCATATTGGATCCGCCATTTTGAATATTCAAAAACTAACACCGGATTCGTAATTAGCGACTTCAAAAACCCCCGAGTAGCCAGTTTTAAGCAAAAACCGATAATTTTTTTAATTTTGTCCGCCATATTGGATCCGTTATTTTGAATTTTCTAAAACTAACTCCGGATTCGTAATTAGCGAACCCCAAAAACCCCCGAGTAGCCAGTTTTAAGCGAATCCGATAATTTTTTTAATTTTGTCCGCTATATTGGATCCGTTATTTTGAATTTTCAAAAACTAACACCGGATTCGTAATTAGCGAGCCCAAAAACCCCCAAGTAGCCAGTTTTAAGCGAATCCGATAATTTTTTAATTTTGTACGCCATATTGGATCCGCCATTTTGAATATTCAAAAACTAACACCGGATTCGTAATTAGCGACCCCAAAAACCCCCAAGTAGCAAGTTTTAAGCGAATCTGATAAGTTTTTAATTTTGATGTCCGCCATATTGGATCCGCCATTTTGAATTTTCAAAAACTAACAACGGATTCGTAATAAGCGACCCCAAAAACCCCCGAGTAGCCAGTTTTAAGCGAATCCGATAATTTTTTTAATTTTGTCAGCCATATTGGATCCGTTATTTTGAATTTTCTAAAACTAACACCGGATTCGTAATTAGCGACCCCAAAAACCCCCAAGTAGCAAGTTTTAAGCGAATCTGATAAGTTTTTAATTTTGATGTCCGCCATATTGGATCCGCCATTTTGAATATTCAAAAACTAACACCGGATTCGTAATTAGCGACCCCAAAAACCCCCGAGTGACCAGTTTTAAGCGAATCCGATAATTTTTTTAATTTTGTCCGCTATATTGGATCCGTTATTTTGAATTTTCAAAAACTAACACCGGATTCGTAATTAGCGACACCTAAAACCCCGAGTAGCCAGTTTTAAGCGAATCCGATAATTTTTTTAATTTTGTCCGCCATATTGGATCCGTTATTTTGAATTTTCTAAAACTAACACCGGATTCGTAATTAGAGAACCCCAAAAACCCCCGAGTAGCCAGTTTTAAGCGAATCCGATAATTTTTTTTAATTTTGTCCGCCATATTGGATCCGTTATTTTGAATTTTCTAAAACTAACATCGGATTCGTAATTAGCGACCCCAAAAACCCCGAGTAGCCAGTTTTAAGCGAACCCGATAATTTTTTAATTTTGTACGCCATATTGGATCCGCCATTTTGAATTTTTAAAAACAAACACCGGATTCGTAATTAGCGACCCCAAAAACCCCCGAGTAGCCAGTTTTAAGCGAATCCGATAATTTTTTTAATTTTGTCCGCCATATTGGATCCGTTATTTTGAATTTTCTAAAACTAACACCGGATTCGTAATTAGAGAACCCCAAAAACCCCCGAGTAGCCAGTTTTAAGCGAATCCGATAATTTTTTAATTTTGTACGCCATATTGGATCCGCCATTTTGAATATTCAAAAACTAACACTGGATTCGTAATTAGCGACCCCAAAAACCCCCAAGTAGCAAGTTTTAAGCGAATCTGATAAGTTTTTAATTTTGTTGTCCGCCATATTGGATCCGCCATTTTGAATTTTCTAAAACTAACAACGGATTCGTGATTAGCGACCCCAAAAACCCCGAGTAGCCAGTTTTAAGCGAATCCGATAATTTTTTAATTTTGTACGCCATATTGGATCCGCCATTTTGAACATTCAAAAACTAACACCGGATTCGTAATTAGCGACCCCAAAAACCCCCAAGTAGCAAGTTTTAAGCGAATCCGATAATTTTTTTAATTTTGCCCGCTATATTGGATCCGTTATTTTGAATTTTCAAAAACTAACACCGGATTCGTAATTAGCGAGCCCAAAAACCCCCAAGTAGCCAGTTTTAAGCGAATCCGATAATTTTTTAATTTTGTACGCCATATTGGATCCGCCATTTTGAATATTCAAAAGCTAACACCGGATTCGTAATTAGCGACTTCAAAAACCCCCGAGTAGCCAGTTTTAAGCAAATCCGATAATTTTTTTAATTTTGTCCGCCATATTGGATCCGTCATTTTGAATTTTCTAAAACTAACTCCGGATTCGTAATTAGCGAACCCCAAAAACCCCCGAGTAGCCAGTTTTAAGCGAATCCGATAATTTTTTTAATTTTGTCCGCTATATTGGATCCGTTATTTTAAATTTTCAAAAACTAACACCGGATTCGTAATTAGCGAGCCCAAAAACCCCCAAGTAGCCAGTTTTAAGCGAATCCGATAATTTTTTAATTTTGTACGCCATATTGGATCCGTTATTTTGAATTTTCTAAAACTAACACCGGATTCTTAATTAGAGAACCCCAAAAACCCCCGAGTAGCCAGTTTTAAGCGAATCCGATAATTTTTTTTAATTTTGTCCGCCATATTGGATCCGTTATTTTGAATTTTCTAAAACTAACACCGGATTCGTAATTAGCGACCTTAAAAACCCCGAGTAGCCAGTTTTAAGCGAATCCGATAATTTTTTAATTTTGTACGCCATATTGGATCCGCCATTTTGAATTTTCAAAAACAAACACCGGATTCGTAATTAGCGACCCCAAAAACCCCCGAGTAGCCAGTTTTAAGCGAATCCGATAATTTTTTTAATTTTGTCCGCCATATTGGATCCGTTATTTTGAATTTTCTAAAACTAACACCGGATTCTTAATTAGAGAACCCCAAAAACCCCCGAGTAGCCAGTTTTAAGCGAATCCGATAATTTTTTAATTTTGTACGCCATATTGGATCCGCCATTTTGAATATTCAAAAACTAACACTGGATTCGTAATTAGCGACCCCAAAAACCCCCAAGTAGCAATTTTTTATGCGAATCTGATAAGTTTTTAATTTTAATGTCCGCCATATTGGATCCGCCATTTTGAATTTTTAAAAACTAACAACGGATTCGTAATAAGCGACCCCAAAAACCCCCGAGTAGCCAGTTTTAAGCGAATCCGATAATTTTTTTAATTTTGTCCGCCATATTGGATCCGTTATTTTGAATTTTCTAAAACTAACACCGAATTCGTAATTAGAGAACCCCAAAAACCCCCGAGTAGCCAGTTTTAAGCGAATCCGATAATTTTTTTTAATTTTGTCCGCCATATTGGATCCGTTATTTTGAATTTTCTAAAACTAACAACGGATTCGTGATTAGCGACCCCAAAAACCCCCAAGTAGCCAGTTTTAAGCGAATCCGATAATTTTTTAATTTTGTACGCCATATTGGATCCGCCATTTTGAATATTCAAAAACTAACACCGGATTCGTAATTAGCGACTTCAAAAACCCCCGAGTAGCCAGTTTTAAACAAATCCGATAATTTTTTTAATTTTGTCCGCCGTATTGGATCCGTTATTTTGAATTTTCTAAAACTAACTCCGGATTCGTAATTAGCGAACCCCAAAAACCCCCGAGTAGCCAGTTTTAAGCGAATCCGATAATTTTTTTAATTTTGTCCGCTATATTGGATCCGTTATTTTGAATTTTCAAAAACTAACACCGGATTCGTAATTAGCGAGCCCAAAAACCCCCAAGTAGCCAGTTTTAAGCGAATCCGATAATTTTTTAATTTTGTACGCCATATTGGATCCGCCATTTTGAATATTCAAAAACTAACACCGGATTCGTAATTAGCGACCCCAAAAACCCCCAAGTAGCAAGTTTTAAGCGAATCTGATAAGTTTTTAATTTTGATGTCCGCTATATTGGATCCGCCATTTTGAATTTTCAAAAACTAACAACGGATTCGTAATAAGCGACCCCAAAAACCCCCGAGTAGCCAGTTTTAAGCGAATCCGATAATTTTTTTAATTTTGTCCGCCATATTGGATCCGTTATTTTGAATTTTCTAAAACTAACACCGGATTTGTAATTAGAGAACCCCAAAAACCCCCGAGTAGCAAGTTTTAAGCGAATCCGATAATTTTTTTAATTTTGTCCGCCATATTGGATCCGTTATTTTGAATTTTCTAAAACTAACAACGGATTCGTGATTAGCGACCCCAAAAACCCCCAAGTAGCAAGTTTTAAGCGAATCTGATAAGTTTTTAATTTTGATGTCCGCTATATTGGATCCGCCATTTTGAATTTTCAAAAACTAACAACGGATTCGTAATAAGCGACCCCAAAAACCCCCGAGTAGCCAGTTTTAAACAAATCCGATAATTTTTTTAATTTTGTCCGCCGTATTGGATCCGTTATTTTGAATTTTCTAAAACTAACTCCGGATTCGTAATTAGCGAACCCCAAAAACCCCCGAGTAGCCAGTTTTAAGCGAATCCGATAATTTTTTTAATTTTGTCCGCTATATTGGATCCGTTATTTTGAATTTTCTAAAACTAACACCGGATTCGTAATTAGAGAACCCCAAAAACCCCCGAGTAGCCAGTTTTAAGCGAATCCGATAATTTTTTTTATTTTGTCCGCTATATTGGATCCGTTATTTTGAATTTTCAAAAACTAACACCGGATTCGTAATTAGCGACCCCAAAAACCCCCAAGTAGCAAGTTTTAAGCGAATCTGATAAGTTTTTAATTTTGTACGCCATATTGGATCCGCCATTTTGAATATTCAAAAGCTAACACCGGATTCGTAATTAGCGACTTCAAAAACCCCCGAGTAGCCAGTTTTAAGCAAATCCGATAATTTTTTTAATTTTGTCCGCCATATTGGATCCGTCATTTTGAATTTTCTAAAACTAACTCCGGATTCGTAATTAGCGAACCCCAAAAACCCCCGAGTAGCCAGTTTTAAGCGAATCCGATAATTTTTTTAATTTTGTCCGCTATATTGGATCCGTTATTTTAAATTTTCAAAAACTAACACCGGATTCGTAATTAGCGAGCCCAAAAACCCCCAAGTAGCCAGTTTTAAGCGAATCCGATAATTTTTTAATTTTGTACGCCATATTGGATCCGTTATTTTGAATTTTCTAAAACTAACACCGGATTCTTAATTAGAGAACCCCAAAAACCCCCGAGTAGCCAGTTTTAAGCGAATCCGATAATTTTTTTTAATTTTGTCCGCCATATTGGATCCGTTATTTTGAATTTTCTAAAACTAACACCGGATTCGTAATTAGCGACCTTAAAAACCCCGAGTAGCCAGTTTTAAGCGAATCCGATAATTTTTTAATTTTGTACGCCATATTGGATCCGCCATTTTGAATTTTCAAAAACAAACACCGGATTCGTAATTAGCGACCCCAAAAACCCCCGAGTAGCCAGTTTTAAGCGAATCCGATAATTTTTTTAATTTTGTCCGCCATATTGGATCCGTTATTTTGAATTTTCTAAAACTAACACCGGATTCTTAATTAGAGAACCCCAAAAACCCCCGAGTAGCCAGTTTTAAGCGAATCCGATAATTTTTTAATTTTGTACGCCATATTGGATCCGCCATTTTGAATATTCAAAAACTAACACTGGATTCGTAATTAGCGACCCCAAAAACCCCCAAGTAGCAATTTTTTATGCGAATCTGATAAGTTTTTAATTTTAATGTCCGCCATATTGGATCCGCCATTTTGAATTTTTAAAAACTAACAACGGATTCGTAATAAGCGACCCCAAAAACCCCCGAGTAGCCAGTTTTAAGCGAATCCGATAATTTTTTTAATTTTGTCCGCCATATTGGATCCGTTATTTTGAATTTTCTAAAACTAACACCGGATTCGTAATTAGAGAACCCCAAAAACCCCCGAGTAGCCAGTTTTAAGCGAATCCGATAATTTTTTTTAATTTTGTCCGCCATATTGGATCCGTTATTTTGAATTTTCTAAAACTAACAACGGATTCGTGATTAGCGACCCCAAAAACCCCCAAGTAGCCAGTTTTAAGCGAATCCGATAATTTTTTAATTTTGTACGCCATATTGGATCCGCCATTTTGAATATTCAAAAACTAACACCGGATTCGTAATTAGCGACTTCAAAAACCCCCGAGTAGCCAGTTTTAAACAAATCCGATAATTTTTTTAATTTTGTCCGCCGTATTGGATCCGTTATTTTGAATTTTCTAAAACTAACTCCGGATTCGTAATTAGCGAACCCCAAAAACCCCCGAGTAGCCAGTTTTAAGCGAATCCGATAATTTTTTTAATTTTGTCCGCTATATTGGATCCGTTATTTTGAATTTTCAAAAACTAACACCGGATTCGTAATTAGCGAGTCCAAAAACCCCCAAGTAGCCAGTTTTAAGCGAATCCGATAATTTTTTAATTTTGTACGCCATATTGGATCCGCCATTTTGAATATTCAAAAACTAACACCGGATTCGTAATTAGCGACCCCAAAAACCCCCAAGTAGCAAGTTTTAAGCGAATCTGATAAGTTTTTAATTTTGATGTCCGCTATATTGGATCCGCCATTTTGAATTTTCAAAAACTAACAACGGATTCGTAATAAGCGACCCCAAAAACCCCCGAGTAGCCAGTTTTAAGCGAATCCGATAATTTTTTTAATTTGGTCCGCCATATTGGATCCGTTATTTTGAATTTTCTAAAACTAACACCGGATTTGTAATTAGAGAACCCCAAAAACCCCCGAGTAGCAAGTTTTAAGCGAATCCGATAATTTTTTTAATTTTGTCCGCCATATTGGATCCGTTATTTTGAATTTTCTAAAACTAACAACGGATTCGTGATTAGCGACCCCAAAAACCCCCAAGTAGCAAGTTTTAAGCGAATCTGATAAGTTTTTAATTTTGATGTCCGCTATATTGGATCCGCCATTTTGAATTTTCAAAAACTAACAACGGATTCGTAATAAGCGACCCCAAAAACCCCCGAGTAGCCAGTTTTAAACAAATCCGATAATTTTTTTAATTTTGTCCGCCGTATTGGATCCGTTATTTTGAATTTTCTAAAACTAACTCCGGATTCGTAATTAGCGAACCCCAAAAACCCCCGAGTAGCCAGTTTTAAGCGAATCCGATAATTTTTTTAATTTTGTCCGCTATATTGGATCCGTTATTTTGAATTTTCTAAAACTAACACCGGATTCGTAATTAGAGAACCCCAAAAACCCCCGAGTAGCCAGTTTTAAGCGAATCCGATAATTTTTTTTAATTTTGTCCGCCATATTGGATCCGTTATTTTGAATTTTCTAAAACTAACACCGGATTCGTAATTAGCGACCCCAAAAACCCCGAGTAGCCAGTTTTAAGCGAATCTGATAATTTTTTAATTTTGTACGCCATATTGGATCCGCCATTTTGAATTTTCAAAAACAAACACCGGATTCGTAATTAGCGACCCCAAAAACCCCCGAGTAGCCATTTTTAAGCGTATCCGATAATTTTTTTAATTTTGTCCGCCATATTGGATCCGTTATTTTGCATTTTCTAAAACTAACACCGGATTCGTAATTAGAGAACCCTAAAAACCCCCGAGTAGCCAGTTTTAAGCGAATCCGATAATTTTTTAATTTTGTACGCCATACTGGATCCGCCATTTTGGATATTCAAAAACTAACACTGGATTCGTAATTAGCGACCCCAAAAACCCCCAAGTAGCAAGTTTTAAGCGAATCTGATAAGTTTTTAATTTTGTTGTCCGCCATATTAGATCCGCCATTTAAAATTTTTAAAAACTAACAACGGATTCGTAATAAGCGACCCCAAAAACCCCCGAGTAGCCAGTTTTAAGCGAATCCGATAATTTTTTTAATTTTGTCCGCCATATTGGATCCGTTATTTTGAATTTTCTAAAACTAACACCGGATTCGTAATTAGAGAACCCCAAAAACCCCCGAGTAGCCAGTTTTAAGCGAATCCGATAATTTTTTTTTTATTTTGTCCGCCATATTGGATCCGTTATTTTGAATTTTCTAAAACTAACAACGGATTCGTAATTAGCGACCCCAAAAACCCCGAGTAGCCAGTTTTAAGCGAATCCGATAATTTTTTAATTTTGTACGCCATATTGGATCCGCCATTTTGAATATTTAAAAACTAACACCGGATTCGTAATTAGCGACCCCAAAAACCCCCAAGTAGCAAGTTTTAAGCGAATCCGATAATTTTTTTAATTTTGTCCGCCATATTGGATCCGTTATTTTTAATTTTCTAAAACTAACACCGGATTTGTAATTAGCGAGCCCAAAAACCCCCAAGTAGCCAGTTTTAAGCGAATCCGATAATTTTTTTTATTTCGTCCGCCATATTGGATCCGTTATTTTGAATTTTCTAAAACTAACTCCGGATTAGTAATTAGCGAACCCCGAAAACCCCCGAGTAGCCAGTTTTAAGCGAATCCGATAATTTTTTTTATTTTGTCCGCTATATTGGATCCGTTATTTTGAATTTTCAAAAACTAACACCGGATTCGTAATTAGCGACCCCAAAAACCCCCAAGTAGCAAGTTTTAAGCGAATCTGATAAGTTTTTAATTTTGTTGTCCGCCATATTGGTTCCGCCATTTTGAATTTTCAAAAACTAACAACGGATTCGTAATAAGCGACCCCAAAAACCCCCGAGTAGCCAGTTTTAAGCGAATCCGATAATTTTTTTTATTTTGTCCGCTATATTGGATCCGTTATTTTGAATTTTCAAAAACTAACACCGGATTCGTAATTAGCGAGCCCAAAAACCCCCAAGTAGCCAGTTTTAAGCGAATCCGATAATTTTTTAATTTTGTACGCCATATTGGATCCGCCATTTTGAATATTCAAAAACTAACACCGGATTCGTAATTAGCGACTTCAAAAACCCCCGAGTAGCCAGTTTTAAGCGAATCCAATAATTTTTTTAATTTTGTCCGCTATATTGGATCCGTTATTTTGAATTTTCAAAAACTAACACCGGATTCGTAATTAGCGAGCCCAAAAACCCCCAAGTAGCCAGTTTTAAGCGAATCCGATAATTTTTTAATTTTGTACGCCATATTGGATCCGCCATTTTGAATATTCAAAAACTAACACCGGATTCGTAATTAGCGACCCCAAAAACCCCCAAGTAGCAAGTTTTAAGCGAATCTGATAAGTTTTTAATTTTGATGTCCGCCATATTGGATCCGCCATTTTGAATTTTTAAAAACTAACAACGGATTCGTAATAAGCGACCCCAAAAACCCCCGAGTAGCCAGTTTTAAGCGAATCCGATAATTTTTTTAATTTTGTCCGCCATATTGGATCCGTTATTTTGAATTTTCTAAAACTAACACCGGATTTGTAATTAGAGAACCCCAAAAACCCCCGAGTAGCCAGTTTTAAGCTAATCCGATAATTTTTTTTAATTTTGTCCGCCATATTGGATCCGTTATTTTGAATTTTCTAAAACGAACAACGGATTCGTAATTAGCGACCCCAAAAACCCCGAGTAGCCAGTTTTAAGCGAATCCGATAATTTTTTAATTTTGTACGCCATATTGGATCCGCCATTTTGAATTTTCAAAAACTAACACCGGATTCGTAATTAGCGACCCCAAAAACCCCGAGTAGCCAGTTTTAAGCGAATCTGATAATTTTTTAATTTTGTACGCCATATTGGATCCGCCATTTTGAATATTCAAAAACTAACACTGGATTCGTAATTAGCGACCCCAAAAACCCCCAAGTAGCAAGTTTTAAGCGAATCTGATAAGTTTTTAATTTTGTTGTCCGCCATATTGGATCCGCCATTTTAAATTTTTAAAAACTAACAACGGATTCGTAATAAGCGACCCCAAAAACCCCCGAGTAGCCAGTTTTAAGCGAATCCGATAATTTTTTAATTTTGTACGCCATATTGGATCCGCCATTTTGAATATTCAAAAACTAACACTGGATTCGTAATTAGCGACCCCAAAAACCCCCAAGTAGCAAGTTTTAAGCGAATCTGATAAGTTTTTAATTTTGTTGTCCGCCATATTGGATCCGCCATTTTAAATTTTTAAAAACTAACAACGGATTCGTAATAAGCGACCCCAAAAACCCCCGAGTAGCCAGTTTTAAGCGAATCCGATAATTTTTTTTAATTTTGTCCGCCATATTGTATCCGTTATTTTGAATTTTCTAAAACTAACACCGGATTCGTAATAAGAGAACCCCAAAAACCCCCAAGTAGCAAGTTTTAAGCGAATCCGATAATTTTTTTAATTTTGCCCGCTATATTGGATCCGTTATTTTGAATTTTTAATAACTAACACCGGATTCGTAATTAGCGAGCCCAAAAACCCCCAAGTAGCCAGTTTTAAGCGAATCCGATAATTTTTTAATTTTGTACGCCATATTGGATCCGCCATTTTGAATATTCAAAAAATAACACCGGATTCGTAATTAGCGACTTCAAAAACCCCCGAGTAGCCAGTTTTAAGCAAATCCGATAATTTTTTTAATTTTGTCCGCCATATTGGATCCGTTATTTTGAATTTTCTAAAACTAACTCCGGATTCGTAATTAGCGAACCCCAAAAACCCCCGAGTAGCCAGTTTTAAGCGAATCCGATAATTTTTTTAATTTTGTCCGCTATATTGGATCCGTTATTTTGAATTTTCAAAAACTAACACCGGATTCGTAATTAGCGAGCCCAAAAACCCCCGAGTAGCCAGTTTTAAGCGAATCCGATAATTTTTTAATTTTGTACGCCATATTGGATCCGCCATTTTGAATTTTCAAAAACTAACACCGGATTCGTAATTAGCGACCCCAAAAACCCCGAGTAGCCAGTTTTAAGCGAATCTGATAATTTTTTAATTTTGTACGCCATATTGGATCCGCCATTTTGAATATTCAAAAACTAACACTGGATTCGTAATTAGCGACCCCAAAAACCCCCAAGTAGCAAGTTTTAAGCGAATCTGATAAGTTTTTAATTTTGTTGTCCGCCATATTGGATCCGCCATTTTAAATTTTTAAAAACTAACAACGGATTCGTAATAAGCGACCCCAAAAACCCCCGAGTAGCCAGTTTTAAGCGAATCCGATAATTTTTTAATTTTGTACGCCATATTGGATCCGCCATTTTGAATATTCAAAAACTAACACTGGATTCGTAATTAGCGACCCCAAAAACCCCCAAGTAGCAAGTTTTAAGCGAATCTGATAAGTTTTTAATTTTGTTGTCCCTCATATTGGATCCGCCATTTTAAATTTTTAAAAACTAACAACGGATTCGTAATAAGCGACCCCAAAAACCCCCGAGTAGCCAGTTTTAAGCGAATCCGATAATTTTTTTTAATTTTGTCCGCCATATTGGATCCGTTATTTTGAATTTTCTAAAACTAACACCAGATTCGTAATAAGAGAACCCCAAAAACCCCCAAGTAGCAAGTTTTAAGCGAATCCGATAATTTTTTTAATTTTGCCCGCTATATTGGATCCGTTATTTTGAATTTTTAATAACTAACACCGGATTCGTAATTAGCGAGCCCAAAAACCCCCAAGTAGCCAGTTTTAAGCGAATCCGATAATTTTTTAATTTTGTACGCCATATTGGATCCGCCATTTTGAATATTCAAAAAATAACACCGGATTCGTAATTAGCGACTTCAAAAACCCCCGAGTAGCCAGTTTTAAGCAAATCCGATAATTTTTTTAATTTTGTCCGCCATATTGGATCCGTTATTTTGAATTTTCTAAAACTAACTCCGGATTCGTAATTAGCGAACCCCAAAAACCCCCGAGTAGCCAGTTTTAAGCGAATCCGATAATTTTTTTAATTTTGTCCGCTATATTGGATCCGTTATTTTGAATTTTCAAAAACTAACACCGGATTCGTAATTAGCGAGCCCAAAAACCCCCGAGTAGCCAGTTTTACGCGAATCCGATAATTTTTTAATTTTGTACGCCATATTGGAACCGCCATTTTGAATATTCAAAAACTAACACTGGATTCGTAATTAGCGACCCCAAAAACCCCCAAGTAGCAAGTTTTAAGCGAATCTGATAAGTTTTTAATTTTGTTGTCCGCTATATTGGATCCGCCATTTTGAATTTTTAAAAACTAACAACGGATTCGTAATAAGCGACCCCAAAAACCCCCGAGTAGCCAGTTTTAAGCGAATCCGATAATTTTTTTTAATTTTGTCCGCCATATTGGATCCGTTATTTTGAATTTTCTAAAACGAACAACGGATTCGTAATTAGCGACCCCAAAAACCCCGAGTAGCCAGTTTTAAGCGAATCCGATAATTTTTTAATTTTGTACGCCATATTGGATCCGCCATTTTGAATTTTCAAAAACTAACACCGGATTCGTAATTAGCGACCCCAAAAACCCCGAGTAGCCAGTTTTAAGCGAATCTGATAATTTTTTAATTTTGTACGCCATATTGGATCCGCCATTTTGAATATTCAAAAACTAACACTGGATTCGTAATTAGCGACCCCAAAAACCCCCAAGTAGCAAGTTTTAAGCGAATCTGATAAGTTTTTAATTTTGTTGTCCGCCATATTGGATCCGCCATTTTAAATTTTTAAAAACTAACAACGGATTCGTAATAAGCGACCCCAAAAACCCCCGAGTAGCCAGTTTTAAGCGAATCCGATAATTTTTTAATTTTGTACGCCATATTGGATCCGCCATTTTGAATATTCAAAAACTAACACTGGATTCGTAATTAGCGACCCCAAAAACCCCGAGTAGCCAGTTTTAAGCGAATCTGATAATTTTTTAATTTTGTACGCCATATTGGATCCGCCATTTTGAATATTCAAAAACTAACACTGGATTCGTAATTAGCGACCCCAAAAACCCCCAAGTAGCAAGTTTTAAGCGAATCTGATAAGTTTTTAATTTTGTTGTCCGCCATATTGGATCCGCCATTTTAAATTTTTAAAAACTAACAACGGATTCGTAATAAGCGACCCCAAAAACCCCCGAGTAGCCAGTTTTAAGCGAATCCGATAATTTTTTAATTTTGTACGCCATATTGGATCCGCCATTTTGAATTTTCAAAAACTAACACCGGATTCGTAATTAGCGACCCCAAAAACCCCGAGTAGCCAGTTTTAAGCGAATCTGATAATTTTTTAATTTTGTACGCCATATTGGATCCGCCATTTTGAATATTCAAAAACTAACACTGGATTCGTAATTAGCGACCCCAAAAACCCCCAAGTAGCAAGTTTTAAGCGAATCTGATAAGTTTTTAATTTTGTTGTCCGCCATATTGGATCCGCCATTTTAAATTTTTAAAAACTAACAACGGATTCGTAATAAGCGACCCCAAAAACCCCCGAGTAGCCAGTTTTAAGCGAATCCGATAATTTTTTTAATTTTGTCCGCCATATTGGATCCGTTATTTTGAATTTTCTAAAACTAACTCCGGATTCGTAATTAGCGAACCCCAAAAACCCCCGAGTAGCCAGTTTTAAGCGAATCCGATAATTTTTTTAATTTTGTCCGCTATATTGGATCCGTTATTTTGAATTTTCAAAAACTAACACCGGATTCGTAATTAGCGAGCCCAAAAACCCCCGAGTAGCCAGTTTTAAGCGAATCCGATAATTTTTTAATTTTGTACGCCATATTGGATCCGCCATTTTGAATTTTCAAAAACTAACACCGGATTCGTAATTAGCGACCCCAAAAACCCCGAGTAGCCAGTTTTAAGCGAATCTGATAATTTTTTAATTTTGTACGCCATATTGGATCCGCCATTTTGAATATTCAAAAACTAACACTGGATTCGTAATTAGCGACCCCAAAAACCCCCAAGTAGCAAGTTTTAAGCGAATCTGATAAGTTTTTAATTTTGTTGTCCGCCATATTGGATCCGCCATTTTAAATTTTTAAAAACTAACAACGGATTCGTAATAAGCGACCCCAAAAACCCCCGAGTAGCCAGTTTTAAGCGAATCCGATAATTTTTTAATTTTGTACGCCATATTGGATCCGCCATTTTGAATATTCAAAAACTAACACTGGATTCGTAATTAGCGACCCCAAAAACCCCCAAGTAGCAAGTTTTAAGCGAATCTGATAAGTTTTTAATTTTGTTGTCCCTCATATTGGATCCGCCATTTTAAATTTTTAAAAACTAACAACGGATTCGTAATAAGCGACCCCAAAAACCCCCGAGTAGCCAGTTTTAAGCGAATCCGATAATTTTTTTTAATTTTGTCCGCCATATTGGATCCGTTATTTTGAATTTTCTAAAACTAACACCAGATTCGTAATAAGAGAACCCCAAAAACCCCCAAGTAGCAAGTTTTAAGCGAATCCGATAATTTTTTTAATTTTGCCCGCTATATTGGATCCGTTATTTTGAATTTTTAATAACTAACACCGGATTCGTAATTAGCGAGCCCAAAAACCCCCAAGTAGCCAGTTTTAAGCGAATCCGATAATTTTTTAATTTTGTACGCCATATTGGATCCGCCATTTTGAATATTCAAAAAATAACACCGGATTCGTAATTAGCGACTTCAAAAACCCCCGAGTAGCCAGTTTTAAGCAAATCCGATAATTTTTTTAATTTTGTCCGCCATATTGGATCCGTTATTTTGAATTTTCTAAAACTAACTCCGGATTCGTAATTAGCGAACCCCAAAAACCCCCGAGTAGCCAGTTTTAAGCGAATCCGATAATTTTTTTAATTTTGTCCGCTATATTGGATCCGTTATTTTGAATTTTCAAAAACTAACACCGGATTCGTAATTAGCGAGCCCAAAAACCCCCGAGTAGCCAGTTTTACGCGAATCCGATAATTTTTTAATTTTGTACGCCATATTGGAACCGCCATTTTGAATATTCAAAAACTAACACTGGATTCGTAATTAGCGACCCCAAAAACCCCCAAGTAGCAAGTTTTAAGCGAATCTGATAAGTTTTTAATTTTGTTGTCCGCTATATTGGATCCGCCATTTTGAATTTTTAAAAACTAACAACGGATTCGTAATAAGCGACCCCAAAAACCCCCGAGTAGCCAGTTTTAAGCGAATCCGATAATTTTTTTTAATTTTGTCCGCCATATTGGATCCGTTATTTTGAATTTTCTAAAACGAACAACGGATTCGTAATTAGCGACCCCAAAAACCCCGAGTAGCCAGTTTTAAGCGAATCCGATAATTTTTTAATTTTGTACGCCATATTGGATCCGCCATTTTGAATTTTCAAAAACTAACACCGGATTCGTAATTAGCGACCCCAAAAACCCCGAGTAGCCAGTTTTAAGCGAATCTGATAATTTTTTAATTTTGTACGCCATATTGGATCCGCCATTTTGAATATTCAAAAACTAACACTGGATTCGTAATTAGCGACCCCAAAAACCCCCAAGTAGCAAGTTTTAAGCGAATCTGATAAGTTTTTAATTTTGTTGTCCGCCATATTGGATCCGCCATTTTAAATTTTTAAAAACTAACAACGGATTCGTAATAAGCGACCCCAAAAACCCCCGAGTAGCCAGTTTTAAGCGAATCCGATAATTTTTTAATTTTGTACGCCATATTGGATCCGCCATTTTGAATATTCAAAAACTAACACTGGATTCGTAATTAGCGACCCCAAAAACCCCCAAGTAGCAAGTTTTAAGCGAATCTGATAAGTTTTTAATTTTGTTGTCCGCCATATTGGATCCGCCATTTTAAATTTTTAAAAACTAACAACGGATTCGTAATAAGCGACCCCAAAAACCCCCGAGTAGCCAGTTTTAAGCGAATCCGATAATTTTTTTTAATTTTGTCCGCCATATTGTATCCGTTATTTTGAATTTTCTAAAACTAACACCGGATTCGTAATAAGAGAACCCCAAAAACCCCCAAGTAGCAAGTTTTAAGCGAATCCGATAATTTTTTTAATTTTGCCCGCTATATTGGATCCGTTATTTTGAATTTTTAATAACTAACACCGGATTCGTAATTAGCGAGCCCAAAAACCCCCAAGTAGCCAGTTTTAAGCGAATCCGATAATTTTTTAATTTTGTACGCCATATTGGATCCGCCATTTTGAATATTCAAAAAATAACACCGGATTCGTAATTAGCGACTTCAAAAACCCCCGAGTAGCCAGTTTTAAGCAAATCCGATAATTTTTTTAATTTTGTCCGCCATATTGGATCCGTTATTTTGAATTTTCTAAAACTAACTCCGGATTCGTAATTAGCGAACCCCAAAAACCCCCGAGTAGCCAGTTTTAAGCGAATCCGATAATTTTTTTAATTTTGTCCGCTATATTGGATCCGTTATTTTGAATTTTCAAAAACTAACACCGGATTCGTAATTAGCGAGCCCAAAAACCCCCGAGTAGCCAGTTTTAAGCGAATCCGATAATTTTTTAATTTTGTACGCCATATTGGATCCGCCATTTTGAATTTTCAAAAACTAACACCGGATTCGTAATTAGCGACCCCAAAAACCCCGAGTAGCCAGTTTTAAGCGAATCTGATAATTTTTTAATTTTGTACGCCATATTGGATCCGCCATTTTGAATATTCAAAAACTAACACTGGATTCGTAATTAGCGACCCCAAAAACCCCCAAGTAGCAAGTTTTAAGCGAATCTGATAAGTTTTTAATTTTGTTGTCCGCCATATTGGATCCGCCATTTTAAATTTTTAAAAACTAACAACGGATTCGTAATAAGCGACCCCAAAAACCCCCGAGTAGCCAGTTTTAAGCGAATCCGATAATTTTTTAATTTTGTACGCCATATTGGATCCGCCATTTTGAATATTCAAAAACTAACACTGGATTCGTAATTAGCGACCCCAAAAACCCCCAAGTAGCAAGTTTTAAGCGAATCTGATAAGTTTTTAATTTTGTTGTCCCTCATATTGGATCCGCCATTTTAAATTTTTAAAAACTAACAACGGATTCGTAATAAGCGACCCCAAAAACCCCCGAGTAGCCAGTTTTAAGCGAATCCGATAATTTTTTTTAATTTTGTCCGCCATATTGGATCCGTTATTTTGAATTTTCTAAAACTAACACCAGATTCGTAATAAGAGAACCCCAAAAACCCCCAAGTAGCAAGTTTTAAGCGAATCCGATAATTTTTTTAATTTTGCCCGCTATATTGGATCCGTTATTTTGAATTTTTAATAACTAACACCGGATTCGTAATTAGCGAGCCCAAAAACCCCCAAGTAGCCAGTTTTAAGCGAATCCGATAATTTTTTAATTTTGTACGCCATATTGGATCCGCCATTTTGAATATTCAAAAAATAACACCGGATTCGTAATTAGCGACTTCAAAAACCCCCGAGTAGCCAGTTTTAAGCAAATCCGATAATTTTTTTAATTTTGTCCGCCATATTGGATCCGTTATTTTGAATTTTCTAAAACTAACTCCGGATTCGTAATTAGCGAACCCCAAAAACCCCCGAGTAGCCAGTTTTAAGCGAATCCGATAATTTTTTTAATTTTGTCCGCTATATTGGATCCGTTATTTTGAATTTTCAAAAACTAACACCGGATTCGTAATTAGCGAGCCCAAAAACCCCCGAGTAGCCAGTTTTACGCGAATCCGATAATTTTTTAATTTTGTACGCCATATTGGAACCGCCATTTTGAATATTCAAAAACTAACACTGGATTCGTAATTAGCGACCCCAAAAACCCCCAAGTAGCAAGTTTTAAGCGAATCTGATAAGTTTTTAATTTTGTTGTCCGCTATATTGGATCCGCCATTTTGAATTTTTAAAAACTAACAACGGATTCGTAATAAGCGACCCCAAAAACCCCCGAGTAGCCAGTTTTAAGCGAATCCGATAATTTTTTTAATTTTGTCCGCCATATTGGATCCGTTATTTTGAATTTTCTAAAACTAACACCGGATTCATAATTAGAGAACCCCAAAAACCCCCAAGTAGCAAGTTTTAAGCGAATCCGATAATTTTTTTAATTTTGCCCGCTATATTGGATCCGCCATTTTGAATATTCAAAAAATAACACCGGATTCGTAATTAGCGACTTCAAAAACCCCCGAGTAGCCAGTTTTAAGCAAATCCGATAATTTTTTTAATTTTGTCCGCCATATTGGATCCGTTATTTTGAATTTTCTAAAACTAACTCCGGATTCGTAATTAGCGAACCCCAAAAACCCCCGAGTAGCCAGTTTTACGCGAATCCGATAATTTTTTAATTTTGTACGCCATATTAGATCCGCCATTTTGAATATTCAAAAACTAACACTGGATTCGTAATTAGCGACCCCAAAAACCCCCAAGTAGCCAGTTTTAAGCGAATCCGATAATTTTTTAATTTTGTACGCCATATTGGATCCGCCATTTTGAATATTCAAAAAATAACACCGGATTCGTAATTAGCGACTTCAAAAACCCCCGAGTAGCCAGTTTTAAGCAAATCCGATAATTTTTTTAATTTTGTCCGCCATATTGGATCTGTTATTTTGAATTTTCTAAAACTAACACCGGATTCGTAATTAGCGAGCCCAAAAACCCCCGAGTAGCCAGTTTTACGCGAATCCGATAATTTTTTAATTTTGTACGCCATATTAGATCCGCCATTTTGAATATTCAAAAACTAACACTGGATTCGTAATTAGCGACCCCAAAAACCCCCGAGTAGCCAGTTTTAAGCGAATCCGATAATTTTTTTTAATTTTGTCCGCCATATTGGATCCGTTATTTTGAATTTTCTAAAACTAACAACGGATTCGTGATTAGCGACCCCAAAAACCCCGAGTAGCCAGTTTTAAGCGAATCCGATAATTTTTTAATTTTGTACGCCATATTGGATCCGCCATTTTGAACATTCAAAAACTAACACCGGATTCGTAATTAGCGATCCCAAAAACCCCCAAGTAGCAAGTTTTAAGCGAATCCGATAATTTTTTTAATTTTGCCCGCTATATTGGATCCGTTATTTTGAATTTTCAAAAACTAACACCGGATTCGTAATTAGTGTTACGTCATGAGAAATAACGCAAAACAAGAATATAAATAATAAATATAACTACTAATTTAATTAAATAAAACCAGTGAAATTATACTTAAATAAAACTTATATTTTTATCTATTTTCCCGAGCGGCTAAGAAAATAGATGTTGTGGGATCTTGTTAACTTTTAAAGAATTGAAATTCACCTTATTGTTATTTTGGAAAAATTTGAAAGGAAAAGAAATAGGAGATAATTTAAAATTAAACTTCTATTTATTAACACGGTTAGAATGGTTATTTTGGAATTTACAATTGGCAAAATATAAAGAATTTTAGGAAAACACATTACAATAGTTTACGAAAATTACTTGTTAAAACGGTATGTTCATAGAAAAATGGTCCCCGGTTCCTAACTTGAAATCAATTATCCTGAGGAAATTATACAGTTATAAAAAAGTCGCGTTTTCAGCAATTAAGACTGCGAAATTTTAAAGTCGAACCTCGAAGGAAGAACTTGAAAACAAGGAAGGAACCAGCTTCCAAATTTCCCGAACAGGGACCGAAAAGGAACTAACTTTTTGATGATGGACGACACTCCGGGTACCCACGTCGTTCGTTCCCACTCTCTAAGAAGATTTGCGAAAATTTTAGGAAGTGGAAAAAATTTGGAAAAGAGGGAAATTAGGGTTTCCAATTTGTCGAGAAAAGAAATAGATTGACGCCTTTAAAACTCGAAAATTTTAGTCGTGGTCCACGTGGACCAGGTATGATAAATGGGGGGGGGGGGGTGCCACCCGCAATAAGTTGAGACCCTAGGACTAATCCTAATTGCATTTTATTGCAGGGTCAACTCTTGCCGTTTCGACGAGTGTCGATCTTCCCCAGAAAGATAATTTTATTGCACTTTCTTTCAATTCATTCATATGTTATTTTAAGGATTAAGATCCCTAAAATGTTTCGACGTTATTTTCGGTTCAAGGGTCCATTTTACTTTATAACTGAATTTATGGTTTTTTGAGAATTTTTATAAATTGGAAAAAGAGGAATTTCCGCTAATCATCTCGAAAGGTGAGAGGAAAACCCCGAGGAACCAGATTGTCGATCCTTTATCCTTTTGTATGAAAATATATAAATGTCATAATATTGAAAATAAAGTAAATGAAATTAAAAAAAATATATCAATAGACGACTAATTAATAATACATTAAAATACATTTACAACATACAATAAAAATATACATACAATTAAAGGATAATTAAATAAAATTAAAAGGGACATTCTGCATCCTCTGTCCTATGATAAATTCAATAAGAAAGAAGTTTGAACCCTGGACATCTCGGGACGTCACACCTCCCTCTTAGAGAAATATCGTTCTAAAGAAATAAACGATACTTTCGTGTATCGAGTAGGTTAGGTTAGACTAGCATACGAGGTACATAAGATAAAAAGTCCTGGAGATGGCAAGTGTTTTACAAATTTTTGCATTAAACGTATGCGTAGCCGTACCCCTTTTTTAAAATTATTGAACTAGCTATCTTAATTTTAGAGAAAATTAAATTTGACAATAAAAATAATCGAAATTGTTATTAAGAATGTTTACAATAGTATAAACTTTATATGAAAATGTGGAGATAGAAAAATGCTTTAAGTTTTGCAGAAATATGAATTTTGACAATTTTTTTTTTTTTTTTTTTTTTTTAATTAAACTTTTAAAGAATTAAAAGTATATATGGTTAAAATTTATACAAAATAAGTTTTGAAGTTATTTTACAAAATTTCGAAAATATTATTAAACGTGAGCATAAATTATGAAATAACGTAATGTAAGATTTTAAAAATCACACGCACACACATAAATTAACCTAAATATGCTCCGATTAAAATTTATTTAATTATAATGTAAAAACATAAATAAAACTTTACGGAAAATAATTAATCTAACAATAACCTAAAACAAGTGGTTGCAGAATGATTAATTGATTTATTTTACATGTTCAATTTCTGAAATATTCACGTACATATTTCTTTGTCATTGACTTTTTCACGCGATGCTCAGCTTTGAAATGTTTCTTCGCGCGCGTTAAGCTGAAGCTAAAACGATTTTTGATTTTGTTGTATTTGTTATAACAACAACTTTTTAAGAAAATAAAATCATACGATTTTTTTTTTTATTTTTATTGAAAATAAAATTAAATCAAAATTTATTTCTTAATTGATAAAAATTGAAATTTGTTTATTTAATTGTAGCAAAATTCGTTATTATTAAATTAGAATAAAAGAAAAATCAGGAATAACATAATTAAAAATTCAAGAGAAGTCTATTGTTAATTAAGATGAATAAATGTTAAAATAAGAACATTAATAAATCATTTAGGTTACTTATTTAAAATAATCGCTTACTGATATTTATTTACTGATCAAAAAGAGAGAAAGAAAATAGACAAAATAAAATCATTTACCTTTGATTATTTATTATTAAGTTCGTTATTTTAAAACCTTATTTTACCTCCTTTTTACAAATAAAGTGAGAGTCACTTTAAGTTAAAGGTTACAATATATGTATATATATATATATATATATATATTTTTTTTTTTTTTTTTTTGTACGAACTATTAATTAAATAATTATACAAGTATGTTCATAATATTATAAAATGTCAAAAATATTATATAATATACTTAAATAAAATATAATAAACAATACATAATATAATAAAGCCCAAGAAAGGATATAATATATAGTAATGTATATAAATAAATGTATACATAATATACACTGCACATTACACTTGTATAGTAAATAATTAGTGTTTTAACTGATTAATAATCAACTTAAAATGCATTGATTAATATCAATCAAATTAATTTTTGGAAGTTTTAGTGATTTAGAAAGTTTTTGTTCAACAACTGAATCGAAATTTAAATTTATCAACAGAGAGAAACTTCAAAACTCTTTACTAAATTTATTTCAGTTATATAAAATGACTGATTTAAAATTATTCTTCTCAATAGTTAATTTACTTAAAACTAAAACTTATATTTTTGATGACAATGAAATTTACGATTGAATGAAGAAAGTTGTAGAATAATAAAAATTGATTTTTACTATTGCACTAAATTTACCATTGTGAAAAGAGAAGTTAATTTAAAAATTTTGGTAAAATTAAAAAAAAAGAAAAATGTGAACTAAATTTAAGAAAAATTTACGTGAGTAAAATAAAAGTAACAATGTTATTGAAGCTTTACTCAATTTAATGGTGTTACATTTTAAATTAAAATTGGACACTCAAATATTATTTTATTTTTTTATTTAAATCAATAATGATTATTTTTATTTATAAAAATGCTAAATTTATTAAATGCAGTCGATGTTTATTTATTTTCTGTATAAAAGAAGAATTTTGTTTACTGGTTGAAATAAGCAAAATTTTATCGAAAATTAGAGAAATTTGACAGATTAGAATTACAGAAGAGAATAGAAGAAAATAAGAGTTAAATCTATCCATGTGCCAAATAAATTGTTTTTCTTTTATAAAAAAAAATATTTTATAAAATGATGTATATTAAATTGACGGGTTAAAAATTTTATTTGAACAGATTTGCCCTTTTCATGTTTGTAAAAAACGACAAGTGTAAATTCAAGAAAATTGGAAAATACGGGAAATTTACTTTCAAATAATATTGAACAATTTTGAATAACTAATTTTATTGGAAAATTTCACTCAAAACTTGGATGTTAGGTACCTCCCTCTTAGATTAAAATATGAAGGAAATTTTATTTTATTTATTTATTTAAATATATGTTTATAATCTACATATTTCATTAAACATTTAAATTTTATTGTGTATAAAATAATTAAACGGTAGAAAAATAAAATTGCACCTTTGCTTAAAAATTTTAGATAAAACAAACAAAAATGTTTAATGAAATGACATAAAGACATAATGTTTAATAGAAATTTTAGTTAATAAACAATTTTACATTTGATAATTAATAAAAATGGCAAATTTGCTTACTGAGTGAATTTAACAAAATTCAATATTAACAAGTTAGGAATTAAAACAAAACAAAGTAATTTATTTATAGTTAATAATTGAAAATTAGACAGAATTAGTAATATTCTTCACTTGTGTTTTACAAACCTGTGATTGAATCCCTATTAAAATTTTCTTACCTCCCAGAGTGGAGTTATTAGAAAATAATTTTTTTTTTCCTTTTTAAATAAAATCGAGAAAACACTGTAATCCACACATTTTTGACTAATAAAAGAGTCAAACATTTAAAAAAAAACACGTTGAAAATTTCATACACTGTCCGCATTTTAAAACACGTAAATGCACATAAAATTTCGCAGATTTATTACGCGATTCACTAATTTGAATTACCTTCTTTTGTTTCTTTTTATAAAAAGACGGAAGAATGACACTTATTTTGCACATAGACACATTTTTCACAACAAGTTATTTGCACAAAATATAAAATATCATGAATTCATAAAAAAAAATTAACAGAACAGAAAAATAGTTAAATTGACCCAAAAGTGTAATAATAGCGAAATGACGGAAATTGAAAAGTAATTAGAATTCAAAGAAAAATAATTATAATAAAAAAAAATAAATTTTTTCGGAAAGAAAGGTAAGTATAGAAAGGTGTAAGGTATAAAAAATAAAACAATAGGATAGAAAAATTAAGCAAAAAAGAAAGAAATTTTAAGAACAGAATAGAAAAATGTTCACTAATAACAATAAGTTTTTTAAACAATATCCCACCGCTGTCACCAAAATTTCTTATGTTACGTCATGAGAAATAACGCAAAACAAGAATATAAATAATAAATATAACTACTAATTTAATTAAATAAAACCAGTGAAATTATACTTAAATAAAACTTATATTTTTATCTATTTTCCCGAGCGGCTAAGAAAATAGATGTTGTGGGATCTTGTTAACTTTTAAAGAATTGAAATTCACCTTATTGTTATTTTGGAAAAATTTGAAAGGAAAAGAAATAGGAGATAATTTAAAATTAAACTTCTATTTATTAACACGGTTAGAATGGTTATTTTGGAATTTACAATTGGCAAAATATAAAGAATTTTAGGAAAACACATTACAATAGTTTACGAAAATTACTTGTTAAAACGGTATGTTCATAGAAAAATGGTCCCCGGTTCCTAACTTGAAATCAATTATCCTGAGGAAATTATACAGTTATAAAAAAGTCGCGTTTTCAGCAATTAAGACTGCGAAATTTTAAAGTCGAACCTCGAAGGAAGAACTTGAAAACAAGGAAGGAACCAGCTTCCAAATTTCCCGAACAGGGACCGAAAAGGAACTAACTTTTTGATGATGGACGACACTCCGGGTACCCACGTCGTTCGTTCCCACTCTCTAAGAAGATTTGCGAAAATTTTAGGAAGTGGAAAAAATTTGGAAAAGAGGGAAATTAGGGTTTCCAATTTGTCGAGAAAAGAAATAGATTGACGCCTTTAAAACTCGAAAATTTTAGTCGTGGTCCACGTGGACCAGGTATGATAAATGGGGGGGGGGGGGTGCCACCCGCAATAAGTTGAGACCCTAGGACTAATCCTAATTGCATTTTATTGCAGGGTCAACTCTTGCCGTTTCGACGAGTGTCGATCTTCCCCAGAAAGATAATTTTATTGCACTTTCTTTCAATTCATTCATATGTTATTTTAAGGATTAAGATCCCTAAAATGTTTCGACGTTATTTTCGGTTCAAGGGTCCATTTTACTTTATAACTGAATTTATGGTTTTTTGAGAATTTTTATAAATTGGAAAAAGAGGAATTTCCGCTAATCATCTCGAAAGGTGAGAGGAAAACCCCGAGGAACCAGATTGTCGATCCTTTATCCTTTTGTATGAAAATATATAAATGTCATAATATTGAAAATAAAGTAAATGAAATTAAAAAAAATATATCAATAGACGACTAATTAATAATACATTAAAATACATTTACAACATACAATAAAAATATACATACAATTAAAGGATAATTAAATAAAATTAAAAGGGACATTCTGCATCCTCTGTCCTATGATAAATTCAATAAGAAAGAAGTTTGAACCCTGGACATCTCGGGACGTCACATTAGCGAGCCCAAAAACCCCCAAGTAGCCAGTTTTAAGCGAATCCGATAATTTTTTAATTTTGTACGCCATATTGGATCCGCCATTTTGAATATTCAAAAAATAACACCGGATTCATAATTAGCGACTTCAAAAACCCCCGAGTAGCCAGTTTTAAGCAAAACCGATAATTTTTTTAATTTTGTCCGCCATATTGGATCCGTTATTTTGAACATTCAAAAACTAACACCGGATTCGTAATTAGCGACCCCAAAAACCCCCAAGTAGCAAGTTTTAAGCGAATCCGATAATTTTTTTAATTTTGCCCGCTATATTGGATCCGTTATTTTGAATTTTCAAAAACTAACACCGGATTCGTAATTAGCGAGCCCAAAAACCCCCAAGTAGCCAGTTTTAAGCGAATCCGATAATTTTTTAATTTTGTACGCCATATTGGATCCGCCATTTTGAATATTCAAAAACTAACACCGGATTCCTAATTAGCGACCCCAAAAACCCCCAAGTAGCAAGTTTTAAGCGAATCTGATAAGTTTTTAATTTTGATGTCCGCCATATTGGATCCGCCATTTTGAATTTTCAAAAACTAACAACGGATTCGTAATAAGCGACCCCAAAAACCCCCGAGTAGCCAGTTTTAAGCGAATCCGATAATTTTTTTAATTTTGACCGCCATATTGGATCAGTTATTTTGAATTTTCTAAAACTAACACCGGATTCGTAATTAGAGAACCCCAAAAACCCCCGAGTAGCCAGTTTTAAGCGAATCCGATAATTTTTTAATTTTGTACGCCATATTGGATCCGCCATTTTGAATATTCAAAAACTAACACTGGATTCGTAATTAGCGACCCCAAAAACCCCCAAGTAGCAAGTTTTAAGCGAATCTGATAAGTTTTTAATTTTGTTGTCCGCCATATTGGATCCGCCATTTTAAATTTTTAAAAACTAACAACGGATTCGTAATAAGCGACCCCAAAAACCCCCGAGTAGCCAGTTTTAAGCGAATCCGATAATTTTTTTTAATTTTGTCCGCCATATTGGATCCGTTATTTTGAATTTTCTAAAACTAACACCGGATTCGTAATTAGAGAACCCCAAAAACCCCCAAGTAGCAAGTTTTAAGCGAATCCGATAATTTTTTTAATTTTGCCCGCTATATTGGATCCGTTATTTTGAATTTTTAATAACTAACACCGGATTCGTAATTAGCGAGCCCAAAAACCCCCAAGTAGCCAGTTTTACGCGAATCCGATAATTTTTTAATTTTGTACGCCATATTAGATCCGCCATTTTGAATATTCAAAAACTAACACTGGATTCGTAATTAGCGACCCCAAAAACCCCCAAGTAGCCAGTTTTAAGCGAATCCGATAATTTTTTAATTTTGTACGCCATATTGGATCCGCCATTTTGAATATTCAAAAAATAACACCGGATTCGTAATTAGCGAACCCCAAAAACCCCCGAGTAGCCAGTTTTACGCGAATCCGATAATTTTTTAATTTTGTACGCCATATTAGATCCGCCATTTTGAATATTCAAAAACTAACACTGGATTCGTAATTAGCGACCCCAAAAACCCCCAAGTAGCCAGTTTTAAGCGAATCCGATAATTTTTTAATTTTGTACGCCATATTGGATCCGCCATTTTGAATATTCAAAAAATAACACCGGATTCGTAATTAGCGACTTCAAAAACCCCCGAGTAGCCAGTTTTAAGCAAATCCGATAATTTTTTTAATTTTGTCCGCCATATTGGATCCGTTATTTTGAATTTTCTAAAACTAACACCGGATTCGTAATTAGCGAGCCCAAAAACCCCCGAGTAGCCAGTTTTACGCGAATCCGATAATTTTTTAATTTTGTACGCCATATTAGATCCGCCATTTTGAATATTCAAAAACTAACACTGGATTCGTAATTAGCGACCCCAAAAACCCCCAAGTAGCAAGTTTTAAGCGAATCTGATAAGTTTTTAATTTTGTTGTCCGCTTTATTGGATCCGCCATTTTGAATTTTTAAAAACTAACAACGGATTCGTAATAAGCGACCCCAAAAACCCCCGAGTAGCCAGTTTTAAGCGAATCCGATAATTTTTTTTAATTTTGTCCGCCATATTGGATCCGTTATTTTGAATTTTCTAAAACTAACAACGGATTCGTGATTAGCGACCCCAAAAACCCCGAGTAGCCAGTTTTAAGCGAATCCGATAATTTTTTAATTTTGTACGCCATATTGGATCCGCCATTTTCAACATTCAAAAACTAACACCGGATTCGTAATTAGCGACCCCAAAAACCCCCAAGTAGCAAGTTTTAAGCGAATCCGATAATTTTTTTAATTTTGCCCGCTATATTGGATCCGTTATTTTGAATTTTCAAAAACTAACACCGGATTCGTAATTAGAGAACCCCAAAAACCCCCGAGTAGCCAGTTTTAAGCGAATCCGATAATTTTTTAATTTTGTACGCCATATTGGATCCGCCATTTTGAATATTCAAAAACTAACACCGGATTCGTAATTAGCGACCCCAAAAACCCCCAAGTAGCAAGTTTTAAGCGAATCTGATAAGTTTTTAATTTTGATGTCCGCCATATTGGATCCGCCATTTTGAATTTTCAAAAACTAACAACGGATTCGTAATAAGCGACCCCAAAAACCCCCGAGTAGCCAGTTTTAAGCGAATCCGATAATTTTTTTAATTTTGTCCGCCATATTGGATCCGTTATTTTGAATTTTCTAAAACTAACACCGGATTCGTAATTAGAGAACCCCAAAAACCCCCGAGTAGCCAGTTTTAAGCGAATCCGATAATTTTTTAATTTTGTACGCCATATTGGATCCGCCATTTTGAATATTCAAAAACTAACACTGGATTCGTAATTAGCGACCCCAAAAACCCCCAAGTAGCAAGTTTTAAGCGAATCTGATAAGTTTTTAATTTTGTTGTCCGCCATATTGGATCCGCCATTTTAAATTTTTAAAAACTAACAACGGATTCGTAATAAGCGACCCCAAAAACCCCCGAGTAGCCAGTTTTAAGCGAATCCGATTATTTTTTTTAATTTTGTCCGCCATATTGGATCCGTTATTTTGAATTTTCTAAAACTAACACCGGATTCGTAATTAGAGAACCCCAAAAACCCCCAAGTAGCAAGTTTTAAGCGAATCCGATAATTTTTTTAATTTTGCCCGCTATATTGGATCCGTTATTTTGAATTTTTAATAACTAACACCGGATTCGTAATTAGCGAGCCCAAAAACCCCCGAGTAGCCAGTTTTACGCGAATCCGATAATTTTTTAATTTTGTACGCCATATTGGAACCGCCATTTTGAATATTCAAAAACTAACACTGGATTCGTAATTAGCGACCCCAAAAACCCCCAAGTAGCAAGTTTTAAGCGAATCTGATAAGTTTTTAATTTTGTTGTCCGCTATATTGGATCCGCCATTTTGAATTTTTAAAAACTAACAACGGATTCGTAATAAGCGACCCCAAAAACCCCCGAGTAGCCAGTTTTAAGCGAATCCGATAATTTTTTTTAATTTTGTCCGCCATATTGGATCCGTTATTTTGAATTTTCTAAAACTAACACCGGATTCATAATTAGAGAACCCCAAAAACCCCCAAGTAGCAAGTTTTAAGCGAATCCGATAATTTTTTTAATTTTGCCCGCTATATTGGATCCGTTATTTTGAATTTTTAATAACTAACACCGGATTCGTAATTAGCGAGCCCAAAAACCCCCAAGTAGCCAGTTTTAAGCGAATCCGATAATTTTTTAATTTTGTACGCCATATTGGATCCGCCATTTTGAATATTCAAAAAATAACACCGGATTCGTAATTAGCGACTTCAAAAACCCCCGAGTAGCCAGTTTTAAGCAAATCCGATAATTTTTTTAATTTTGTCCGCCATATTGGATCCGTTATTTTGAATTTTCTAAAACTAACTCCGGATTCGTTATTAGCGAACCCCAAAAACCCCCGAGTAGCCAGTTTTAAGCGAATCCGATAATTTTTTTAATTTTGTCCGCTATATTGGATCCGTTATTTTGAATTTTCAAAAACTAACACCGGATTCGTAATTAGCGAGCCCAAAAACCCCCGAGTAGCCAGTTTTACGCGAATCCGATAATTTTTTAATTTTGTACGCCATATTGGATCCGCCATTTTGAATATTCAAAAACTAACACTGGATTCGTAATTAGCGACCCCAAAAACCCCCAAGTAGCAAGTTTTAAGCGAATCTGATAAGTTTTTAATTTTGTTGTCCGCTTTATTGGATCCGCCATTTTGAATTTTTAAAAACTAACAACGGATTCGTAATAAGCGACCCCAAAAACCCCCGAGTAGCCAGTTTTAAGCGAATCCAAAAATTTTTTTTAATTTTGTCCGCCATATTGGATCCGTTATTTTGAATTTTCTAAAACTAACAACGGATTCGTGATTAGCGACCCCAAAAACCCCGAGTAGCCAGTTTTAAGCGAATCCGATAATTTTTTAATTTTGTACGCCATATTGGATCCGCCATTTTGAACATTCAAAAACTAACACCGGATTCGTAATTAGCGACCCCAAAAACCCCCAAGTAGCAAGTTTTAAGCGAATCCGATAATTTTTTTAATTTTGCCCGCTATATTGGATCCGTTATTTTGAATTTTCAAAAACTAACAACGGATTCGTAATTAGCGAGCCCAAAAACCCCCAAGTAGCCAGTTTTAAGCGAATCCGATAATTTTTTAATTTTGTACGCCATATTGGATCCGCCATTTTGAATATTCAAAAAATAACACCGGATTCATAATTAGCGACTTCAAAAACCCCCGAGTAGCCAGTTTTAAGCAAAACCGATAATTTTTTTAATTTTGTCCGCCATATTGGATCCGTTATTTTGAACATTCAAAAACTAACACCGGATTCGTAATTAGCGACCCCAAAAACCCCCAAGTAGCAAGTTTTAAGCGAATCCGATAATTTTTTTAATTTTGCCCGCTATATTGGATCCGTTATTTTGAATTTTCAAAAACTAACACCGGATTCGTAATTAGCGAGCCCAAAAACCCCCAAGTAGCCAGTTTTAAGCGAATCCGATAATTTTTTAATTTTGTACGCCATATTGGATCCGCCATTTTGAATATTCAAAAAATAACACCGGATTCGTAATTAGCGACTTCAAAAACCCCCGAGTAGCCAGTTTTAAGCAAATCCGATAATTTTTTTAATTTTGTCCGCCATATTGGATCCGCCATTTTGAATTTTCAAAAACTAACAACGGATTCGTAATAAGCGACCCCAAAAACCCCCGAGTAGCCAGTTTTAAGCGAATCCGATAATTTTTTTAATTTTGTCCGCCATATTGGATCCGTTATTTTGAATTTTCTAAAACTAACACCGGATTCGTAATTAGAGAACCCCAAAAACCCCCGAGTAGCCAGTTTTAAGCTGATCCGATAATTTTTTTTAATTTTGTCCGCCATATTGGATCCGTTATTTTGAATTTTCTAAAACGAACAACGGATTCGTAATTAGCGACCCCAAAAACCCCGAGTAGCCAGTTTTAAGCGAATCCGATAATTTTTTAATTTTGTACGCCATATTGGATCCGCCATTTTGAATTTTCAAAAACTAACACCGGATTCGTAATTAGCGACCCCAAAAACCCCCGAGTGACCAGTTTTAAGCGAATCCGATAATTTTTTTTATTTTGTCCGCTATATTGGATCCGTTATTTTGAATTTTTAAAAACTAACAACGGATTCGTAATTAGCGACACCTAAAACCCCGAGTAGCCAGTTTTAAGCGAATCCGATAATTTTTTTAATTTTGTCCGCCATATTGGATCCGTTATTTTGAATTTTCTAAAACTAACACCGGATTCGTAATTAGAGAACCCCAAAAACCCCCGAGTAGCCAGTTTTAAGCGAATCCGATAATTTTTTTTAATTTTGTCCGCCATATTGGATCCGTTATTTTGAATTATCTAAAACTAACACCGGATTCGTAATTAGCGACCCCAAAAACCCCGAGTAGCCAGTTTTAAGCGAATCCGATAATTTTTTAATTTTGTACGCCATATTGGATCCGCCATTTTGAATTTTCAAAAACAAACACCGGATTCGTAATTAGCGACCCCAATAACCCCGAATTGCCAGTTTTAAGCGAATTCGATAATTTTTTTAATTTTGTCCGCCATATTGGATCCGTTATTTTGAATTTTCTAAAACTAACACCGGATTCGTAATTAGAGAACCCCAAAAACCCCCGAGTAGCCAGTTTTAAGCGAATCCGATAATTTTTTAATTTTGTACGCCATATTGGATCCGCCATTTTGAATATTCAAAAACTAACACTGGATTCGTAATTAGCGACCCCAAAAACCCCCAAGTAGCAAGTTTTAAGCGAATCTGATAAGTTTTTAATTTTGTTGTCCGCTATATTGGATCCGCCATTTTGAATTTTTAAAAACTAACAACGGATTCGTAATAAGCGACCCCAAAAACCCCCGAGTAGCCAGTTTTAAGCGAATCCGATAATTTTTTTTAATTTTGTCCGCCATATTGGATCCGTTATTTTGAATTTTCTAAAACTAACAACGGATTCGTAATTAGCGACCCCAAAAACCCCCAAGTAGCAAGTTTTAAGCGAATCCGATAATTTTTTTAATTTTGTACGCCATATTGGATCCGCCATTTTGAATTTTCAAAAACTAACACCGGATTCGTAATTAGCGACCCCAAAAACCCCCAAGTAGCAAGTTTTAAGCGAATCTGATAAGTTTTTAATTTTGATGTCCGCCATATTGGATCCGCCATTTTGAATTTTCAAAAACTAACAACGGATTCGTAATAAGCGACCCCAAAAACCCCCGAGTAGCCAGTTTTAAGCGAATCCGATAATTTTTTTTAATTTTGTCCGCCATATTGGATCCGTTATTTTGAATTTTCTAAAACTAACACCGGATTCGTAATTAGAGAACCCCAAAAACCCCCAAGTAGCAAGTTTTAAGCGAATCCGATAATTTTTTTAATTTTGCCCGCTATATTGGATCCGTTATTTTGAATTTTTAATAACTAACACCGGATTCGTAATTAGCGAGCCCAAAAACCCCCAAGTAGCCAGTTTTAAGCGAATCCGATAATTTTTTAATTTTGAACGCCATATTGGATCCGCCATTTTGAATATTCAAAAAATAACACCGGATTCGTAATTAGCGACTTCAAAAACCCCCGAGTAGCCAGTTTTAAGCAAATCCGATAATTTTTTTAATTTTGTCCGCCATATTGGATCCGTTATTTTGAATTTTCTAAAACTAACTCCGGATTCGTAATTAGCGAACCCCAAAAACCCCCGAGTAGCCAGTTTTAAGCGAATCCGATAATTTTTTTAATTTTGTCCGCTATATTGGATCCGTTATTTTGAATTTTCAAAAACTAACACCGGATTCGTAATTAGCGAGCCCAAAAACCCCCGAGTAGCCAGTTTTACGCGAATCCGATAATTTTTTAATTTTGTACGCCATATTGGAACCGCCATTTTGAATATTCAAAAAATAACACCGGATTCGTAATTAGCGACTTCAAAAACCCCCGAGTAGCCAGTTTTAAGCAAATCCGATAATTTTTTTAATTTTGTCCGCCATATTGGATCCGTTATTTTGAATTTTCTAAAACTAACTCCGGATTCGTAATTAGCGAACCCCAAAAACCCCCGAGTAGCCAGTTTTAAGCGAATCCGATAATTTTTTTAATTTTGTCCGCTATATTGGATCCGTTATTTTGAATTTTCAAAAACTAACACCGGATTCGTAATTAGCGAGCCCAAAAACCCCCAAGTAGCCAGTTTTAAGCGAATCCGATAATTTTTTAATTTTGTACGCCATATTGGATCCGCCATTTTGAATATTCAAAAAATAACACCGGATTCGTAATTAGCGACTTCAAAAACCCCCGAGTAGCCAGTTTTAAGCAAATCCGATAATTTTTTTAATTTTGTCCGCCATATTGGATCCGCCATTTTGAATTTTCAAAAACTAACAACGGATTCGTAATAAGCGACCCCAAAAACCCCCGAGTAGCCAGTTTTAAGCGAATCCGATAATTTTTTTAATTTTGTCCGCCATATTGGATCCGTTATTTTGAATTTTCTAAAACTAACACCGGATTCGTAATTAGAGAACCCCAAAAACCCCCGAGTAGCCAGTTTTAAGCTGATCCGATAATTTTTTTTAATTTTGTCCGCCATATTGGATCCGTTATTTTGAATTTTCTAAAACGAACAACGGATTCGTAATTAGCGACCCCAAAAACCCCCAAGTAGCAAGTTTTAAGCGAATCCGATAATTTTTTAATTTTGTACGCCATATTGGATCCGCCATTTTGAACATTCAAAAACTAACACCGGATTCGTAATTAGCGACCCCAAAAACCCCCAAGTAGCAAGTTTTAAGCGAATCCGATAATTTTTTTAATTTTGCCCGCTATATTGGATCCGTTATTTTGAATTTTCTAAAACTAACAACGGATTCGTGATTAGCGAGCCCAAAAACCCCCAAGTAGCAAGTTTTAAGCGAATCCGATAATTTTTTTAATTTTGCCCGCTATATTGGATCCGTTATTTTGAATTTTCAAAAACTAACACCGGATTCGTAATTAGCGAGCCCAAAAACCCCCAAGTAGCCAGTTTTAAGCGAATCCGATAATTTTTTAATTTTGTACGCCATATTGGATCCGCCATTTTGAATATTCAAAAAATAACACCGGATTCGTAATTAGCGACTTCAAAAACCCCCGAGTAGCCAGTTTTAAGCAAATCCGATAATTTTTTTAATTTTGTCCGCCATATTGGATCCGCCATTTTAAATTTTCAAAAACTAACACCGGATTCGTAATTAGCGACCCCAAAAACCCCCGAGTAACCAGTTTTAAGCGAATCCGATAATTTTTTTAATTTTGTCCGCTATATTGGATCCGTTATTTTGAATTTTCAAAAACTAACACCGGATTCGTAATTAGCGACACCTAAAACCCCGAGTAGCCAGTTTTAAGCGAATCCGATAATTTTTTTAATTTTGTCCGCCATATTGGATCCGTTATTTTGAATTTTCTAAAACTAACACCGGATTCGTAATTAGAGAACCCCAAAAACCCCCGAGTAGCCAGTTTTAAGCGAATCCGGTAATTTTTTTTAATTTTGTCCGCCATATTGGATCCGTTATTTTGAATTTTCAAAAACTAACAACGGATTCGTAATAAGCGACCCCAAAAACCCCCGAGTAGCCAGTTTTAAGCGAATCCGATAATTTTTTTAATTTTGTCCGCCATATTGGATCCGTTATTTTGAATTTTCTAAAACTAACACCGGAGTCGTAATTAGCGACCCCAAAAACCCCCAAGTAGCAAGTTTTAAGCGAATCCGATAATTTTTTTAATTTTGCCCGCTATATTGGATCCGTTATTTTGAATTTTCTAAAACTAACAACGGATTCGTGATTAGCGAGCCCAAAAACCCCCAAGTAGCCAGTTTTAAGCGAATCCGATAATTTTTTAATTTTGTACGCCATATTGGATCCGCCATTTTGAATATTTAAAAACTAACACCGGATTCGTAATTAGCGACCCCAAAAACCCCCAAGTAGCAAGTTTTAAGCGAATCTGATAAGTTTTTAATTTTGATGTCCGCCATATTGGATCCGCCATTTTGAATTTTCAAAAACTAACAACGGATTCGTAATAAGCGACCCCAAAAACCCCCGAGTAGCCAGTTTTAAGCGAATCCGATAATTTTGTTAATTTTGTCCGCCATATTGGATCCGTTATTTTGAATTTTCTAAAACTAACACCGGATTCGTAATTAGAGAACCCCAAAAACCCCCGAGTAGCCAGTTTTAAGCTAATCCGATAATTTTTTTTAATTTTGTCCGCCATATTGGATCCGTTATTTTGAATTTTCTAAAACGAACAACGGATTCGTAGTTAGCGACCCCAAAAACCCCGAGTAGCCAGTTTTAAGCGAATCCGATAATTTTTTAATTTTGTACGCCATATTGGATCCGCCATTTTAAATTTTCAAAAACTAACACCGGATTCGTAATTAGCGACCCCAAAAATGCCCGAGTAACCAGTTTTAAGCGAATCCGATAATTTTTTTAATTTTGTCCGCTATATTGGATCCGTTTTTTTGAATTTTCAAAAACTAACACCGGATTCGTAATTAGCGACACCTAAAACCCCGAGTAGCCAGTTTTAAGCGAATCCGATAATTTTTTTAATTTTGTCCGCCATATTGGATCCGTTATTTTGAATTTTCTAAAACTAACACCGGATTCGTAATTAGAGAACCCCAAAAACCCCCGAGTAGCCAGTTTTAAGCGAATCCGGTAATTTTTTTTAATTTTGTCCGCCATATTGGATCCGTTATTTTGAATTTTCTAAAACTAACAACGGATTCGTGATTAGCGACCCCAAAAACCCCGAGTAGCCAGTTTTAAGCAATTCCGATAATTTTTTAATTTTGTACGCCATATTGGATCCGCCATTTTGAACATTCAAAAACTAACACCGGATTCGTAATTAGCGACCCCAAAAACCCCCAAGTAGCAATTTTTAGCGAATCCGATAATTTTTTTAATTTTGCCCGCTATATTGGATCCGTTATTTTGAATTTTCAAAAACTAACACCGGATTCGTAATTAGCGAACCCAAAAACCCCCAAGTAGCCAGTTTTAAGCGAATCCGATAATTTTTTAATTTTGTACGCCATATTGGATCCGCCATTTTGAATATTCAAAAACTAACACCGGATTCGTAATTAGCGACTTCAAAAACCCCCGAGTAGCCAGTTTTAAGCAAATCCGATAATTTTTTAATTTTGTCCGCCATATTGGATCCGTTATTTTGAATTTTCTAAAACTAACTCCGGATTCGTAATTAGCGAACCCCAAAAACCCCCGAGTAGCCAGTTTTAAGCGAATCCGATAATTTTTTTCATTTTGTCCGCCATATTGGATCCGTTATTTTGAATTTTCTAAAACTAACACCGGATTCGTAATTAGAGAACCCCAAAAACCCCCGAGTAGCCAGTTTTAAGCTAATCCGATAATTTTTTTTAATTTTGTCCGCCATATTGGATCCGTTATTTTGAATTTTCTAAAACGAACAACGGATTCGTAATTAGCGACCCCAAAAACCCCGAGTAGCCAGTTTTAAGCGAATCCGATAATTTTTTAATTTTGTACGCCATATTGGATCCGCCATTTTGAATTTTCAAAAACTAACACCGGATTCGTAATTAGCGACCCCAAAAACCCCCGAGTAACCAGTTTTAAGCGAATCCGATAATTTTTTTAATTTTGTCCGCTATATTGGATCCGTTATTTTGAATTTTCAAAAACTAACACCGGATTCGTAATAAGCGACACCTAAAACCCCGAGTAGCCAGTTTTAAGCGAATCCGATAATTTTTTTAATTTTGTCCGCCATATTGGATCCGTTATTTTGAATTTTCTAAAACTAACACCGGATTCGTAATTAGAGAACCCCAAAAACCCCCAAGTAGCCAGTTTTAAGCGAATCCGATAATTTTTTTTAATTTTGTCCGCCATATTGGATCCGTTATTTTGAATTTTCTAAAACTAACACCGGATTCGTAATTAGCGACCCCAAAAACCCCGAGTAGCCAGTTTTAAGCGAATCCGATAATTTTTTAATTTTGTACGCCATATTGGATCCGCCATTTTGAATTTTCAAAAACAAACACCGGATTCGTAATTAGCGACCCCAAAAACCCCCGAGTAGCCAGTTTTAAGCGAATCCGATAATTTTTTTAATTTTGTCCGCCATATTGGATCCGTTATTTTGAATTTTCTAAAACTAACACCGGATTCGTAATTAGAGAACCCCAAAAACCCCCGAGTAGCCAGTTTTAAGCGAATCCGATAATTTTTTAATTTTGTACGCCATATTGGATCCGCCATTTTGAATATTCAAAAACTAACACTAGATTCGTAATTAGCGACCCCAAAAACCCCCAAGTAGCAAGTTTTAAGCGAATCGGATAAGTTTTTAATTTTGTTGTCCGCCATATTGGATCCGCCATTTTGAATTTTCAAAAACAAACACCGGATTCGTAATTAGCGACCCCAAAAACCCCCGAGTAGCCAGTTTTAAGCGAATCCGATAATTTTTTTAATTTTGTCCGCCATATTGGATCCGTTATTTTGAATTTTCTAAAACTAACACCGGATTCGTAATTAGAGAACCCCAAAAACCCCCGAGTAGCCAGTTTTAAGCGAATCCGATAATTTTTTTTAATTTTGTCCGCCATATTGGATCCGTTATTTTGAATTTTCTAAAACTAACAACGGATTCGTAATTAGCGACCCCAAAAACCCCGAGTAGCCAGTTTTAAGCTAATCCGATAATTTTTTTTTAATTTTGTCCGCCATATTGGATCCGTTATTTTGAATTTTCTAAAACTAACACCGAATTCGTAATTAGCGACCCCAAAAACCCCCGAGTGACCAGTTTTAAGCGAATCCGATAATTTTTTTAATTTTGTCCGCCATATTGGATCCGTTATTTTGAATTTTCTAAAACTAACACCGGATTCGTAATTAGAGAACCCCAAAAACCCCCAAGTAGCCAGTTTTAAGCGAATCCGATAATTTTTTTTAATTTTGTCCGCCATATTGGATCCGTTATTTTGAATTTTCTAAAACTAACACCGGATTCGTAATTAGCGACCCCAAAAACCCCGAGTAGCCAGTTTTAAGCGAATCCGATAATTTTTTAATTTTGTACGCCATATTGGATCCGCCATTTTGAATTTTCAAAAACAAACACTGGATTCGTAATTAGCGACCCCAAAAACCCCCAAGTAGCCAGTTTTAAGCGAATCCGATAAGTTTTTAATTTTGTTGTCCGCTATATTGGATCCGCCATTTTAAATTTTTAAAAACTAACAACGGATTCGTAATAAGCGACCCCAAAAACCCCCGAGTAGCCAGTTTTAAGCGAATCAGATAATTTTTTTTAATTTTGTCCGCCATATTGGATTCGTTATTTTGAATTTTCTAAAACTAACACCGGATTCGTAATTAGAGAACCCCAAAGACCCCCAAGTAGCAAGTTTTAAGCGAATCCGATAATTTTTTTAATTTTGCCCGCTATATTGGATCCGTTTTTTTGAATTTTCAAAAACTAACACCGGATTTGTAATTAGCGAGCCCAAAAACCCCCAAGTAGCCAGTTTTAAGCGAATCCGATAATTTTTTAATTTTGTACGCCATATTGGATCCGCCATTTTGAATATTCAAAAAATAACACCGGATTCGTAATTAGCGACTTCAAAAACCACCGAGTAGCCAGTTTTAAGCAAATCCGATAAGTTTTTAATTTTGATGTCCGCCATATTGGATCCGCCATTTTGAATTTTCAAAAACTAACAACGGATTCGTAATAAGCGACCCCAAAAATCCCCGAGTAGCCAGTTTTAAGCGAATCCGATAATTTTTTTAATTTTGTCCGCCATATTGGATCCGTTATTTTGAATTTTCTAAAACTAACACCGGATTCGTAATTAGAGAACCCCAAAAACCCCCGAGTAGCCAGTTTTAAGCTGATCCGATAATTTTTTTTAATTTTGTCCGCCATATTGGATCCGTTATTTTGAATTTTCTAAAACGAACAACGGATTCGTAATTAGCGACCCCAAAAACCCCGAGTAGCCAGTTTTAAGCGAATCCGATAATTTTTTAATTTTGTACGCCATATTGGATCCGCCATTTTGAATTTTCAAAAACTAACACCGGATTCGTAATTAGCGACCCCAAAAACCCCCGAGTGACCAGTTTTAAGCGAATCCGATAATTTTTTTAATTTTGTCCGCTATATTGGATCCGTTATTTTGAATTTTCAAAAACTAACACCGGATTCGTAATTAGCGACACCTAAAACCCCGAGTAGCCAGTTTTAAGCGAATCCGATAATTTTTTTAATTTTGTCCGCCATATTGGATCCGTTATTTTGAATTTTCTAAAACTAACACCGGATTCGTAATTAGAGAACCCCAAAAACCCCCGAGTAGCCAGTTTTAAGCGAATACGATAATTTTTTTTAATTTTGTCCGCCATATTGGATCCGTTATTTTGAATTTTCTAAAACTAACACCGGATTCGTAATTAGCGACCCCAAAAACCCCGAGTAGCCAGTTTTAAGCGAATCCGATAATTTTTTATTTTGTACGCCATATTGGATCCGCCATTTTGAATTTTCAAAAACAAACACCGGATTCGTAATTAGCGACCCAAAAACCCCCGAGTAGCCAGTTTTAAGCGAATCCGATAATTTTTTTAATTTTGTCCGCCATATTGGATCCGTTATTTTGAATTTTGTAAAACTAACACCGGATTCGTAATTAGAGAACCCCAAAAACCCCCGAGTAGCCAGTTTTAAGCGAATCCGATAATTTTTTAATTTTGTACGCCATATTGGATCCGCCATTTTGAATATTCAAAAACTAACACTGGATTCGTAATTAGCGACCCCAAAAACCCCCAAGTAGCAAGTTTTAAGCGAATCTGATAAGTTTTTAATTTTGATGTCCGCCATATTCGATCCGCCATTTTGAATTTTCAAAAACTAACAACGGATTCGTAATAAGCGACCCCAAAAATCCCCGAGTAGCCAGTTTTAAGCGAATCCGATAATTTTTTTAATTTTGTCCGCCATATTGGATCCGTTATTTTGAATTTTCTAAAACTAACACCGGATTCGTAATTAGAGAACCCCAAAAACCCCCGAGTAGCCAGTTTTAAGCGAATCCGATAATTTTTTTAATTTTGTCCTCTATATTGGATCCGTTAGCTTGAATTTTCAAAAACTAACACCGGATTCGTAATTAGCGTCCCCAAAAACCCCGAGTAGCCAGTTTTAAGCGAATCCGATAATTTTTTAATTTTGTACGCCATATTGGATCCGCCATTTTGAATATTCAAAAACTAACACCGTATTCGTAATTAGCGACCCCAAAAACCCCCGATTAGCCAGTTTTAAGCGAATCCGATAATTTTTTTAATTTTGTCCGCCATATTGGATCCGTTATTTTGTATTTTCTAAAACTAACACCGGATTCGTAATTAGCGACCCCAAAAACCCCGAGTAGCCAGTTTTAAGCGAATCCGATAATTTTTTTAATTTTGTCCGCTATATTGGATCCGTTATTTTGAATTTTCAAAAACTAACACTGGATTCGTAATTAGCGAGCCCAAAAACCCCCAAGTAGCAAGTTTTAAGCGAATCTGATAAGTTTTTAATTTTGTTGTCCGCCATATTGGATCCACCATTTTGAATTTTTAAAAACTAACACCGGATTCGTAATTAGCGACCCCAAAAACCCCCGAGTAGCCAGTTTTAAGCGAATCCGATAAATTTTTTCATTTTGTCCGCCATATTGGATCCGTTATTTTGATATTTCTAAAACTAACACCGGATTCGTAATTAGAGAACCCCAAAAACCCCCGAGTAGCCAGTTTTAAGCGAATCCGATAATTTTTTTAATTTTGTCCGCTATATTGGATCCGTTATTTTGAATTTTAAAAAACTAACACCGGATTCGTAATTAGCGACCCCCAAAACCCCGAGTAGCCAGTTTTAAGCGAATCCGATAATTTTTTTAATTTTGTCCGCCATATTGGATCCGCCATTTTGAATTTTCAAAAACAAACACCGGATTCGTAATTAGCGACCCCAAAAACCCCCGAGTAGCCAGTTTTAAGCGAATCCGATAATTTTTTTAATTTTGTCCGCCATATTGGTTCCGTTATTTTGTATTTTCTAAAACTAACACCGGATTCGTAATTAGAGAACCCCAAAAACCCCCGAGTAGCCAGTTCTAAGCGAATCCGATAATTTTTTTAATTTTGTCCGCCATATTGGATCCGCTATTTTGAATATTCAAAAACTAACACCGGATTCGTAATTAGCGACCCCAAAAATCCCCAAGTAGCAAGTTTTAAGCGAATTTGATAAGTTTTTAATTTTTTTGTCCGCCATATTGGATCCGCCATTTTGAATTTTCAAAAACTAACAACGGATTCGTAATAAGCGACCCCAAAAACCCCCGAGTAGCCAGTTTTAAGCGAATCCAATAATTTTTTTAATTTTGTCCGCCATATTGGATCCGTTATTTTGTATTTTCTAAAACTAACACCGGATTCGTAATTAGAGAACCCCAAAAACCCCCGAGTAGCCAGTTTTAAGCTAATCCGATAATTTTTTAATTTTGTACGCCATATTGGATCCGCCATTTTGAATATTCAAAAACTAACACCAAATTCGTAATTAGCGACCCCAAAAATCCCCAAGTAGCAAGTTTTAAGCGAATTTGATAAGTTTTTAATTTTGTTGTCCGCCATATTGGTTCCGCCATTTTGAATTTTCAAAAACTAACAACGGATTCGTAATAAGCGACCCCAAAAACCCCCGAGTAGCCAGTTTTAAGCGAATCCGATAATTTTTTTAATTTTGTCCGCCATATTGGATCCGTTATTTTGAATTTTCTAAAACTAACACCGAATTCGTAATAAAAGAACCCCAAAAACCCCCGAGTAGCCAGTTTTAAGCGAATCCGATAATTTTTTTTTAATTTTGTCCGCCATATTGGATCCGTTATTTTGAATTTTCTAAAACTAACACTGAATTCGTAATTAGAGAACCATAAAAACCCCCGAGTAGCCAGTTCTTAGCGAATCCGATAATTTTTTTAATTTTGTCCGCCATATTGGATCCGTTTTTTTGAATTTTCTAAAACTAACACCGGATTCGTAATTAGCGAACCCCAAAAACCCCCGAGTAGCCAGTTTTAAGCGAATCCGATAATTTTTTTTTAATTTTGTCCGCCATATTGGATCCGTTATTTTGAATTTTCTAAAACTAACACCGAATTCGTAATTAGAGAACCCCAAAAACCCCCGAGTAGCCAGTTCTTAGCGAATCCGATAATTTTTTTAATTTTGTCCGCCATATTGGATCCGTTTTTTTGAATTTTCTAAAACTAACACCGGATTCGTAATTAGCGAACCCCAAAAACCCCCGAGTAGCCAGTTTTAAGCGAATCCGATAATTTTTTTTAATTTTGTCCGCCATATTGGATCCGTTATTTTGAATTTTCTAAAACTAACAACGGATTCGTGATTAGCGACCCCAAAAACCCCGAGTAGCCAGTTTTAAGCGAATCCGATAATTTTTTAATTTTGTACGCCATATTGGATCCGCCATTTTGAACATTCAAAAACTAACACCGGATTCGTAATTAGCGACCCCAAAAACCCCCGAGTAGCCAGTTTTAAGCGAATCCGATAATTTTTTTTAATTTTGTCCGCCATATTGGATCCGTTATTTTGAATTTTCTAAAACTAACACCGGATTCGTAATTAGCGACCCCAAAAACCCCCGAGTAGCCAGTTTTAAGCGAATCCGATAATTTTTTTTAATTTTGTCCGCCATATTGGATCCGTTATTTTGAATTTTCTGAAACTAACAACGGATTCGTGATTAGCGACCCCAAAAACCCCCGAGTAGCCAGTTTTAAGCGAATCCGATAATTTTTTTTAATTTTGTCCGCCATATTGGATCCGTTATTTTGAATTTTCTAAAACTAACACCGGATTCGTAATTAGCGACCTTAAAAACCCCGAGTAGCCAGTTTTAAGCGAATCCGATAATTTTTTAATTTTGTACGCCATATTGGATCCGCCATTTTGAATTTTCAAAAACAAACACCGGATTCGTAATTAGCGACCCCAAAAACCCCCGAGTAGCCAGTTTTAAGCGAATCCGATAATTTTTTTTAATTTTGTCCGCCATATTGGATCCGTTATTTTGAATTTTCTAAAACTAACACCGGATTCGTAATTAGCGACCTTAAAAACCCCGAGTAGCCAGTTTTAAGCGAATCCGATAATTTTTTAATTTTGTACGCCATATTGGATCCGCCATTTTGAATTTTCAAAAACAAACACCGGATTCGTAATTAGCGACCCCAAAAACCCCCGAGTAGCCAGTTTTAAGCGAATCCGATAATTTTTTTTAATTTTGTCCGCCATATTGGATCCGTTATTTTGAATTTTCTGAAACTAACAACGGATTCGTGATTAGCGACCCCAAAAACCCCGAGTAGCCAGTTTTAAGCGAATCCGATAATTTTTTAATTTTGTACGCCATATTGGATCCGCCATTTTGAACATTCAAAAACTAACACCGGATTCGTAATTAGCGACCCCAAAAACCCCCAAGTAGCAAGTTTTAAGCGAATCCGATAATTTTTTTAATTTTGCCCGCTATATTGGATCCGTTATTTTGAATTTTCAAAAACTAACACCGGATTCGTAATTAGCGAGCCCAAAAACCCCCAAGTAGCCAGTTTTAAGCGAATCCGATAATTTTTTAATTTTGTACGCCATATTGGATCCGCCATTTTGAATATTCAAAAACTAACACCGGATTCGTAATTAGCGACTTCAAAAACCCCCGAGTAGCCAGTTTTAAGCAAATCCGATAATTTTTTTAATTTTGTCCGCCATATTGGATCCGTTATTTTAAATATTCAAAAACTAACACCGGATTCGTAATTAGCGACTTCAAAAACCCCCGAGTAGCCAGTTTTAAGCGAATCCGATAATTTTTTAATTTTGTACGCCATATTGGATCCGCCATTTTGAATATTCAAAAACTAACACCGGATTCGTAATTAGCGACCCCAAAAACCCCCAAGTAGCAAGTTTTAAGCGAATCTGATAAGTTTTTAATTTTGATGACCGCCATATTGAATCCGCCATTTTGAATTTTCAAAAACTAACAACGGATTCGTAATAAGCGACCCCAAAAACCCCTGAGTAGCCACTTTTAAGCGAATCCGATAATTTTTTTAATTTTGTCCGCCATATTGGATCCGTTATTTTGAATTTTCTAAAACTAACACCGGATTCGTAATTAGAAAACCCCAAAAACCCCCGAGTAGCCAGTTTTAAGCTAATCCGATAATTTTTTTTAATTTTGTCCGCCATATTGGATCCGTTATTTTGAATTTTCTAAAACGAACAACGGATTCGTAATTAGCGACCCCAAAAACCCCGAGTAGCCAGTTTAAAGCGAATTCGATAATTTTTTAATTTTGTACGCCATATTGGATCCGCCATTTTGAATTTTCAAAAACTAACACCGGATTCGTAATTAGCGACCCCAAAAACCCCCGAGTAGCCAGTTTTAAGCGAATCCGATAATTTTTTTAATTTTGTCCGCCATATTGGATCCGTTATTTTGAATTTTCTAAAACTAACACCGAATTCGTAATTAGAGAACCCCAAAAACCCCCGAGTAGCCAGTTCTTAGCGAATCCGATAATTTTTTTTAATTTTGTCCACCATATTGGATCCGTTATTTTGAATTTTCAAAAACTAACACCGGATTCGTAATTAGCGAGCCCAAAAACCCCCAAGTAGCAAGTTTTAAGCGAATCTGATAAGTTTTTAATTTTGTTGTCCGCCATATATGATCCGCTATTTTGAATTTTTAAAAACTAACACCGGATTCGTAATTAGCGACCCCAAAAACCCTCGAGTAGCCAGTTTTAAGCGAATCCGATAATTTTTTTAATTTTGTCCGCTATATTGGATCCGTTATTTTGAATTTTCAAAAACTAACACCGGATTCGTAATTAGCGACCCCCAAAACCCCGAGTAGCCAGTTTTAAGCGAATCCGATAATTTTTTTAATTTTGTCCGCCATATTGGATCCGCCATTTTGAATTTTCAAAAACAAACACCGGATTCGTAATTAGCGACCCCAAAAACCCCCGAGTAGCCAGTTTTAAGCGAATCCGATAATTTTTTTAATTTTGTCCGCCATATTGGATCCGTTTTTTTGAATTTTCTAAAACTAACACCGGATTCGTAATTAGAGAACCCCAAAAACCCCCGAGTAGCCAGTTTTAAGCGAATCCAATAATTTTTTTAATTTTGTCCTCTATATTGGATCCGTTAGCTTGAATTTTCAAAAACTAACACCGGATTCGTAATTAGCGTCCCCAAAAACCCCGAGTATCCAGTTTTAAGCGAATCCGATAATTTTTTAATTTTGTACGCCATATTGGATCCGCCATTTTGAATATTCAAAAACTAACACCGTATTCGTAATTAGCGACCCCAAAAACCCCCGAGTAGCCAGTTTTAAGCGAATCCGATAATTTTTTTAATTTTGTCCGCCATATTGGATCCGTTATTTTGTATTTTCTAAAACTAACACCGTATTCGTAATTAGCGACCCCAAAAACCCCCGAGTAGCCAGTTTTAAGCGAATCCGATAATTTTTTTAATTTTGTCCGCTATATTGGATCCGTTATTTTGAATTTTCAAAAACTAACACTGGATTCGTAATTAGCGAGCCCAAAAACCCCCAAGTAGCAAGTTTTAAGCGAATCTGATAAGTTTTTAATTTTGTTGTCCGCCATATTGGATCCACCATTTTGAATTTTTAAAAACTAACACCGGATTCGTAATTAGCGACCCCAAAAACCCCCGAGTAGCCAGTTTTAAGCGAATCCTATAAATTTTTTCATTTTGTCCGCCATATTGGATCCGTTATTTTGATATTTCTAAAACTAACACCGGATTCGTAATTAGAGAACCCCAAAAACCCCCGAGTAGCCAGTTTTAAGCGAATCCGATAATTTTTTTAATTTTGTCCGCTATATTGGATCCGTTATTTTGAATTTTAAAAAACTAACACCGGATTCGTAATTAGCGACCCCCAAAACCCCGAGTAGCCAGTTTTAAGCGAATCCGATAATTTTTTTAATTTTGTCCGCCATATTGGATCCGCCATTTTGAATTTTCAAAAACAAACACCGGATTCGTAATTAGCGACCCCAAAAACCCCCGAGTTGCCGGTTTTAAGCGAATCCGATAATTTTTTTAATTTTGTCCGCCATATTGGTTCCGTTATTTTGTATTTTCTAAAACTAACACCGGATTCGTAATTAGAGAACCCCAAAAACCCCCGAGTAGCCAGTTCTAAGCGAATCTGATAATTTTTTTAATTTTGTCCGCCATATTGGATCCGCTATTTTGAATATTCAAAAACTAACACCGGATTCGTAATTAGCGACCCCAAAAATCCCCAAGTAGCAAGTTTTAAGCGAATTTGATAAGTTTTTAATTTTTTTGTCCGCCATATTGGATCCGCCATTTTGAATTTTCAAAAACTAACAACGGATTCGTAATAAGCGACCCCAAAAACCCCCGAGTAGCCAGTTTTAAGCGAATCCAATAATTTTTTTAATTTTGTCCGCCATATTGGATCCGTTATTTTGTATTTTCTAAAACTAACACCGGATTCGTAATTAGAGAACCCCAAAAACCCCCGAGTAGCCAGTTTTAAGCTAATCCGATAATTTTTTAATTTTGTACGCCATATTGGATCCGCCATTTTGAATATTCAAAAACTAACACCGGATTCGTAATTAGCGACCCCAAAAATCCCCAAGTAGCAAGTTTTAAGCGAATTTGATAAGTTTTTAATTTTGTTGTCCGCCATATTGGATCCGCCATTTTGAATTTTCAAAAACTAACAACGGATTCGTAATAAGCGACCCCAAAAACCCCCGAGTAGCCAGTTTTAAGCGAATCCGATAATTTTTTTAATTTTGTCCGCCATATTGGATCCGTTATTTTGAATTTTCTAAAACTAACACCGAATTCGTAATAAAAGAACCCCAAAAACCCCCGAGTAGCCAGTTTTAAGCGAATCCGATAATTTTTTTTTAATTTTGTCCGCCATATTGGATCCGTTATTTTGAATTTTCTAAAACTAACACCGAATTCGTAATGAGAGAACCCCAAAAACCCCCGAGTAGCCAGTTCTTAGCGAATCCGATAATTTTTTTAATTTTGTCCGCCATATTGGATCCGTTTTTTTGAATTTTCTAAAACTAACACCGGATTCGTAATTAGCGAACCCCAAAAACCCCCGAGTAGCCAGTTTTAAGCGAATCCGATAATTTTTTTAATTTTGTCCGCTATATTGGATCCGTTATTTTGAATTTTCAAAAACTAACACTGGATTCGTAATTAGCGAGCCCAAAAACCCCCAAGTAGCAAGTTTTAAGCGAATCTGATAAGTTTTTAATTTTGTTGTCCGCCATATTGGATCCGCCATTTTGAATTTTTAAAAACTAACACCGGATTCGTAATTAGCGACCCCAAAAACCCCCGAGTAGCCAGTTTTAAGCGAATCCGATAAATTTTTTCATTTTGTCCGCCATATTGGATCCGTTATTTTGAATTTTCTAAAACTAACACCGGATTCGTAATTAGAGAACCCCGAAAACCCCCGAGTAGCCAGTTTTAAGCGAATCCGATAATTTTTTTAATTTTGTCCTCTATATTGGATCCGTTAGCTTGAATTTTCAAAAACTAACACCGGATTCGTAATTAGCGACCCCAAAAACCCCGAGTAGCCAGTTCTAAGCGAATCCGATAATTTTTTAATTTTGTACGCCATATTGGATCCGCCATTTTGAATATTCAAAAACTAACACCGTATTCGTAATTAGCGACCCCAAAAATCCTCAAGTAGCAAGTTTTAAGCGAATTTGATAAGTTTTTAATTTTGTTGTCCGCCATATTGGATCCGCCATTTTGAATTTTCAAAAACTAACAACGGATTCGTAATAAGAGACCCCAAAAACCCCCGAGTAGCCAGTTTTAAGCGAATCCGATAATTTTTTTAATTTTGTCCGCTATATTGGATCCGTTATTTTGAATTTTCAAAAACTAACACCGGATTCGTAATTAGCGACCCCCAAAACCCCGAGTAGCCAGTTTTAAGCGAATCCGATAATTTTTTAATTTTGTACGCCATATTGGATCCGCCATTTTGAATATTCAAAAACTAACACCGTATTCGTAATTAGCGACCCCAAAAACCCCCGAGTAGCCAGTTTTAAGCGAATCCGATAATTTTTTTAATTTTGTCCGCCATATTGGATCCGTTATTTTGTATTTTCTAAAACTAACACCGGATTCGTAATTAGAGAACCCCAAAAACCCCCGAGTAGCCAGTTCTAAGCGAATCCGATAATTTTTTTAATTTTGTCCGCCATATTGGATCCGTTATTTTGAATATTCAAAAACTAACACCGGGTTCGTAATTAGCGACCCCAAAAATCCCCAAGTAGCAAGTTTTAAGCGAATTTGATAAGTTTTTAATTTTGTTGTCCGCCATATTGGATCCGCCATTTTGAATTTTCAAAAACTAACAACGGATTCGAAATAAGCGACCCCAAAAATCCCCAAGTAGCAAGTTTTAAGCGAATTTGATAAGTTTTTAATTTTGATGTCCGCCATATTGGATCCGCCATTTTGAATTTTCAAAAACAAACACCGGATTCGTAATTAGCGACCCCAAAAACCCCCGAGTAGCCAGTTTTAAGCGAATCCGATAATTTTTTTAATTTTGTCCGCCATATTGGATCCGTTATTTTGAATTTTCAAAAACTAACACCAGATTCGTAATTAGCGACCCCCAAAACCCCGAGTAGCCAGTTTTAAGCGAATCCGATAATTTTTTTAATTTTGTCCGCCATATTGGATCCGCCATTTTGAATTTTCATAAACAAACACCGGATTCGTAATTAGCGACCCCAAAAACCCCCGAGTAGCCAGTTTTAAGCGAATCCGATAATTTTTTTAATTTTGTCCGCCATATTGGATCCGCCATTTTGAATTTTCAAAAACTAACACCGGATTCGTAATTAGCGACCCCCAAAACCCCGAGTAGCCAGTTTTAAGCGAATCCGATAATTTTTTTAATTTTGTCCGCCATATTGGATCCGCCATTTTGAATTTTCAAAAACAAACACCGGATTCGTAATTAGCGACCCCAAAAATCCCCAAGTAGCAAGTTTTAAGCGAATTTGATAAGTTTTTAATTTTGTTGTCCGCCATATTGGATCCGCCATTTTGAATTTTCAAAAACTAACAACGGATTCGTAATAAGCGACCCCAAAAACCCCCGAGTAGCCAGTTTTAAGCGAATCCGATAATTTTTTTAATTTTGTCCGCTATATTGGATCCGTTATTTTGAATTTTCAAAAACTAACACCGGATTCGTAATTAGCGACCCCAAAAACCCCGAGTAGCCAGTTTTAAGCGAATCCGATAATTTTTTAATTTTGTACGCCATATTGGATCCGCTATTTTGAATATTCAAAAACTAACACCGGATTCGTAATTAGCGACCCCAAAAATCCCCAAGTAGCAAGTTTTAAGCGAATTTGATAAGTTTTTAATTTTGTTGTCCGCCATATTGGATCCGTCATTTTGAATTTTCAAAAACTAACAACGGATTCGTAATAAGCGACCCCAAAAACCCCCGAGTAGCCAGTTTTAAGCGAATCCGATAATTTTTTTAATTTTGTCCGCCATATTGGATCCGTTATTTTGAATTTTCTTAAACTAACACCGAATTCGTAATTAGAGAACCCCAAAAACCCCCGAGTAGCCAGTTTTAAGCGAATCCGATAATTTTTTTTTAATTTTGTCCGCCATATTGGATCCGTTATTTTGAATTTTCTAAAACTAACACCGAATTCGTAATTAGAGAACCCCAAAAACCCCTGAGTAGCCAGTTCTAAGCGAATCCGATAATTTTTTTAATTTTGTCCGCCATATTGGATCCGTTTTTTTGAATTTTCTAAAACTAACACCGGATTCGTAATTAGCGAACCCCAAAAACCCCCGAGTAGCCAGTTTTAAGCGAATCCGATAATTTTTTTAATTTTGTCCGCTATATTGGATCCGTTATTTTGAATTTTCAAAAACTAACACTGGATTCGTAATTAGCGAGCCCAAAAACCCCCAAGTAGCAAGTTTTAAGCGAATCTGATAAGTTTTTAATTTTGTTGTCCGCCATATTGGATCCGCCATTTTGAATTTTTAAAAACTAACACCGGATTCGTAATTAGCGACCCCAAAAACCCCCGAGTAGCCAGTTTTAAGCGAATCCGATAAATTTTTTCATTTTGTCCGCCATATTGGATCCGTTATTTTGAATTTTCTAAAACTAACACCGGATTCGTAATTAGAGAACCCCAAAAACCCCCGAGTAGCCAGTTTTAAGCGAATCCGATAATTTTTTTAATTTTGTCCGCTATATTGGATCCGTTATTTTGAATTTTTAAAAACTAACACCGGATTCGTAATTAGCGACCCCAAAAACCCCGAGTAGCCAGTTTTAAGCGAATCCGATAATTTTTTAATTTTGTACGCCATATTGGATCTGCCATTTTGAATATTCAAAAACTAACACCGTATTCGTAATTAGCGACCCCAAAAACCCCCGAGTAGCCAGTTTTAAGCGAATCCGATAATTTTTTTAATTTTGTCCGCCATATTGGATCCGTTATTTTGTATTTTCTAAAACTAACACCGGATTCGTAATTAGAGAACCCCAAAAACCCCCGAGTAGCCAGTTCTAAGCGAATCCGATAATTTTTTTAATTTTGTCCGCCATATTGGATCCGTTATTTTGAATATTCAAAAACTAACACCGGATTCGTAATTAGCGACCCCAAAAATCCCCAAGTAGCAAGTTTTAAGCGAATTTGATAAGTTTTTAATTTTGTTGTCCGCCATATTGGATCCGCCATTTTGAATTTTCAAAAACTAACAACGGATTCGTAATTAGCGACCCCAAAAATCCCCAAGTAGCAAGTTTTAAGCGAATTTGATAAGTTTTTAATTTTGTTGTCCGCCATATTGGATCCGCTATTTTGAATTTTCAAAAACAAACACCGGATTCGTAATTAGCGACCCCAAAAACCCCCGAGTAGCCAGTTTTAAGCGAATCCGATAATTTTTTTAATTTTGTCCGCCATATTGGATCCGTTATTTTGAATTTTCAAAAACAAACACCGGATTCGTAATTAGCGACCCCAAAAACCCCCGAGTAGCCAGTTTTAAGCGAATCCGATAATTTTTTTAATTTTGTCCGCCATATTGGATCCGTTTTTTTGAATTTTCTAAAACTAACACCGGATTCGTAATTAGAGAACCCCAAAAACCCCCGAGTAGCAAGTTTTAAGCGAATTTGATAAGTTTTTAATTTTGTTGTCCGCCATATTGGATCCGCCATTTTGAATTTTCAAAAACTAACAACGGATTCGTAATAAGCGACCCCAAAAACCCCCGAGTAGCCAGTTTTAAGCGAATCCGATAATTTTTTTAATTTTGTCTGCTATATTGGATCCGTTATTTTGAATTTTCAAAAACTAACACCGGATTCGTAATTAGCGACCCCAAAAACCCCGAGTAGCCAGTTTTAAGCGAATCCGATAATTTTTTTAATTTTGTCCGCCATATTGGATCCGTTTTTTTGAATTTTCTAAAACTAACACCGGATTCGTAATTAGAGAACCCCAAAAACCCCCGAGTAGCAAGTTTTAAGCGAATTTGATAAGTTTTTAATTTTGTTGTCCGCCATATTGGATCCGCCATTTTGAATTTTCAAAAACTAACAACGGATTCGTAATAAGCGACCCCAAAAACCCCCGAGTAGCCAGTTTTAAGCGAATCCGATAATTTTTTTAATTTTGTCTGCTATATTGGATCCGTTATTTTGAATTTTCAAAAACTAACACCGGATTCGTAATTAGCGACCCCAAAAACCCCGAGTAGCCAGTTTTAAGCGAATCCGATAATTTTTTAATTTTGTACGCCATATTGGATCCGCCATTTTGAATATTCAAAAACTAACACCGGATTCGTAATTAGCGACCCCAAAAATCCCCAAGTAGCAAGTTTTAAGCGAATTTGATAAGTTTTTAATTTTGTTGTCCGCCGTATTGGATCCGTCATTTTGAATTTTCAAAAACTAACAACGGATTCGTAATAAGCGACCCCAAAAACCCCCGAGTAGCCAGTTTTAAGCGAATCCGATAATTTTTTTAATTTTGTCCGCCATATTGGATCCGTTATTTTGAATTTTCTAAAACTAACACCGAATTCGTAATTAGAGAACCCCAAAAACCCCCGAGTAGCCAGTTTTAAGCGAATCCGATAATTTTTTTTTAATTTTGTCCGCCATATTGGATCCGTTATTTTGAATTTTCTAAAACTAACACCGAATTCGTAATTAGAGAACCCCAAAAACCCCTGAGTAGCCAGTTCTAAGCGAATCCGATAATTTTTTTAATTTTGTCCGCCATATTGGATCCGTTTTTTTGAATTTTCTAAAACTAACACCGGATTCGTAATTAGCGAACCCCAAAAACCCCCGAGTAGCCAGTTTTAAGCGAATCCGATAATTTTTTTAATTTTGTCCGCTATATTGGATCCGTTATTCTGAATTTTCAAAAACTAACACTGGATTCGTAATTAGCGAGCCCAAAAACCCCCAAGTAGCAAGTTTTAAGCAAATCTGATAAGTTTTTAATTTTGTTGTCCGCCATATTGGATCCGCCATTTTGAATTTTTAAAAACTAACACCGGATTCGTAATTAGCGACCCCAAAAACCCCCGAGTAGCCAGTTTTAAGCGAATCCGATAAATTTTTTCATTTTGTCCGCCATATTGGATCCGTTATTTTGAATTTTCTAAAACTAACACCGGATTCGTAATTAGAGAACCCCAAAAACCCCCGAGTAGCCAGTTTTAAGCGAATCCGATAATTTTTTTAATTTTGTCCGCTATATTGGATCCGTTATTTTGAATTTTCAAAAACTACCACCGGATTCGTAATTAGCGACCCCCAAAACCCCGAGTAGCCAGTTTTAGGCGAATCCGATAATTTTTTTAATTTTGTCCGCCATATTGGATCCGCCATTTTGAATTTTCAAAAACAAACACCGGATTCGTAATTAGCGACCCCAAAAACCCCCGAGTAGCCAGTTTTAAGCGAATCCGATAATTTTTTTAATTTTGTCCGCCATATTGGATCCGTTTTTTTGAATTTTCTAAAACTAACACCGGATTCGTAATTAGAGAACCCCAAAAACCCCCGAGTAGCCAGTTTTAAGCGAATCCGATAATTTTTTTAATTTTGTCCTCTATATTGGATCCGTTAGCTTGAATTTTCAAAAACTAACACCGGATTCGTAATTAGCGACCCCAAAAACCCCGAGTAGCCAGTTTTAAGCGAATCCGATAATTTTTTAATTTTGTACGCCATATTGGATCCGCCATTTTGAATATTCAAAAACTAACACCGTATTCGTAATTAGCGACCCCAAAAATTCCCAAGTAGCAAGTTTTTAGCGAATCTGATAAGTTTTTAATTTTGTTGTCCGCCATATTGGATCCGCCATTTTGAATTTTCAAAAACTAACAACGGATTCGTAATAAGCGACCCCAAAAACCCCCGAGTAGCCAGTTTTAAGCGAATCCGATAATTTTTTTAATTTTGTCCGCCATATTGGATCCGTTTTTTTGAATTTTCTAAAACTAACACCGGATTCGTAATTAGAGAACCCCAAAAACCCCCGAGTAGCCAGTTTTAAGCGAATCCAATAATTTTTTTAATTTTGTCCTCTATATTGGATCCGTTAGCTTGAATTTTCAAAAACTAACACCGGATTCGTAATTAGCGTCCCCAAAAACCCCGAGTAGCCAGTTTTAAGCGAATCCGATAATTTTTTAATTTTGTACGCCATATTGGATCCGCCATTTTGAATATTCAAAAACTAACACCGTATTCGTAATTAGCGACCCCAAAAACCCCCGAGTAGCCAGTTTTAAGCGAATCCGATAATTTTTTTAATTTTGTCCGCCATATTGGATCCGTTATTTTGTATTTTCTAAAACTAACACCGTATTCGTAATTAGCGACCCCAAAAACCCCCGAGTAGCCAGTTTTAAGCGAATCCGATAATTTTTTTAATTTTGTCCGCTATATTGGATCCGTTATTTTGAATTTTCAAAAACTAACACTGGATTCGTAATTAGCGAGCCCAAAAACCCCCAAGTAGCAAGTTTTAAGCGAATCTGATAAGTTTTTAATTTTGTTGTCCGCCATATTGGATCCACCATTTTGAATTTTTAAAAACTAACACCGGATTCGTAATTAGCGACCCCAAAAACCCCCGAGTAGCCAGTTTTAAGCGAATCCGATAAATTTTTTCATTTTGTCCGCCATATTGGATCCGTTATTTTGATATTTCTAAAACTAACACCGGATTCGTAATTAGAGAACCCCAAAAACCCCCGAGTAGCCAGTTTTAAGCGAATCCGATAATTTTTTTAATTTTGTCCGCTATATTGGATCCGTTATTTTGAATTTTAAAAAACTAACACCGGATTCGTAATTAGCGACCCCCAAAACCCCGAGTAGCCAGTTTTAAGCGAATCCGATAATTTTTTTAATTTTGTCCGCCATATTGGATCCGCCATTTTGAATTTTCAAAAACAAACACCGGATTCGTAATTAGCGACCCCAAAAACCCCCGAGTTGCCGGTTTTAAGCGAATCCGATAATTTTTTTAATTTTGTCCGCCATATTGGTTCCGTTATTTTGTATTTTCTAAAACTAACACCGGATTCGTAATTAGAGAACCCCAAAAACCCCCGAGTAGCCAGTTCTAAGCGAATCCGATAATTTTTTTAATTTTGTCCGCCATATTGGATCCGCTATTTTGAATATTCAAAAACTAACACCGGATTCGTAATTAGCGACCCCAAAAATCCCCAAGTAGCAAGTTTTAAGCGAATTTGATAAGTTTTTAATTTTTTTGTCCGCCATATTGGATCCGCCATTTTGAATTTTCAAAAACTAACAACGGATTCGTAATAAGCGACCCCAAAAACCCCCGAGTAGCCAGTTTTAAGCGAATCCAATAATTTTTTTAATTTTGTCCGCCATATTGGATCCGTTATTTTGTATTTTCTAAAACTAACACCGGATTCGTAATTAGAGAACCCCAAAAACCCCCGAGTAGCCAGTTTTAAGCTAATCCGATAAATTTTTAATTTTGTACGCCATATTGGATCCGCCATTTTGAATATTCAAAAACTAACACCGGATTCGTAATTAGCGACCCCAAAAATCCCCAAGTAGCAAGTTTTAAGCGAATTTGATAAGTTTTTAATTTTGTTGTCCGCCATATTGGATCCGCCATTTTGAATTTTCAAAAACTAACAACGGATTCGTAATAAGCGACCCCAAAAACCCCCGTGTAGCCAGTTTTAAGCGAATCCGATAATTTTTTTAATTTTGTCCGCCATATTGGATCCGTTATTTTGAATTTTCTAAAACTAACACCGAATTCGTAATAAAAGAACCCCAAAAACCCCCGAGTAGCCAGTTTTAAGCGAATCCGATAATTTTTTTTTAATTTTGTCCGCCATATTGGATCCGTTATTTTGAATTTTCTAAAACTAACACCGAATTCGTAATTAGAGAACCCCAAAAACCCCCGAGTAGCCAGTTCTTAGCGAATCCGATAATTTTTTTAATTTTGTCCGCCATATTGGATCCGTTTTTTTGAATTTTCTAAAACTAACACCGGATTCGTAATTAGCGAACCCCAAAAACCCCCGAGTAGCCAGTTTTAAGCGAATCCGATAATTTTTTTAATTTTGTCCGCTATATTGGATCCGTTATTTTGAATTTTCATAAACTAACACTGGATTCGTAATTAGCGAGCCCAAAAACCCCCAAGTAGCAAGTTTTAAGCGAATCTGATAAGTTTTTAATTTTGTTGTCCGCCATATTGGATCCGCCATTTTGAATTTTTAAAAACTAACACCGGATTCGTAATTAGCGACCCCAAAAACCCCCGAGTAGCCAGTTTTAAGCGAATCCGATAAATTTTTTCATTTTGTCCGCCATATTGGATCCGTTATTTTGAATTTTCTAAAACTAACACCGGATTCGTAATTAGAGAACCCCAAAAACCCCCGAGTAGCCAGTTTTAAGCGAATCCGATAATTTTTTTAATTTTGTCCGCTTTATTGGATCCGTTATTTTGAATTTTCAAAAACTAACACCGGATGCGTAATTAGCGACCCCCAAAACCCCGAGTAGCCAGTTTTAAGCGAATCCGATAATTTTTTTAATTTTGTCCGCCATATTGGATCCGCCATTTTGAATTTTCAAAAACAAACACCGGATTCGTAATTAGCGACCCCAAAAACCCCCGAGTAGCCAGTTTTAAGCGAATCCGATAATTTTTTTAATTTTGTACGCCAATATTGGATCCGTTTTTTTGAATTTTCTAAAACTAACACCGGATTCGTAATTAGAGAACCCCAAAAACCCCCGAGTAGCCAGTTTTAAGCGAATCCGATAATTTTTTTAATTTTGTCCTCTATATTGGATCCGTTAGCTTGAATTTTCAAAAACTAACACCGGATTCGTAATTAGCGACCCCAAAAACCCCGAGTAGCCAGTTCTAAGCGAATCCGATAATTTTTTAATTTTGTACGCCATATTGGATCCGCCATTTTGAATATTCAAAAACTAACACCGTATTCGTAATTAGCGACCCCAAAAACCCCCGAGTAGCCAGTTTTAAGCGAATCCGATAATTTTTTTAATTTTGTCCTTCATATTGGATCCGTTATTTTGTATTTTCTAAAACTAACACCGGATTCGTAATAAGAGACCCCAAAAACCCCCGAGTAGCCAGTTTTAAGCGAATCCGATTATTTTTTTTAATTTTGTCCGCTATATTGGATCCGTTATTTTGAATTTTCAAAAACTAACACCGGATTCGTAATTAGCGACCCCCAAAACCCCGAGTAGCCAGTTTTAAGCGAATCCGATAATTTTTTAATTTTGTACGCCATATTGGATCCGCCATTTTGAATATTCAAAAACTAACACCGTATTCGTAATTAGCGACCCCAAAAACCCCCGAGTAGCCAGTTTTAAGCGAATCCGATAATTTTTTTAATTTTGTCCGCCATATTGGATCCGTTATTTTGTATTTTCTAAAACTAACACCGGATTCGTAATTAGAGAACCCCAAAAACCCCCGAGTAGCCAGTTCTAAGCGAATCCGATAATTTTTTTAATTTTGTCCGCCATATTGGATCCGCTATTTTGAATATTCAAAAACTAACACCGGATTCGTAATTAGCGACCCCAAAAATCCCCAAGTAGCAAGTTTTAAGCGAATTTGATAAGTTTTTAATTTTTTTGTCCGCCATATTGGATCCGCCATTTTGAATTTTCAAAAACTAACAACGGATTCGTAATAAGCGACCCCAAAAACCCCCGAGTAGCCAGTTTTAAGCGAATCCAATAATTTTTTTAATTTTGTCCGCCATATTGGATCCGTTATTTTGTATTTTCTAAAACTAACACCGGATTCGTAATTAGAGAACCCCAAAAACCCCCGAGTAGCCAGTTCTAAGCGAATCCGATAATTTTTTTAATTTTGTCCGCCATATTGGATCCGCCATTTTGAATATTCAAAAACTAACACCGGATTCGTAATTAGCGACCCCAAAAACCCCGAGTAGCCAGTTTTAAGCGAATCCGATAATTTTTTAATTTTGTACGCCATATTGGATCCGCCATTTTGAATATTCAAAAACTAACACCGTATTCGTAATTAGCGACCCCAAAAATTCCCAAGTAGCAAGTTTTTAGCGAATCTGATAAGTTTTTAATTTTGTTGTCCGCCATATTGGATCCGCCATTTTGAATTTTCAAAAACTAACAACGGATTCGTAATAAGCGACCCCAAAAACCCCCGAGTAGCCAGTTTTAAGCGAATCCGATAATTTTTTTAATTTTGTCCGCCATATTGGATCCGTTTTTTTGAATTTTCTAAAACTAACACCGGATTCGTAATTAGAGAACCCCAAAAACCCCCGAGTAGCCAGTTTTAAGCGAATCCAATAATTTTTTTAATTTTGTCCTCTATATTGGATCCGTTAGCTTGAATTTTCAAAAACTAACACCGGATTCGTAATTAGCGTCCCCAAAAACCCCGAGTAGCCAGTTTTAAGCGAATCCGATAATTTTTTAATTTTGTACGCCATATTGGATCCGCCATTTTGAATATTCAAAAACTAACACCGTATTCGTAATTAGCGACCCCAAAAACCCCCGAGTAGCCAGTTTTAAGCGAATCCGATAATTTTTTTAATTTTGTCCGCCATATTGGATCCGTTATTTTGTATTTTCTAAAACTAACACCGTATTCGTAATTAGCGACCCCAAAAACCCCCGAGTAGCAAGTTTTAAGCGAATCTGATAAGTTTTTAATTTTGTTGTCCGCCATATTGGATCCACCATTTTGAATTTTTAAAAACTAACACCGGATTCGTAATTAGCGACCCCAAAAACCCCCGAGTAGCCAGTTTTAAGCGAATCCGATAAATTTTTTCATTTTGTCCGCCATATTGGATCCGTTATTTTGATATTTCTAAAACTAACACCGGATTCGTAATTAGAGAACCCCAAAAACCCCCGAGTAGCCAGTTTTAAGCGAATCCGATAATTTTTTTAATTTTGTCCGCTATATTGGATCCGTTATTTTGAATTTTAAAAAACTAACACCGGATTCGTAATTAGCGACCCCCAAAACCCCGAGTAGCCAGTTTTAAGCGAATCCGATAATTTTTTTAATTTTGTCCGCCATATTGGATCCGCCATTTTGAATTTTCAAAAACAAACACCGGATTCGTAATTAGCGACCCCAAAAACCCCCGAGTTGCCGGTTTTAAGCGAATCCGATAATTTTTTTAATTTTGTCCGCCATATTGGTTCCGTTATTTTGTATTTTCTAAAACTAACACCGGATTCGTGATTAGAGAACCCCAAAAACCCCCGAGTAGCCAGTTCTAAGCGAATCCGATAATTTTTTTAATTTTGTCCGCCATATTGGATCCGCTATTTTGAATATTCAAAAACTAACACCGGATTCGTAATTAGCGACCCCAAAAATCCCCAAGTAGCAAGTTTTAAGCGAATTTGATAAGTTTTTAATTTTTTTGTCCGCCATATTGGATCCGCCATTTTGAATTTTCAAAAACTAACAACGGATTCGTAATAAGCGACCCCAAAAACCCCCGAGTAGCCAGTTTTAAGCGAATCCAATAATTTTTTTAATTTTGTCCGCCATATTGGATCCGTTATTTTGTATTTTCTAAAACTAACACCGGATTCGTAATTAGAGAACCCCAAAAACCCCCGAGTAGCCAGTTTTAAGCTAATCCGATAAATTTTTAATTTTGTACGCCATATTGGATCCGCCATTTTGAATATTCAAAAACTAACACCGGATTCGTAATTAGCGACCCCAAAAACCCCCGAGTAGCCAGTTTTAAGCGAATCCGATAATTTTTTTTAATTTTGTCCGCCATATTGGATCCGTTATTTTGAATTTTCAAAAACTAACAACGGATTCGTAATAAGCGACCCCAAAAACCCCCGTGTAGCCAGTTTTAAGCGAATCCGATAATTTTTTTAATTTTGTCCGCCATATTGGATCCGTTATTTTGAATTTTCTAAAACTAACACCGAATTCGTAATAAAAGAACCCCAAAAACCCCCGAGTAGCCAGTTTTAAGCGAATCCGATAATTTTTTTTTAATTTTGTCCGCCATATTGGATCCGTTATTTTGAATTTTCTAAAACTAACACCGAATTCGTAATTAGAGAACCCCAAAAACCCCCGAGTAGCCAGTTCTTAGCGAATCCGATAATTTTTTTAATTTTGTCCGCCATATTGGATCCGTTTTTTTGAATTTTCTAAAACTAACACCGGATTCGTAATTAGCGAACCCCAAAAACCCCCGAGTAGCCAGTTTTAAGCGAATCCGATAATTTTTTTAATTTTGTCCGCTATATTGGATCCGTTATTTTGAATTTTCATAAACTAACACTGGATTCGTAATTAGCGAGCCCAAAAACCCCCAAGTAGCAAGTTTTAAGCGAATCTGATAAGTTTTTAATTTTGTTGTCCGCCATATTGGATCCGCCATTTTGAATTTTTAAAAACTAACACCGGATTCGTAATTAGCGACCCCAAAAACCCCCGAGTAGCCAGTTTTAAGCGAATCCGATAAATTTTTTCATTTTGTCCGCCATATTGGATCCGTTATTTTGAATTTTCTAAAACTAACACCGGATTCGTAATTAGAGAACCCCAAAAACCCCCGAGTAGCCAGTTTTAAGCGAATCCGATAATTTTTTTAATTTTGTCCGCTTTATTGGATCCGTTATTTTGAATTTTCAAAAACTAACACCGGATGCGTAATTAGCGACCCCCAAAACCCCGAGTAGCCAGTTTTAAGCGAATCCGATAATTTTTTTAATTTTGTCCGCCATATTGGATCCGCCATTTTGAATTTTCAAAAACAAACACCGGATTCGTAATTAGCGACCCCAAAAACCCCCGAGTAGCCAGTTTTAAGCGAATCCGATAATTTTTTTAATTTTGTACGCCAATATTGGATCCGTTTTTTTGAATTTTCTAAAACTAACACCGGATTCGTAATTAGAGAACCCCAAAAACCCCCGAGTAGCCAGTTTTAAGCGAATCCGATAATTTTTTTAATTTTGTCCTCTATATTGGATCCGTTAGCTTGAATTTTCAAAAACTAACACCGGATTCGTAATTAGCGACCCCAAAAACCCCGAGTAGCCAGTTCTAAGCGAATCCGATAATTTTTTAATTTTGTACGCCATATTGGATCCGCCATTTTGAATATTCAAAAACTAACACCGTATTCGTAATTAGCGACCCCAAAAACCCCCGAGTAGCCAGTTTTAAGCGAATCCGATAATTTTTTTAATTTTGTCCTTCATATTGGATCCGTTATTTTGTATTTTCTAAAACTAACACCGGATTCGTAATTAGAGAACCCCAAAAACCCCCGAGTAGCCAGTTCTAAGCGAATCCGATAATTTTTTTAATTTTGTCCGCCATATTGGATCCGTTATTTTGAATATTCAAAAATTAACACCGGATTCGTAATTAGCGACCCCAAAAATCCTCAAGTAGCAAGTTTTAAGCGAATTTGATAAGTTTTTAATTTTGTTGTCCGCCATATTGGATCCGCCATTTTGAATTTTCAAAAACTAACAACGGATTCGTAATAAGAGACCCCAAAAACCCCCGAGTAGCCAGTTTTAAGCGAATCCGATTATTTTTTTTAATTTTGTCCGCTATATTGGATCCGTTATTTTGAATTTTCAAAAACTAACACCGGATTCGTAATTAGCGACCCCCAAAACCCCGAGTAGCCAGTTTTAAGCGAATCCGATAATTTTTTAATTTTGTACGCCATATTGGATCCGCCATTTTGAATATTCAAAAACTAACACCGTATTCGTAATTAGCGACCCCAAAAACCCCCGAGTAGCCAGTTTTAAGCGAATCCGATAATTTTTTTAATTTTGTCCGCCATATTGGATCCGTTATTTTGTATTTTCTAAAACTAACACCGGATTCGTAATTAGTGAACCCCAAAAACCCCCGAGTAGCCAGTTTTAAGCTAATCCGATAATTTTTTAATTTTGTACGCCATATTGGATCCGCCATTTTGAATATTCAAAAACTAACACCGGATTCGTAATTAGCGACCCCAAAAATCCCCAAGTAGCAAGTTTTAAGCGAATTTGATAAGTTTTTAATTTTGTTGTCCGCCATATTGGATCCGCCATTTTGAATTTTCAAAAACTAACAACGGATTCGTAATAAGCGACCCCAAAAACCCCCGTGTAGCCAGTTTTAAGCGAATCCGATAATTTTTTTAATTTTGTCCGCCATATTGGATCCGTTATTTTGAATTTTCTAAAACTAACACCGAATTCGTAATAAAAGAACCCCAAAAACCCCCGAGTAGCCAGTTTTAAGCGAATCCGATAATTTTTTTTTAATTTTGTCCGCCATATTGGATCCGTTATTTTGAATTTTCTAAAACTAACACCGAATTCGTAATTAGAGAACCCCAAAAACCCCCGAGTAGCCAGTTCTTAGCGAATCCGATAATTTTTTTAATTTTGTCCGCCATATTGGATCCGTTTTTTTGAATTTTCTAAAACTAACACCGGATTCGTAATTAGCGAACCCCAAAAACCCCCGAGTAGCCAGTTTTAAGCGAATCCGATAATTTTTTTAATTTTGTCCGCTATATTGGATCCGTTATTTTGAATTTTCATAAACTAACACTGGATTCGTAATTAGCGAGCCCAAAAACCCCCAAGTAGCAAGTTTTAAGCGAATCTGATAAGTTTTTAATTTTGTTGTCCGCCATATTGGATCCGCCATTTTGAATTTTTAAAAACTAACACCGGATTCGTAATTAGCGACCCCAAAAACCCCCGAGTAGCCAGTTTTAAGCGAATCCGATAAATTTTTTCATTTTGTCCGCCATATTGGATCCGTTATTTTGAATTTTCTAAAACTAACACCGAATTCGTAATAAAAGAACCCCAAAAACCCCCGAGTAGCCAGTTTTAAGCGAATCCGATAATTTTTTTTTAATTTTGTCCGCCATATTGGATCCGTTATTTTGAATTTTCTAAAACTAACACCGGATTCGTAATTAGAGAACCCCAAAAACCCCCGAGTAGCCAGTTTTAAGCGAATCCGATAATTTTTTTAATTTTGTCCGCTTTATTGGATCCGTTATTTTGAATTTTCAAAAACTAACACCGGATGCGTAATTAGCGACCCCCAAAACCCCGAGTAGCCAGTTTTAAGCGAATCCGATAATTTTTTTAATTTTGTCCGCCATATTGGATCCGCCATTTTGAATTTTCAAAAACAAACACCGGATTCGTAATTAGCGACCCCAAAAACCCCCGAGTAGCCAGTTTTAAGCGAATCCGATAATTTTTTTAATTTTGTACGCCATATTGGATCCGTTTTTTTGAATTTTCTAAAACTAACACCGGATTCGTAATTAGAGAACCCCAAAAACCCCCGAGTAGCCAGTTTTAAGCGAATCCGATAATTTTTTTAATTTTGTCCTCTATATTGGATCCGTTAGCTTGAATTTTCAAAAACTAACACCGGATTCGTAATTAGCGACCCCAAAAACCCCGAGTAGCCAGTTCTAAGCGAATCCGATAATTTTTTAATTTTGTACGCCATATTGGATCCGCCATTTTGAATATTCAAAAACTAACACCGTATTCGTAATTAGCGACCCCAAAAACCCCCGAGTAGCCAGTTTTAAGCGAATCCGATAATTTTTTTAATTTTGTCCTTCATATTGGATCCGTTATTTTGTATTTTCTAAAACTAACACCGGATTCGTAATTAGAGAACCCCAAAAACCCCCGAGTAGCCAGTTCTAAGCGAATCCGATAATTTTTTTAATTTTGTCCGCCATATTGGATCCGTTATTTTGAATATTCAAAAATTAACACCGGATTCGTAATTAGCGACCCCAAAAATCCTCAAGTAGCAAGTTTTAAGCGAATTTGATAAGTTTTTAATTTTGTTGTCCGCCATATTGGATCCGCCATTTTGAATTTTCAAAAACTAACAACGGATTCGTAATAAGAGACCCCAAAAACCCCCGAGTAGCCAGTTTTAAGCGAATCCGATTATTTTTTTTAATTTTGTCCGCTATATTGGATCCGTTATTTTGAATTTTCAAAAACTAACACCGGATTCGTAATTAGCGACCCCCAAAACCCCGAGTAGCCAGTTTTAAGCGAATCCGATAATTTTTTAATTTTGTACGCCATATTGGATCCGCCATTTTGAATATTCAAAAACTAACACCGTATTCGTAATTAGCGACCCCAAAAACCCCCGAGTAGCCAGTTTTAAGCGAATCCGATAATTTTTTTAATTTTGTCCGCCATATTGGATCCGTTATTTTGTATTTTCTAAAACTAACACCGGATTCGTAATTAGAGAACCCCAAAAACCCCCGAGTAGCCAGTTCTAAGCGAATCCGATAATTTTTTTAATTTTGTCCGCCATATTGGATCCGCTATTTTGAATATTCAAAAACTAACACCGGATTCGTAATTAGCGACCCCAAAAATCCCCAAGTAGCAAGTTTTAAGCGAATTTGATAAGTTTTTAATTTTTTTGTCCGCCATATTGGATCCGCCATTTTGAATTTTCAAAAACTAACAACGGATTCGTAATAAGCGACCCCAAAAACCCCCGAGTAGCCAGTTTTAAGCGAATCCAATAATTTTTTTAATTTTGTCCGCCATATTGGATCCGTTATTTTGTATTTTCTAAAACTAACACCGGATTCGTAATTAGAGAACCCCAAAAACCCCCGAGTAGCCAGTTTTAAGCTAATCCGATAATTTTTTAATTTTGTACGCCATATTGGATCCGCCATTTTGAATATTCAAAAACTAACACCGGATTCGTAATTAGCGACCCCAAAAATCCCCAAGTAGCAAGTTTTAAGCGAATTTGATAAGTTTTTAATTTTGTTGTCCGCCATATTGGATCCGCCATTTTGAATTTTCAAAAACTAACAACGGATTCGTAATAAGCGACCCCAAAAACCCCCGTGTAGCCAGTTTTAAGCGAATCCGATAATTTTTTTAATTTTGTCCGCCATATTGGATCCGTTATTTTGAATTTTCTAAAACTAACACCGAATTCGTAATAAAAGAACCCCAAAAACCCCCGAGTAGCCAGTTTTAAGCGAATCCGATAATTTTTTTTTAATTTTGTCCGCCATATTGGATCCGTTATTTTGAATTTTCTAAAACTAACACCGAATTCGTAATTAGAGAACCCCAAAAACCCCCGAGTAGCCAGTTCTTAGCGAATCCGATAATTTTTTTAATTTTGTCCGCCATATTGGATCCGTTTTTTTGAATTTTCTAAAACTAACACCGGATTCGTAATTAGCGAACCCCAAAAACCCCCGAGTAGCCAGTTTTAAGCGAATCCGATAATTTTTTTAATTTTGTCCGCTATATTGGATCCGTTATTTTGAATTTTCATAAACTAACACTGGATTCGTAATTAGCGAGCCCAAAAACCCCCAAGTAGCAAGTTTTAAGCGAATCTGATAAGTTTTTAATTTTGTTGTCCGCCATATTGGATCCGCCATTTTGAATTTTTAAAAACTAACACCGGATTCGTAATTAGCGACCCCAAAAACCCCCGAGTAGCCAGTTTTAAGCGAATCCGATAAATTTTTTCATTTTGTCCGCCATATTGGATCCGTTATTTTGAATTTTCTAAAACTAACACCGGATTCGTAATTAGAGAACCCCAAAAACCCCCGAGTAGCCAGTTTTAAGCGAATCCGATAATTTTTTTAATTTTGTCCGCTTTATTGGATCCGTTATTTTGAATTTTCAAAAACTAACACCGGATGCGTAATTAGCGACCCCCAAAACCCCGAGTAGCCAGTTTTAAGCGAATCCGATAATTTTTTTAATTTTGTCCGCCATATTGGATCCGCCATTTTGAATTTTCAAAAACAAACACCGGATTCGTAATTAGCGACCCCAAAAACCCCCGAGTAGCCAGTTTTAAGCGAATCCGATAATTTTTTTAATTTTGTACGCCATATTGGATCCGCCATTTTGAATTTTCAAAAACAAACACCGGATTCGTAATTAGCGACCCCAAAAACCCCCGAGTAGCCAGTTTTAAGCGAATCCGATAATTTTTTTAATTTTGTCCTCTATATTGGATCCGTTAGCTTGAATTTTCAAAAACTAACACCGGATTCGTAATTAGCGACCCCAAAAACCCCGAGTAGCCAGTTCTAAGCGAATCCGATAATTTTTTAATTTTGTACGCCATATTGGATCCGCCATTTTGAATATTCAAAAACTAACACCGTATTCGTAATTAGCGACCCCAAAAACCCCCGAGTAGCCAGTTTTAAGCGAATCCGATAATTTTTTTAATTTTGTCCTTCATATTGGATCCGTTATTTTGTATTTTCTAAAACTAACACCGGATTCGTAATTAGAGAACCCCAAAAACCCCCGAGTAGCCAGTTCTAAGCGAATCCGATAATTTTTTTAATTTTGTCCGCCATATTGGATCCGTTATTTTGAATATTCAAAAATTAACACCGGATTCGTAATTAGCGACCCCAAAAATCCTCAAGTAGCAAGTTTTAAGCGAATTTGATAAGTTTTTTAATTTTGTCCGCCATATTGGATCCGTTACTTTGTATTTTCTAAAACTAACACCGGATTCGTAATTAGAGAACCCCAAAAACCCCCGAGTAGCCAGTTTTAAGCTAATCCGATAATTTTTTAATTTTGTACGCCATATTGGATCCGTTACTTTGTATTTTCTAAAACTAACACCGGATTCGTAATTAGAGAACCCCAAAAACCCCCGAGTAGCCAGTTTTAAGCTAATCCGATAATTTTTTAATTTTGTACGCCATATTGGATCCGCCATTTTGAATATTCAAAAACTAACACCGGATTCGTAATTAGCGACCCCAAAAATCCCCAAGTAGCAAGTTTTAAGCGAATTTGATAAGTTTTTAATTTTGTTGTCCGCCATATTGGATCCGCCATTTTGAATTTTCAAAAACTAACAACGGATTCGTAATAAGCGACCCCAAAAACCCCCGTGTAGCCAGTTTTAAGCGAATCCGATAATTTTTTTAATTTTGTCCGCCATATTGGATCCGTTATTTTGAATTTTCTAAAACTAACACCGAATTCGTAATAAAAGAACCCCAAAAACCCCCGAGTAGCCAGTTTTAAGCGAATCCGATAATTTTTTTTTAATTTTGTCCGCCATATTGGATCCGTTATTTTGAATTTTCTAAAACTAACACCGAATTCGTAATTAGAGAACCCCAAAAACCCCCGAGTAGCCAGTTCTTAGCGAATCCGATAATTTTTTTAATTTTGTCCGCCATATTGGATCCGTTTTTTTGAATTTTCTAAAACTAACACCGGATTCGTAATTAGCGAACCCCAAAAACCCCCGAGTAGCCAGTTTTAAGCGAATCCGATAATTTTTTTAATTTTGTCCGCTATATTGGATCCGTTATTTTGAATTTTCATAAACTAACACTGGATTCGTAATTAGCGAGCCCAAAAACCCCCAAGTAGCAAGTTTTAAGCGAATCTGATAAGTTTTTAATTTTGTTGTCCGCCATATTGGATCCGCCATTTTGAATTTTTAAAAACTAACACCGGATTCGTAATTAGCGACCCCAAAAACCCCCGAGTAGCCAGTTTTAAGCGAATCCGATAAATTTTTTCATTTTGTCCGCCATATTGGATCCGTTATTTTGAATTTTCTAAAACTAACACCGAATTCGTAATAAAAGAACCCCAAAAACCCCCGAGTAGCCAGTTTTAAGCGAATCCGATAATTTTTTTTTAATTTTGTCCGCCATATTGGATCCGTTATTTTGAATTTTCTAAAACTAACACCTGATTCGTAATTAGAGAACCCCAAAAACCCCCGAGTAGCCAGTTTTAAGCGAATCCGATAATTTTTTTAATTTTGTCCGCTTTATTGGATCCGTTATTTTGAATTTTCAAAAACTAACACCGGATGCGTAATTAGCGACCCCCAAAACCCCGAGTAGCCAGTTTTAAGCGAATCCGATAATTTTTTTAATTTTGTCCGCCATATTGGATCCGCCATTTTGAATTTTCAAAAACAAACACCGGATTCGTAATTAGCGACCCCAAAAACCCCCGAGTAGCCAGTTTTAAGCGAATCCGATAATTTTTTTAATTTTGTACGCCATATTGGATCCGTTTTTTTGAATTTTCTAAAACTAACACCGGATTCGTAATTAGAGAACCCCAAAAACCCCCGAGTAGCCAGTTTTAAGCGAATCCGATAATTTTTTTAATTTTGTCCTCTATATTGGATCCGTTAGCTTGAATTTTCAAAAACTAACACCGGATTCGTAATTAGCGACCCCAAAAACCCCGAGTAGCCAGTTCTAAGCGAATCCGATAATTTTTTAATTTTGTACGCCATATTGGATCCGCCATTTTGAATATTCAAAAACTAACACCGTATTCGTAATTAGCGACCCCAAAAACCCCCGAGTAGCCAGTTTTAAGCGAATCCGATAATTTTTTTAATTTTGTCCTTCATATTGGATCCGTTATTTTGTATTTTCTAAAACTAACACCGGATTCGTAATTAGAGAACCCCAAAAACCCCCGAGTAGCCAGTTCTAAGCGAATCCGATAATTTTTTTAATTTTGTCCGCCATATTGGATCCGTTATTTTGAATATTCAAAAATTAACACCGGATTCGTAATTAGCGACCCCAAAAATCCTCAAGTAGCAAGTTTTAAGCGAATTTGATAAGTTTTTAATTTTGTTGTCCGCCATATTGGATCCGCCATTTTGAATTTTCAAAAACTAACAACGGATTCGTAATAAGAGACCCCAAAAACCCCCGAGTAGCCAGTTTTAAGCGAATCCGATTATTTTTTTTAATTTTGTCCGCTATATTGGATCCGTTATTTTGAATTTTCAAAAACTAACACCGGATTCGTAATTAGCGACCCCCAAAACCCCGAGTAGCCAGTTTTAAGCGAATCCGATAATTTTTTAATTTTGTACGCCATATTGGATCCGCCATTTTGAATATTCAAAAACTAACACCGTATTCGTAATTAGCGACCCCAAAAACCCCCGAGTAGCCAGTTTTAAGCGAATCCGATAATTTTTTTAATTTTGTCCGCCATATTGGATCCGTTATTTTGTATTTTCTAAAACTAACACCGGATTCGTAATTAGAGAACCCCAAAAACCCCCGAGTAGCCAGTTCTAAGCGAATCCGATAATTTTTTTAATTTTGTCCGCCATATTGGATCCGCTATTTTGAATATTCAAAAACTAACACCGGATTCGTAATTAGCGACCCCAAAAATCCCCAAGTAGCAAGTTTTAAGCGAATTTGATAAGTTTTTAATTTTTTTGTCCGCCATATTGGATCCGCCATTTTGAATTTTCAAAAACTAACAACGGATTCGTAATAAGCGACCCCAAAAACCCCCGAGTAGCCAGTTTTAAGCGAATCCAATAATTTTTTTAATTTTGTCCGCCATATTGGATCCGTTATTTTGTATTTTCTAAAACTAACACCGGATTCGTAATTAGAGAACCCCAAAAACCCCCGAGTAGCCAGTTTTAAGCTAATCCGATAATTTTTTAATTTTGTACGCCATATTGGATCCGCCATTTTGAATATTCAAAAACTAACACCGGATTCGTAATTAGCGACCCCAAAAATCCCCAAGTAGCAAGTTTTAAGCGAATTTGATAAGTTTTTAATTTTGTTGTCCGCCATATTGGATCCGCCATTTTGAATTTTCAAAAACTAACAACGGATTCGTAATAAGCGACCCCAAAAACCCCCGTGTAGCCAGTTTTAAGCGAATCCGATAATTTTTTTAATTTTGTCCGCCATATTGGATCCGTTATTTTGAATTTTCTAAAACTAACACCGAATTCG
>JAZKLR010000630.1:0-102673 GCA_037103525.1 Ganaspis brasiliensis | reverse complement strand
ATCCAACTGTGACAGTTTAGCATAGTAGTTTTTCCAAAATTTTCGCCTAATGCATGCGTATTACTTTTATCATCGTTAGACTTTGAAAAGTCGTCTTGGTAGTTGTCAATAGACACTTTTTCTTTAAAATATTTTTATAACATTTCGCTCGGAATCGAGTGAGTCAATGCTCAGTAAATTGAAAATATAACATAAATTTCATTTAGAAATAACATTTATTTCACGCCAAAGGCGCTCGTCACATATGGGCCATTCAGTCTTAGACGCCAACCCGTGACAATGCTGTGCTTACAAGGTACCAAATCTCAATAAAAGGTGTTCGGCGACTAACATTTATGCGTATTACTTTCCTTGCAACTGTGACACTTTAACATATTCTCTAGCCAACTGTGAAAGTTTAGCATAGTATTTTTCCAAAATTTTCGCCTAATGCATGCGTATTACTTTTATCATCGTTAGACTTTGAAAAGTCGTCTTGGTAGTTGTCAATAGACACTTTTTCTTTAAAATATTTTTATAACTTTTCGCTCGGAATCGAGTGAGTCAATGCTCAGTAAATTGAAAATATAACATAAATTTCATTTAGAAATAACATTTATTTCACGCCAAAGGCGCTCGTCACATATGGGCCATTCGGTTTAGTCGCCAACCCGTGACAATGCTGTGCTTACAATGTACCAAATGTCAATAAAAGGTGTTCGGCGACTACATTTATGCGTATTACTTTCCTTGCAACTGTGACACTTTAACTTATTTAGAGAATAAGTTAAAGTGTCACAGTTGCAAGGAAAGTAATACGCAATATAATAATAGGGTATCTAATCCTAATTTAATTACTAAATTATTAAAAAATTTTTAATAATTATATTTATATAAAAATTTATTTTTATTAAAATTTTTTATTTCACTAATTAATTTCAATATTTATATATTTTTAAATTATAAAATTTTTTTTAAAATTTTTTTTTTAAAATTATTATCCAACTGTGAAAGTTTAGCATAGTATTTTTCCAAAATTTTCGCCTAATGCATGCGTATTACTTTTATCATCGTTAGACTTTGAAAAGTCGTCTTGGTAGTTGTCAATAGACACTTTTTCTCTAAAATATTTTTATAACTTTTCGCTCGGAATCGAGTGAGTCAATGATCAGTAAATTGAAAATATAACATAAATTTCATTTAGAAATAACATTTATTTCACGCCAAAGGCGCTCGTCACATATGGGCCATTCGGTCTTAGACGCCAACCCGTGACAATGCTGTGCTTACAAGGTACCAAATCTCAATAAAAGGTGTTCGGCGACTAACATATATGCGTATTACTTTCCTTGCAACTGTGACACTTTAACATATTCTCTATCCAACTGTGACAGTTTAGCATAGTAGTTTTTCCAAAATTTTCGCCTAATGCATGCGTATTACTTTTATCATCGTTAGACTTTGAAAAGTCGTCTTGGTAGTTGTCAATAGACACTTTTTCTTTAAAATATTTTTATAACATTTCGCTCGGAATCGAGTGAGTCAATGCTCAGTAAATTGAAAATATAACATAAATTTCATTTAGAAATAACATTTATTTCACGCCAAAGGCGCTCGTCACATATGGGCTATTCAGTCTTAGACGCCAACCCGTGACAATGCTGTGCTTACAAGGTACCAAATCTCAATAAAAGGTGTTCGGCGACTAACATTTATGCGTATTACTTTCCTTGCAACTGTGACACATTAACATATTCTCTAGCCAACTGTGAAAGTTTAGCATAGTATTTTTCCAAAATTTTCGCCTAATGCATGCGTATTACTTTTATCATCGTTAGACTTTGAAAAGTCGTCTTGGTAGTTGTCAATAGACACTTTTTCTTTAAAATATTTTTATAACTTTTCGCTCGGAATCGAGTGAGTCAATGCTCAGTAAATTGAAAATATAACATAAATTTCATTTAGAAATAACATTTATTTCACGCCAAAGGCGCTCGTCACATATGGGCCATTCGGTTTAGACGCCAACCCGTGACAATGCTGTGCTTACAATGTACCAAATGTCAATAAAAGGTGTTCGGCGACTACATTTATGCGTATTACTTTCCTTGCAACTGTGACACTTTAACTTATTTAGAGAATAATTATATTGTACATATTTTTAATATTGTCTTTTGTTATAAGATTTTGAATGTGATTCTTTTTTGACGAGGCAAAGGCGGATCCAGACGAGGGTTTTGGAGGGGGCGATATATGAGATAGAAAGAGATAAGAATATAGTGCTTACTCTTTCTCTCTCATATGATAATCTAAGGCTTTTGGGAGGGGCGATCGCCCCCATCGCCCCCCGCTGGATCCGCGCCTGTGACGAGGTCTTTCTAAATGATTGCAGCAATCTAAAAGACGAAAACCAAAATGTACAGTTACAAACTGAGGTTATTACCAAATGCCCTAAAAGTTGCTAATTTTTAAAATACTTAAAACATATACAAGGTTTTATAAAAGGTTATGTTAAACATTTCTTATTTTTGAACTAATAATGCAAACAGTTGTGGCATCCTAATTTTGCAACTTTTTGTATTTAGTTGTTTATCACTCGCTTCCTCTGTACAAGATAGTACTCTCCTAATGCAAAGAAATTTTATTTTACTTTAATAAACATTCATAAGTTTATACAAAAGAAAAATAATTTATTGGTTAAAAATAAACTTTTTAAACTAATTAATGCAGTTTTTGTTACCTATTATGTTTATTTTTTAAATTGTAGGAAAAAATTGTAAAAGTTTTCAAAAATCTGGAAACATCAGGGAAACTTTTTAAAGATTTAGTGTAGATAATTCGGTTAAAATTTAAACTTACTAAAAGAAAATAAAAATCGCTAATGATTACAAAGCTAAAACTTCTATAACAAAGAAATTAGTTTTTGAATTAAGTTTTATGGATTTTCTTATATTATTTAAAAGTTTATTCTAAACACTTCACGTTCATTTTAAATACAATTCAAAAGCGTATCACTTTTACACAAAAATGTCTTTCAAATCAGTACGAGAAACTACCTAAACTTAAACTGCCTAAAATAATATCTCAAGTTTAGGTTATCGGACAAAAAAACTGACAGTTTGTTGAAAATTCTCGTTTTTGTTAGGAACAATAGCAATAAGATTACTTTTGAAAAAAATTTGCCTAATTTTGTCTTTTCGATGCTTTGAACTTAATACATTTAACTAGCGAGTTTTAAATAAGAATAATTTTAGTTGACCATATTGGCAAGATAATTTGTTATAAAAATTAAATAATACATTGTTTTAATTGTGTAATACCCAAAAATTCCAGGGCTGTTTTACATTATTATAAAGCAAGAAAATCAAGTTTAATAACGCTTTTAAAATTGTTATTAGAAAGTTTATGTAACAAAAAACATGTACAATATCCAGGTAGTAAACTGGTTTTTGTCAGAATTAGTAAAATGTACGGGATGCTTAAATGTTTCACAAATAGCAAACGATACAATAAACACTTTATCCAGTGACGCACAGAAAAAAATGAGTTACCCGCTGTTGCTTACCAAATCTAGCAGTCAATTATTTAGTCACCACAGCTAAATATCAGCTAAGACAGCTAAAAGTTAGCTGTGAAAGCTAACAGAAATGGACCCCACAGCTAAAAATAGTTATTTGTCATAGGGACAGCTAAACCTTTTTAGCTATGATATATACAAATATTATTAATTCATTTTTTTCCGCGCGGATCCTGGGGAGGGGGCATGGAGGCCCTAACTCAGCCATATTAAAGAGACTAAAAACAACTATTGTGCTACATTTTTCTCTGTCTCATATACAACCTCCTCCTAAAACTCTTTTCTGGATCCGCCCTTGACTTTATATCTACATTTATTGCGTCAAATCATCAGTTGTCCTAATGTTTATTTACTTAAATTATTAATTCATTTAATTTTAATTTTACTCTTCATTCATTAACACCAATTTTCTTTTGTAAAAATGTTACTCCACGGAATTTTCTCTATAGGAAAAAACATGTCGATTTATTTTCATTTGCTTCATTTATTAGTTTCAATAATTTTCCTTTTAACAACTTTTTATTCATTCTAAATGATTTGTTGACCAAGTCGTAATTAAAAATATAATATAATTCATAGTAAACGCAGAAAATTTGTTTCGAAAAATTTCTTTTTAACTGCCTTTTTAATAAAATAATATCGAAATTAACTGAACTCCAATTTAGCAAAAATTTCATTAAACATAATTTTAAGTAAGTCGAATTTGGAACGTCTGAATATCTAATTTAACGAATCGACATTTATCCGAAACTGGATGTTACCTATATTAGAAATAACATTTATTTCACGCCAAAGGCGCTCGTCACATATGGGCCATTCGGTCTTAGACGCCAACCCGTGACAATGCTGTGCTTACAAGGTACCAAATCTCAATAAAAGGTGTTCGGCGACTAACATATATGCGTATTACTTTCCTTGCAACTGTGACACTTTAACATATTCTCTATCCAACTGTGACAGTTTAGCATAGTAGTTTTTCCAAAATTTTCGCCTAATGCATGCGTATTACTTTTATCATCGTTAGACTTTGAAAAGTCGTCTTGGTAGTTGTCAATAGACACTTTTTCTTTAAAATATTTTTATAACATTTCGCTCGGAATCGAGTGAGTCAATGCTCAGTAAATTGAAAATATAACATAAATTTCATTTAGAAATAACATTTATTTCACGCCAAAGGCGCTCGTCACATATGGGCCATTCAGTCTTAGACGCCAACCCGTGACAATGCTGTGCTTACAAGGTACCAAATCTCAATAAAAGGTGTTCGGCGACTAACATTTATGCGTATTACTTTCCTTGCAACTGTGACACTTTAACATATTCTCTAGCCAACTGTGAAAGTTTAGCATAGTATTTTTCCAAAATTTTCGCCTAATGCATGCGTATTACTTTTATCATCGTTAGACTTTGAAAAGTCGTCTTGGTAGTTGTCAATAGACACTTTTTCTTTAAAATATTTTTATAACTTTTCGCTCGGAATCGAGTGAGTCAATGCTCAGTAAATTGAAAATATAACATAAATTTCATTTAGAAATAACATTTATTTCACGCCAAAGGCGCTCGTCACATATGGGCCATTCGGTTTAGTCGCCAACCCGTGACAATGCTGTGCTTACAATGTACCAAATGTCAATAAAAGGTGTTCGGCGACTACATTTATGCGTATTACTTTCCTTGCAACTGTGACACTTTAACTTATTTAGAGAATAAGTTAAAGTGTCACAGTTGCAAGGAAAGTAATACGCAATATAATAATAGGGTATCTAATCCTAATTTAATTACTAAATTATTAAAAAATTTTTAATAATTATATTTATATAAAAATTTATTTTTATTAAAATTTTTTATTTCACTAATTAATTTCAATATTTATATATTTTTAAATTATAAAATTTTTTTTAAAATTTTTTTTTTAAAATTATTATCCAACTGTGAAAGTTTAGCATAGTATTTTTCCAAAATTTTCGCCTAATGCATGCGTATTACTTTTATCATCGTTAGACTTTGAAAAGTCGTCTTGGTAGTTGTCAATAGACACTTTTTCTCTAAAATATTTTTATAACTTTTCGCTCGGAATCGAGTGAGTCAATGATCAGTAAATTGAAAATATAACATAAATTTCATTTAGAAATAACATTTATTTCACGCCAAAGGCGCTCGTCACATATGGGCCATTCGGTCTTAGACGCCAACCCGTGACAATGCTGTGCTTACAAGGTACCAAATCTCAATAAAAGGTGTTCGGCGACTAACATATATGCGTATTACTTTCCTTGCAACTGTGACACTTTAACATATTCTCTATCCAACTGTGACAGTTTAGCATAGTAGTTTTTCCAAAATTTTCGCCTAATGCATGCGTATTACTTTTATCATCGTTAGACTTTGAAAAGTCGTCTTGGTAGTTGTCAATAGACACTTTTTCTTTAAAATATTTTTATAACATTTCGCTCGGAATCGAGTGAGTCAATGCTCAGTAAATTGAAAATATAACATAAATTTCATTTAGAAATAACATTTATTTCACGCCAAAGGCGCTCGTCACATATGGGCTATTCAGTCTTAGACGCCAACCCGTGACAATGCTGTGCTTACAAGGTACCAAATCTCAATAAAAGGTGTTCGGCGACTAACATTTATGCGTATTACTTTCCTTGCAACTGTGACACATTAACATATTCTCTAGCCAACTGTGAAAGTTTAGCATAGTATTTTTCCAAAATTTTCGCCTAATGCATGCGTATTACTTTTATCATCGTTAGACTTTGAAAAGTCGTCTTGGTAGTTGTCAATAGACACTTTTTCTTTAAAATATTTTTATAACTTTTCGCTCGGAATCGAGTGAGTCAATGCTCAGTAAATTGAAAATATAACATAAATTTCATTTAGAAATAACATTTATTTCACGCCAAAGGCGCTCGTCACATATGGGCCATTCGGTTTAGACGCCAACCCGTGACAATGCTGTGCTTACAATGTACCAAATGTCAATAAAAGGTGTTCGGCGACTACATTTATGCGTATTACTTTCCTTGCAACTGTGACACTTTAACTTATTTAGAGAATAATTATATTGTACATATTTTTAATATTGTCTTTTGTTATAAGATTTTGAATGTGATTCTTTTTTGACGAGGCAAAGGCGGATCCAGACGAGGGTTTTGGAGGGGGCGATATATGAGATAGAAAGAGATAAGAATATAGTGCTTACTCTTTCTCTCTCATATGATAATCTAAGGCTTTTGGGAGGGGCGATCGCCCCCATCGCCCCCCGCTGGATCCGCGCCTGTGACGAGGTCTTTCTAAATGATTGCAGCAATCTAAAAGACGAAAACCAAAATGTACAGTTACAAACTGAGGTTATTACCAAATGCCCTAAAAGTTGCTAATTTTTAAAATACTTAAAACATATACAAGGTTTTATAAAAGGTTATGTTAAACATTTCTTATTTTTGAACTAATAATGCAAACAGTTGTGGCATCCTAATTTTGCAACTTTTTGTATTTAGTTGTTTATCACTCGCTTCCTCTGTACAAGATAGTACTCTCCTAATGCAAAGAAATTTTATTTTACTTTAATAAACATTCATAAGTTTATACAAAAGAAAAATAATTTATTGGTTAAAAATAAACTTTTTAAACTAATTAATGCAGTTTTTGTTACCTATTATGTTTATTTTTTAAATTGTAGGAAAAAATTGTAAAAGTTTTCAAAAATCTGGAAACATCAGGGAAACTTTTTAAAGATTTAGTGTAGATAATTCGGTTAAAATTTAAACTTACTAAAAGAAAATAAAAATCGCTAATGATTACAAAGCTAAAACTTCTATAACAAAGAAATTAGTTTTTGAATTAAGTTTTATGGATTTTCTTATATTATTTAAAAGTTTATTCTAAACACTTCACGTTCATTTTAAATACAATTCAAAAGCGTATCACTTTTACACAAAAATGTCTTTCAAATCAGTACGAGAAACTACCTAAACTTAAACTGCCTAAAATAATATCTCAAGTTTAGGTTATCGGACAAAAAAACTGACAGTTTGTTGAAAATTCTCGTTTTTGTTAGGAACAATAGCAATAAGATTACTTTTGAAAAAAATTTGCCTAATTTTGTCTTTTCGATGCTTTGAACTTAATACATTTAACTAGCGAGTTTTAAATAAGAATAATTTTAGTTGACCATATTGGCAAGATAATTTGTTATAAAAATTAAATAATACATTGTTTTAATTGTGTAATACCCAAAAATTCCAGGGCTGTTTTACATTATTATAAAGCAAGAAAATCAAGTTTAATAACGCTTTTAAAATTGTTATTAGAAAGTTTATGTAACAAAAAACATGTACAATATCCAGGTAGTAAACTGGTTTTTGTCAGAATTAGTAAAATGTACGGGATGCTTAAATGTTTCACAAATAGCAAACGATACAATAAACACTTTATCCAGTGACGCACAGAAAAAAATGAGTTACCCGCTGTTGCTTACCAAATCTAGCAGTCAATTATTTAGTCACCACAGCTAAATATCAGCTAAGACAGCTAAAAGTTAGCTGTGAAAGCTAACAGAAATGGACCCCACAGCTAAAAATAGTTATTTGTCATAGGGACAGCTAAACCTTTTTAGCTATGATATATACAAATATTATTAATTCATTTTTTTCCGCGCGGATCCTGGGGAGGGGGCATGGAGGCCCTAACTCAGCCATATTAAAGAGACTAAAAACAACTATTGTGCTACATTTTTCTCTGTCTCATATACAACCTCCTCCTAAAACTCTTTTCTGGATCCGCCCTTGACTTTATATCTACATTTATTGCGTCAAATCATCAGTTGTCCTAATGTTTATTTACTTAAATTATTAATTCATTTAATTTTAATTTTACTCTTCATTCATTAACACCAATTTTCTTTTGTAAAAATGTTACTCCACGGAATTTTCTCTATAGGAAAAAACATGTCGATTTATTTTCATTTGCTTCATTTATTAGTTTCAATAATTTTCCTTTTAACAACTTTTTATTCATTCTAAATGATTTGTTGACCAAGTCGTAATTAAAAATATAATATAATTCATAGTAAACGCAGAAAATTTGTTTCGAAAAATTTCTTTTTAACTGCCTTTTTAATAAAATAATATCGAAATTAACTGAACTCCAATTTAGCAAAAATTTCATTAAACATAATTTTAAGTAAGTCGAATTTGGAACGTCTGAATATCTAATTTAACGAATCGACATTTATCCGAAACTGGATGTTACCTATATTAGAAATAACATTTATTTCACGCCAAAGGCGCTCGTCACATATGGGCCATTCGGTCTTAGACGCCAACCCGTGACAATGCTGTGCTTACAAGGTACCAAATCTCAATAAAAGGTGTTCGGCGACTAACATATATGCGTATTACTTTCCTTGCAACTGTGACACTTTAACATATTCTCTATCCAACTGTGACAGTTTAGCATAGTAGTTTTTCCAAAATTTTCGCCTAATGCATGCGTATTACTTTTATCATCGTTAGACTTTGAAAAGTCGTCTTGGTAGTTGTCAATAGACACTTTTTCTTTAAAATATTTTTATAACATTTCGCTCGGAATCGAGTGAGTCAATGCTCAGTAAATTGAAAATATAACATAAATTTCATTTAGAAATAACATTTATTTCACGCCAAAGGCGCTCGTCACATATGGGCCATTCAGTCTTAGACGCCAACCCGTGACAATGCTGTGCTTACAAGGTACCAAATCTCAATAAAAGGTGTTCGGCGACTAACATTTATGCGTATTACTTTCCTTGCAACTGTGACACTTTAACATATTCTCTAGCCAACTGTGAAAGTTTAGCATAGTATTTTTCCAAAATTTTCGCCTAATGCATGCGTATTACTTTTATCATCGTTAGACTTTGAAAAGTCGTCTTGGTAGTTGTCAATAGACACTTTTTCTTTAAAATATTTTTATAACTTTTCGCTCGGAATCGAGTGAGTCAATGCTCAGTAAATTGAAAATATAACATAAATTTCATTTAGAAATAACATTTATTTCACGCCAAAGGCGCTCGTCACATATGGGCCATTCGGTTTAGTCGCCAACCCGTGACAATGCTGTGCTTACAATGTACCAAATGTCAATAAAAGGTGTTCGGCGACTACATTTATGCGTATTACTTTCCTTGCAACTGTGACACTTTAACTTATTTAGAGAATAAGTTAAAGTGTCACAGTTGCAAGGAAAGTAATACGCAATATAATAATAGGGTATCTAATCCTAATTTAATTACTAAATTATTAAAAAATTTTTAATAATTATATTTATATAAAAATTTATTTTTATTAAAATTTTTTATTTCACTAATTAATTTCAATATTTATATATTTTTAAATTATAAAATTTTTTTTAAAATTTTTTTTTTAAAATTATTATCCAACTGTGAAAGTTTAGCATAGTATTTTTCCAAAATTTTCGCCTAATGCATGCGTATTACTTTTATCATCGTTAGACTTTGAAAAGTCGTCTTGGTAGTTGTCAATAGACACTTTTTCTCTAAAATATTTTTATAACTTTTCGCTCGGAATCGAGTGAGTCAATGCTCAGTAAATTAAAAATATAACATAAATTTCATTTAGAAATAACATTTATTTCACGCCAAAGGCGCTCGTCACATATGGGCTATTCGGTCTTAGACGCCGACCCCTGACAATGCTGTGCTTACAATGTACCAAATCTCAATAAAAGGTGTTCGGCGACTACATTTATGCGTATTACTTTCCTTGCAACTGTGACACTTTAACTTATTTAGAGAATAAGTTAAAGTGTCACAGTTGCAAGGAAAGTAATACGCAATATAATAATAGGGTATCTAATCCTAATTTAATTACTAAATTATTAAAAAATTTTTAATAATTATATTTATATAAAAATTTATTTTTATTAAAATTTTTTATTTCACTAATTAATTTCAATATTTATATATTTTTAAATTATAAAATTTTTTTTTAAATTTCTTTTTTAAAATTATTATCCAACTGTGACAGTTTAGCATAGTATTTTTCCAAAATTTTCGCCTAATGCATGCGTCTTACTTTTATCATCGTTAAACTTTGAAAAGTCGTCTTGGTAGTTGTCAATAGACACTTTTTCGGTAAAATATTTTTATAACTTTTCGCTCGGAATCGAGTGAGTCAATGATCAGTAAATTGAAAATATAACATAAATTTCATTTAGAAATAACATTTATTTCACGCCAAAGGCGCTCGTCACATATGGGCCATTCGGTCTTAGACGCCAACCCGTGACAATGCTGTGCTTACAAGGTACCAAATCTCAATAAAAGGTGTTCGGCGACTAACATATATGCGTATTACTTTCCTTGCAACTGTGACACTTTAACATATTCTCTATCCAACTGTGACAGTTTAGCATAGTAGTTTTTCCAAAATTTTCGCCTAATGCATGCGTATTACTTTTATCATCGTTAGACTTTGAAAAGTCGTCTTGGTAGTTGTCAATAGACACTTTTTCTTTAAAATATTTTTATAACATTTCGCTCGGAATCGAGTGAGTCAATGCTCAGTAAATTGAAAATATAACATAAATTTCATTTAGAAATAACATTTATTTCACGCCAAAGGCGCTCGTCACATATGGGCTATTCAGTCTTAGACGCCAACCCGTGACAATGCTGTGCTTACAAGGTACCAAATCTCAATAAAAGGTGTTCGGCGACTAACATTTATGCGTATTACTTTCCTTGCAACTGTGACACATTAACATATTCTCTAGCCAACTGTGAAAGTTTAGCATAGTATTTTTCCAAAATTTTCGCCTAATGCATGCGTATTACTTTTATCATCGTTAGACTTTGAAAAGTCGTCTTGGTAGTTGTCAATAGACACTTTTTCTTTAAAATATTTTTATAACTTTTCGCTCGGAATCGAGTGAGTCAATGCTCAGTAAATTGAAAATATAACATAAATTTCATTTAGAAATAACATTTATTTCACGCCAAAGGCGCTCGTCACATATGGGCCATTCGGTTTAGACGCCAACCCGTGACAATGCTGTGCTTACAATGTACCAAATGTCAATAAAAGGTGTTCGGCGACTACATTTATGCGTATTACTTTCCTTGCAACTGTGACACTTTAACTTATTTAGAGAATAAGTTAAAGTGTCACAGTTGCAAGGAAAGTAATACGCAATATAATAATAGGGTATCTAATCCTAATTTAATTACTAAATTATTAAAAAATTTTTAATAATTATATTTATATAAAAATTTATTTTTATTAAAATTTTTTATTTCACTAATTAATTTCAATATTTATATATTTTTAAATTATAAAATTTTTTTTAAAATTTTTTTTTTAAAATTATTATCCAACTGTTACAGTTTAGCATAGTATTTTTCCAAAATTTTCGCCTAATGCATGCGTCTTACTTTTATTATCGTTAGACTTTGAAAAGTCGTCTTGGTAGTTGTCAATAGACACTTTTTCGGTAAAATATTTTTATAACTTTTCGCTCGGAATCGAGTGAGTCAATGCTCAGTAAATTAAAAATATAACATAAATTTCATTTAGAAATAACATTTATTTCACGCCAAAGGCGCTCGTCACATATGGGCCATTCGGTCTTAGACGCCAACCCGTGACAATGCTGTGCTTACAAGGTACCAAATCTCAATAAAAGGTGTTCGGCGACTAACATTTATGCGTATTACTTTCCTTGCAACTGTGACACTTTAACATATTCTCTATCCAACTGTGAAAGTTTAGCATAGTATTTTTCCAAAAATTTTTGCCTAATGCATGCGTATTACTTTTATCATCGTAAGACTTTGAAAAGTCGTCTTGGTAGTTGTCAATAGACACTTTTTCTTTAAAATATTTTTATAACATTTCGCTCGGAATCGAGTGAGTTAATGCTTAGTAAATTGAAAATATAACATAAATTTCATTTAGAAATAACATTTATTTCACGCCAAAGGCGCTCGTCACATATGGGCTATTCGGTCTTAGACGCCAACCCGTGACAATGCTGTGCTTACAAGGTACCAAATCTCAATAAAAGGTGTTCGGCGACTAACATTTATGCGTATTACTTTCCTTGCAACTGTGACACTTTAACATATTCTCTATCCAACTGTGAAAGTTTAGCATAGTATTTTTCCAAAATTTTCGCCTAATGCATGCGTATTACTTTTATCATCGTTAGACTTTGAAAAGTCGTCTTGGTAGTTGTCAATAGACACTTTTTCTCTAAAATATTTTTATAACTTTTCGCTCGGAATCGAGTGAGTCAATGCTCAGTAAATTAAAAATATAACATAAATTTCATTTAGAAATAACATTTATTTCACGCCAAAGGCGCTCGTCACATATGGGCTATTCGGTCTTAGACGCCGACCCCTGACAATGCTGTGCTTACAATGTACCAAATCTCAATAAAAGGTGTTCGGCGACTACATTTATGCGTATTACTTTCCTTGCAACTGTGACACTTTAACTTATTTAGAGAATAAGTTAAAGTGTCACAGTTGCAAGGAAAGTAATACGCAATATAATAATAGGGTATCTAATCCTAATTTAATTACTAAATTATTAAAAAATTTTTAATAATTATATTTATATAAAAATTTATTTTTATTAAAATTTTTTATTTCACTAATTAATTTCAATATTTATATATTTTTAAATTATAAAATTTTTTTTTAAATTTTTTTTTTAAAATTTTATCCAACTGTGACAGTTTAGCATAGTATTTTTCCAAAATATTCGCCTAATGCATGCGTCTTACTTTTATCATCGTTAGACTTTGAAAAGTCGTCTTGGTAGTTGTCAATAGACACTTTTTCGGTAAAATATTTTTATAACTTTTCGCTCGGAATCGAGTGAGTCAATGCTCAGTAAATTGAAAATATAACATAAATTTCATTTAGAAATAACATTCATTTCACGCCAAAGGCGCTCGTCACATATGGGCCATTCGGTCTTAGACGCCAACCCGTGACAATGCTGTGCTTACAAGGTACCAAATCTCAATAAAAGGTGTTCGGCGACTAACATTTATGCGTATTACTTTCCTTGCAACTGTGACACTTTAACATATTCTCTATCCAACTGTGAAAGTTTAGCATAGTATTTTTCCAAAAATTTTTGCCTAATGCATGCGTATTACTTTTATCATCGTAAGACTTTGAAAAGTCGTCTTGGTAGTTGTCAATAGACACTTTTTCTTTAAAATATTTTTATAACATTTCGCTCGGAATCGAGTGAGTTAATGCTTAGTAAATTGAAAATATAACATAAATTTCATTTAGAAATAACATTTATTTCACGCCAAAGGCGCTCGTCACATATGGGCTATTCGGTCTTAGACGCCAACCCGTGACAATGCTGTGCTTACAAGGTACCAAATCTCAATAAAAGGTGTTCGGCGACTAACATTTATGCGTATTACTTTCCTTGCAACTGTGACACTTTAACATATTCTCTATCCAACTGTGAAAGTTTAGCATAGTATTTTTCCAAAATTTTCGCCTAATGCATGCGTATTACTTTTATCATCGTTAGACTTTGAAAAGTCGTCTTGGTAGTTGTCAATAGACACTTTTTCGGTAAAATATTTTTATAACTTTTCGCTCGGAATCGAGTGAGTCAATGCTCAGTAAATTGAAAATATAACATAAATTTCATTTAGAAATAACATTCATTTCACGCCAAAGGCGCTCGTCACATATGGGCCATTCGGTCTTACACGCCAACCCGTGACAATGCTGTGCTTACAAGGTACCAAATCTCAATAAAAGGTGTTCGGCGACTAACATTTATGCGTATTACTTTCCTTGCAACTGTGACACTTTAACATATTCTCTATCCAACTGTGACAGTTTAGCATAGTATTTTTCCAAAATTTTCGCCTAATGCATGCGTCTTACTTTTATCATCGTTAGACTTTGAAAAGTCGTCTTGGTAGTTGTCAATAGACACTTTTTCGGTAAAATATTTTTATAACTTTTCGCTCGGAATCGAGTGAGTCAATGCTCAGTAAATTGAAAATATAACATAAATTTCATTTAGATATAACATTTATTTCACGCCAAAGGCGCTCGTCACATATAGGCCATTCGGTCTTAGACGCCAACCCGTGACAATGCTGTGCTTACAAGGTACCAAATCTCAATAAAAGGTGTTCGGCGACTAACATTTATGCGTATTACTTTCCTTGCAACTGTGACACTTTAACATATTCTCTATCCAACTGTGAAAGTTTAGCATAGTATTTTTCCAAAATTTTCGCCTAATGCATGCGTATTACTTTTATCATCGTTAGACTTTGAAAAGTCGTCTTGGTAGTTGTCAATAGACACTTTTTCGGTAAAATATTTTTATAACTTTTCGCTCGGAATCGAGTGAGTCAATGCTCAGTAAATTGAAAATATAACATAAATTTCATTTAGATATAACATTTATTTCACGCCAAAGGCGCTCGTCACATATGGGCCATTCGGTCTTAGACGCCAACCCGTGACAATGCTGTGCTTACAAGGTACCAAATCTCAATAAAAGGTGTTCGGCGACTAACATTTATGCGTATTACTTTCCTTGCAACTGTGACACTTTAACATATTCTCTATCCAACTGTGAAAGTTTAGCATAGTATTTTTCCAAAATTTTCGCCTAATGCATGCGTATTACTTTTATCATCGTTAGACTTTGAAAAGTCGTCTTGGTAGTTGTCAATAGACACTTTTTCGGTAAAATATTTTTATAACTTTTCGCTCGGAATCGAGTGAGTCAATGCTCAGTAAATTGAAAATATAACATAAATTTCATTTAGAAATAACATTTATTTCACGCCAAAGGCGCTCGTCACATATGGGCCATTCGGTCTTAGACGCCAACCCGTGACAATGCTGTGCTTACAAGGTACCAAATCTCAATAAAAGGTGTTCGGCGACTAACATTTATGCGTATTACTTTCCTTGCAACTGTGACACTTTAACATATTCTCTATCCAACTGTGAAAGTTTAGCATAGTATTTTTCCAAAATTTTCGCCTAATGCATGCGTATTACTTTTATCATCGTTAGACTTTGAAAAGTCGTCTTGGTAGTTGTCAATAGACACTTTTTCGGTAAAATATTTTTATAACTTTTCGCTCGGAATCGAGTGAGTCAATGCTCAGTAAATTGAAAATATAACATAAATTTCATTTAGAAATAACATTTATTTCACGCCAAAGGCGCTCGTCACATATGGGCTATTCGGTCTTAGACGCCGACCCCTGACAATGCTGTGCTTACAATGTACCAAATCTCAATAAAAGGTGTTCGGCGACTACATTTATGCGTATTACTTTCCTTGCAACTGTGACACTTTAACTTATTTAGAGAATAAGTTAAAGTGTCACAGTTGCAAGGAAAGTAATACGCAATATAATAATAGGGTATCTAATCCTAATTTAATTACTAAATTATTAAAAAATTTTTAATAATTATATTTATATAAAAATTTATTTTTATTAAAATTTTTTATTTCACTAATTAATTTCAATATTTATATATTTTTAAATTATAAAATTTTTTTTCAAATTTTTTTTTTAAAATTTTATCCAACTGTGACAGTTTAGCATAGTATTTTTCCAAAATTTTCGCCTAATGCATGCGTCTTACTTTTATCATCGTTAGACTTTGAAAAGTCGTCTTGGTAGTTGTCAATAGACACTTTTTCGGTAAAATATTTTTATAACTTTTCGCTCGGAATCGAGTGAGTCAATGCTCAGTAAATTGAAAATATAACATAAATTTCATTTAGAAATAACATTCATTTCACGCCAAAGGCGCTCGTCACATATGGGCCATTCGGTCTTAGACGCCAACCCGTGACAATGCTGTGCTTACAAGGTACCAAATCTCAATAAAAGGTGTTCGGCGACTAACATTTATGCGTATTACTTTCCTTGCAACTGTGACACTTTAACATATTCTCTATCCAACTGTGACAGTTTAGCATAGTATTTTTCCAAAATTTTCGCCTAATGCATGCGTCTTACTTTTATCATCGTTAGACTTTGAAAAGTCGTCTTGGTAGTTGTCAATAGACACTTTTTCGGTAAAATATTTTTATAACTTTTCGCTCGGAATCGAGTGAGTCAATGCTCAGTAAATTGAAAATATAACATAAATTTCATTTAGATATAACATTTATTTCACGCCAAAGGCGCTCGTCACATATAGGCCATTCGGTCTTAGACGCCAACCCGTGACAATGCTGTGCTTACAAGGTACCAAATCTCAATAAAAGGTGTTCGGCGACTAACATTTATGCGTATTACTTTCCTTGCAACTGTGACACTTTAACATATTCTCTATCCAACTGTGAAAGTTTAGCATAGTATTTTTCCAAAATTTTCGCCTAATGCATGCGTATTACTTTTATCATCGTTAGACTTTGAAAAGTCGTCTTGGTAGTTGTCAATAGACACTTTTTCGGTAAAATATTTTTATAACTTTTCGCTCGGAATCGAGTGAGTCAATGCTCAGTAAATTGAAAATATAACATAAATTTCATTTAGATATAACATTTATTTCACGCCAAAGGCGCTCGTCACATATGGGCCATTCGGTCTTAGACGCCAACCCGTGACAATGCTGTGCTTACAAGGTACCAAATCTCAATAAAAGGTGTTCGGCGACTAACATTTATGCGTATTACTTTCCTTGCAACTGTGACACTTTAACATATTCTCTATCCAACTGTGAAAGTTTAGCATAGTATTTTTCCAAAATTTTCGCCTAATGCATGCGTATTACTTTTATCATCGTTAGACTTTGAAAAGTCGTCTTGGTAGTTGTCAATAGACACTTTTTCGGTAAAATATTTTTATAACTTTTCGCTCGGAATCGAGTGAGTCAATGCTCAGTAAATTGAAAATATAACATAAATTTCATTTAGAAATAACATTTATTTCACGCCAAAGGCGCTCGTCACATATGGGCCATTCGGTCTTAGACGCCAACCCGTGACAATGCTGTGCTTACAAGGTACCAAATCTCAATAAAAGGTGTTCGGCGACTAACATTTATGCGTATTACTTTCCTTGCAACTGTGACACTTTAACATATTCTCTATCCAACTGTGAAAGTTTAGCATAGTATTTTTCCAAAAATTTTTGCCTAATGCATGCGTATTACTTTTATCATCGTAAGACTTTGAAAAGTCGTCTTGGTAGTTGTCAATAGACACTTTTTCTTTAAAATATTTTTATAACATTTCGCTCGGAATCGAGTGAGTTAATGCTTAGTAAATTGAAAATATAACATAAATTTCATTTAGAAATAACATTCATTTCACGCCAAAGGCGCTCGTCACATATGGGCCATTCGGTCTTAGACGCCAACCCGTGACAATGCTGTGCTTACAAGGTACCAAATCTCAATAAAAGGTGTTCGGCGACTAACATTTATGCGTATTACTTTCCTTGCAACTGTGACACTTTAACATATTCTCTATCCAACTGTGAAAGTTTAGCATAGTATTTTTCCAAAATTTTCGCCTAATGCATGCGTATTACTTTTATCATCGTTAGACTTTGAAAAGTCGTCTTGGTAGTTGTCAATAGACACTTTTTCTCTAAAATATTTTTATAACTTTTCGCTCGGAATCGAGTGAGTCAATGCTCAGTAAATTGAAAATATAACATAAATTTCATTTAGATATAACATTTATTTCACGCCAAAGGCGCTCGTCACATATGGGCCATTCGGTCTTAGACGCCAACCCGTGACAATGCTGTGCTTACAAGGTACCAAATCTCAATAAAAGGTGTTCGGCGACTAACATTTATGCGTATTACTTTCCTTGCAACTGTGACACTTTAACATATTCTCTATCCAACTGTGAAAGTTTAGCATAGTATTTTTCCAAAATTTTCGCCTAATGCATGCGTATTACTTTTATCATCGTTAGACTTTGAAAAGTCGTCTTGGTAGTTGTCAATAGACACTTTTTCTTTAAAATATTTTTTTAACTTTTCGCTCGGAATCGAGTGAGTCAATGCTCAGTAAATTGAAAATATAACATAAATTTCATTTAGAAATAACATTTATTTCACGCCAAAGGCGCTCGTCACATATGGGCCATTCGGTTTAGACGCCAACCCGTGACGATGCTGTGCTTACAAGGTACCAAATCTCAATAAAAGGTGTTTGGCGACTAACATTTATGCGTATTACTTTCCTTGCAACTGTGACACTTTAACTTATTTAGAGAATAAGTTAAAGTGTCACAGTTGCAAGGAAAGTAATACGCAATATAATAATAGGGTATCTAATCCTAATTTAATTACTAAATTATTAAAAAATTTTTAATAATTATATTTATATAAAAATTTATTTTTATTAAAATTTTTTATTTCACTAATTAATTTCAATATTTATATATTTTTAAATTATAAAATTTTTTTTTAAATTTTTTTTTTAAAATTTTATCCAACTGTGACAGTTTAGCATAGTATTTTTCCAAAATTTTCGCCTAATGCATGCGTCTTACTTTTATCATCGTTAGACTTTGAAAAGTCGTCTTGGTAGTTGTCAATAGACACTTTTTCGGTAAAATATTTTTATAACTTTTCGCTCGGAATCGAGTGAGTCAATGCTCAGTAAATTGAAAATATAACATAAATTTCATTTAGAAATAACATTCATTTCACGCCAAAGGCGCTCGTCACATATGGGCCATTCGGTCTTAGACGCCAACCCGTGACAATGCTGTGCTTACAAGGTACCAAATCTCAATAAAAGGTGTTCGGCGACTAACATTTATGCGTATTACTTTCCTTGCAACTGTGACACTTTAACATATTCTCTATCCAACTGTGAAAGTTTAGCATAGTATTTTTCCAAAAATTTTTGCCTAATGCATGCGTATTACTTTTATCATCGTAAGACTTTGAAAAGTCGTCTTGGTAGTTGTCAATAGACACTTTTTCTTTAAAATATTTTTATAACATTTCGCTCGGAATCGAGTGAGTTAATGCTTAGTAAATTGAAAATATAACATAAATTTCATTTAGAAATAACATTTATTTCACGCCAAAGGCGCTCGTCACATATGGGCTATTCGGTCTTAGACGCCAACCCGTGACAATGCTGTGCTTACAAGGTACCAAATCTCAATAAAAGGTGTTCGGCGACTAACATTTATGCGTATTACTTTCCTTGCAACTGTGACACTTTAACATATTCTCTATCCAACTGTGAAAGTTTAGCATAGTATTTTTCCAAAATTTTCGCCTAATGCATGCGTATTACTTTTATCATCGTTAGACTTTGAAAAGTCGTCTTGGTAGTTGTCAATATACACTTTTCCTCTAAAATATTTTTATAACTTTTCGCTCGGAATCGAGTGAGTCAATGCTCAGTAAATTAAAAATATAACATAAATTTCATTTAGAAATAACATTTATTTCACGCCAAAGGCGCTCGTCACATATGGGCTATTCGGTCTTAGACGCCGACCCCTGACAATGCTGTGCTTACAATGTACCAAATCTCAATAAAAGGTGTTCGGCGACTACATTTATGCGTATTACTTTCCTTGCAACTGTGACACTTTAACTTATTTAGAGAATAAGTTAAAGTGTCACAGTTGCAAGGAAAGTAATACGCAATATAATAATAGGGTATCTAATCCTAATTTAATTACTAAATTATTAAAAAATTTTTAATAATTATATTTATATAAAAATTTATTTTTATTAAAATTTTTTATTTCACTAATTAATTTCAATATTTATATATTTTTAAATTATAAAATTTTTTTTTAAATTTTTTTTTTAAAATTTTATCCAACTGTGACAGTTTAGCATAGTATTTTTCCAAAATATTCGCCTAATGCATGCGTCTTACTTTTATCATCGTTAGACTTTGAAAAGTCGTCTTGGTAGTTGTCAATAGACACTTTTTCGGTAAAATATTTTTATAACTTTTCGCTCGGAATCGAGTGAGTCAATGCTCAGTAAATTGAAAATATAACATAAATTTCATTTAGAAATAACATTCATTTCACGCCAAAGGCGCTCGTCACATATGGGCCATTCGGTCTTAGACGCCAACCCGTGACAATGCTGTGCTTACAAGGTACCAAATCTCAATAAAAGGTGTTCGGCGACTAACATTTATGCGTATTACTTTCCTTGCAACTGTGACACTTTAACATATTCTCTATCCAACTGTGAAAGTTTAGCATAGTATTTTTCCAAAAATTTTTGCCTAATGCATGCGTATTACTTTTATCATCGTAAGACTTTGAAAAGTCGTCTTGGTAGTTTTCAATAGACACTTTTTCTTTAAAATATTTTTATAACATTTCGCTCGGAATCGAGTGAGTTAATGCTTAGTAAATTGAAAATATAACATAAATTTCATTTAGAAATAACATTTATTTCACGCCAAAGGCGCTCGTCACATATGGGCTATTCGGTCTTAGACGCCAACCCGTGACAATGCTGTGCTTACAAGGTACCAAATCTCAATAAAAGGTGTTCGGCGACTAACATTTATGCGTATTACTTTCCTTGCAACTGTGACACTTTAACATATTCTCTATCCAACTGTGAAAGTTTAGCATAGTATTTTTCCAAAATTTTCGCCTAATGCATGCGTATTACTTTTATCATCGTTAGACTTTGAAAAGTCGTCTTGGTAGTTGTCAATAGACACTTTTTCTCTAAAATATTTTTATAACTTTTCGCTCGGAATCGAGTGAGTCAATGCTCAGTAAATTAAAAATATAACATAAATTTCATTTAGAAATAACATTTATTTCACGCCAAAGGCGCTCGTCACATATGGGCTATTCGGTCTTAGACGCCGACCCCTGACAATGCTGTGCTTACAATGTACCAAATCTCAATAAAAGGTGTTCGGCGACTACATTTATGCGTATTACTTTCCTTGCAACTGTGACACTTTAACTTATTTAGAGAATAAGTTAAAGTGTCACAGTTGCAAGGAAAGTAATACGCAATATAATAATAGGGTATCTAATCCTAATTTAATTACTAAATTATTAAAAAATTTTTAATAATTATATTTATATAAAAATTTATTTTTATTAAAATTTTTTATTTCACTAATTAATTTCAATATTTATATATTTTTAAATTATAAAATTTTTTTTTAAATTTTTTTTTTAAAATTTTATCCAACTGTGACAGTTTAGCATAGTATTTTTCCAAAATTTTCGCCTAATGCATGCGTCTTACTTTTATCATCGTTAGACTTTGAAAAGTCGTCTTGGTAGTTGTCAATAGACACTTTTTCGGTAAAATATTTTTATAACTTTTCGCTCGGAATCGAGTGAGTCAATGCTCAGTAAATTGAAAATATAACATAAATTTCATTTAGAAATAACATTCATTTCACGCCAAAGGCGCTCGTCACATATGGGCCATTCGGTCTTAGACGCCAACCCGTGACAATGCTGTGCTTACAAGGTACCAAATCTCAATAAAAGGTGTTCGGCGACTAACATTTATGCGTATTACTTTCCTTGCAACTGTGACACTTTAACATATTCTCTATCCAACTGTGACAGTTTAGCATAGTATTTTTCCAAAATTTTCGCCTAATGCATGCGTCTTACTTTTATCATCGTTAGACTTTGAAAAGTCGTCTTGGTAGTTGTCAATAGACACTTTTTCGGTAAAATATTTTTATAACTTTTCGCTCGGAATCGAGTGAGTCAATGCTCAGTAAATTGAAAATATAACATAAATTTCATTTAGATATAACATTTATTTCACGCCAAAGGCGCTCGTCACATATAGGCCATTCGGTCTTAGACGCCAACCCGTGACAATGCTGTGCTTACAAGGTACCAAATCTCAATAAAAGGTGTTCGGCGACTAACATTTATGCGTATTACTTTCCTTGCAACTGTGACACTTTAACATATTCTCTATCCAACTGTGAAAGTTTAGCATAGTATTTTTCCAAAATTTTCGCCTAATGCATGCGTATTACTTTTATCATCGTTAGACTTTGAAAAGTCGTCTTGGTAGTTGTCAATAGACACTTTTTCGGTAAAATATTTTTATAACTTTTCGCTCGGAATCGAGTGAGTCAATGCTCAGTAAATTGAAAATATAACATAAATTTCATTTAGATATAACATTTATTTCACGCCAAAGGCGCTCGTCACATATGGGCCATTCGGTCTTAGACGCCAACCCGTGACAATGCTGTGCTTACAAGGTACCAAATCTCAATAAAAGGTGTTCGGCGACTAACATTTATGCGTATTACTTTCCTTGCAACTGTGACACTTTAACATATTCTCTATCCAACTGTGAAAGTTTAGCATAGTATTTTTCCAAAATTTTCGCCTAATGCATGCGTATTACTTTTATCATCGTTAGACTTTGAAAAGTCGTCTTGGTAGTTGTCAATAGACACTTTTTCGGTAAAATATTTTTATAACTTTTCGCTCGGAATCGAGTGAGTCAATGCTCAGTAAATTGAAAATATAACATAAATTTCATTTAGAAATAACATTTATTTCACGCCAAAGGCGCTCGTCACATATGGGCTATTCGGTCTTAGACGCCAACCCGTGACAATGCTGTGCTTACAAGGTACCAAATCTCAATAAAAGGTGTTCGGCGACTAACATTTATGCGTATTACTTTCCTTGCAACTGTGACACTTTAACATATTCTCTATCCAACTGTGAAAGTTTAGCATAGTATTTTTCCAAAATTTTCGCCTAATGCATGCGTATTACTTTTATCATCGTTAGACTTTGAAAAGTCGTCTTGGTAGTTGTCAATAGACACTTTTTCTCTAAAATATTTTTATAACTTTTCGCTCGGAATCGAGTGAGTCAATGCTCAGTAAATTAAAAATATAACATAAATTTCATTTAGAAATAACATTTATTTCACGCCAAAGGCGCTCGTCACATATGGGCTATTCGGTCTTAGACGCCGACCCCTGACAATGCTGTGCTTACAATGTACCAAATCTCAATAAAAGGTGTTCGGCGACTACATTTATGCGTATTACTTTCCTTGCAACTGTGACACTTTAACTTATTTAGAGAATAAGTTAAAGTGTCACAGTTGCAAGGAAAGTAATACGCAATATAATAATAGGGTATCTAATCCTAATTTAATTACTAAATTATTAAAAAATTTTTAATAATTATATTTATATAAAAATTTATTTTTATTAAAATTTTTTATTTCACTAATTAATTTCAATATTTATATATTTTTAAATTATAAAATTTTTTTTTAAATTTTTTTTTTAAAATTTTATCCAACTGTGACAGTTTAGCATAGTATTTTTCCAAAATTTTCGCCTAATGCATGCGTCTTACTTTTATCATCGTTAGACTTTGAAAAGTCGTCTTGGTAGTTGTCAATAGACACTTTTTCGGTAAAATATTTTTATAACTTTTCGCTCGGAATCGAGTGAGTCAATGCTCAGTAAATTGAAAATATAACATAAATTTCATTTAGAAATAACATTCATTTCACGCCAAAGGCGCTCGTCACATATGGGCCATTCGGTCTTAGACGCCAACCCGTGACAATGCTGTGCTTACAAGGTACCAAATCTCAATAAAAGGTGTTCGGCGACTAACATTTATGCGTATTACTTTCCTTGCAACTGTGACACTTTAACATATTCTCTATCCAACTGTGACAGTTTAGCATAGTATTTTTCCAAAATTTTCGCCTAATGCATGCGTCTTACGTTTATCATCGTTAGACTTTGAAAAGTCGTCTTGGTAGTTGTCAATAGACACTTTTTCGGTAAAATATTTTTATAACTTTTCGCTCGGAATCGAGTGAGTCAATGCTCAGTAAATTGAAAATATAACATAAATTTCATTTAGATATAACATTTATTTCACGCCAAAGGCGCTCGTCACATATAGGCCATTCGGTCTTAGACGCCAACCCGTGACAATGCTGTGCTTACAAGGTACCAAATCTCAATAAAAGGTGTTCGGCGACTAACATTTATGCGTATTACTTTCCTTGCAACTGTGACACTTTAACATATTCTCTATCCAACTGTGAAAGTTTAGCATAGTATTTTTCCAAAATTTTCGCCTAATGCATGCGTATTACTTTTATCATCGTTAGACTTTGAAAAGTCGTCTTGGTAGTTGTCAATAGACACTTTTTCGGTAAAATATTTTTATAACTTTTCGCTCGGAATCGAGTGAGTCAATGCTCAGTAAATTGAAAATATAACATAAATTTCATTTAGATATAACATTTATTTCACGCCAAAGGCGCTCGTCACATATGGGCCATTCGGTCTTAGACGCCAACCCGTGACAATGCTGTGCTTACAAGGTACCAAATCTCAATAAAAGGTGTTCGGCGACTAACATTTATGCGTATTACTTTCCTTGCAACTGTGACACTTTAACATATTCTCTATCCAACTGTGAAAGTTTAGCATAGTATTTTTCCAAAATTTTCGCCTAATGCATGCGTATTACTTTTATCATCGTTAGACTTTGAAAAGTCGTCTTGGTAGTTGTCAATAGACACTTTTTCGGTAAAATATTTTTATAACTTTTCGCTCGGAATCGAGTGAGTCAATGCTCAGTAAATTGAAAATATAACATAAATTTCATTTAGAAATAACATTTATTTCACGCCAAAGGCGCTCGTCACATATGGGCCATTCGGTCTTAGACGCCAACCCGTGACAATGCTGTGCTTACAAGGTACCAAATCTCAATAAAAGGTGTTCGGCGACTAACATTTATGCGTATTACTTTCCTTGCAACTGTGACACTTTAACATATTCTCTATCCAACTGTGAAAGTTTAGCATAGTATTTTTCCAAAAATTTTTGCCTAATGCATGCGTATTACTTTTATCATCGTAAGACTTTGAAAAGTCGTCTTGGTAGTTGTCAATAGACACTTTTTCTTTAAAATATTTTTATAACATTTCGCTCGGAATCGAGTGAGTTAATGCTTAGTAAATTGAAAATATAACATAAATTTCATTTAGAAATAACATTCATTTCACGCCAAAGGCGCTCGTCACATATGGGCCATTCGGTCTTAGACGCCAACCCGTGACAATGCTGTGCTTACAAGGTACCAAATCTCAATAAAAGGTGTTCGGCGACTAACATTTATGCGTATTACTTTCCTTGCAACTGTGACACTTTAACATATTCTCTATCCAACTGTGAAAGTTTAGCATAGTATTTTTCCAAAATTTTCGCCTAATGCATGCGTATTACTTTTATCATCGTTAGACTTTGAAAAGTCGTCTTGGTAGTTGTCAATAGACACTTTTTCTCTAAAATATTTTTATAACTTTTCGCTCGGAATCGAGTGAGTCAATGCTCAGTAAATTGAAAATATAACATAAATTTCATTTAGATATAACATTTATTTCACGCCAAAGGCGCTCGTCACATATGGGCCATTCAGTCTTAGACGCCAACCCGTGACAATGCTGTGCTTACAAGGTACCAAATCTCAATAAAAGGTGTTCGGCGACTAACATTTATGCGTATTACTTTCCTTGCAACTGTGACACTTTAACATATTCTCTATCCAACTGTGAAAGTTTAGCATAGTATTTTTCCAAAATTTTCGCCTAATGCATGCGTATTACTTTTATCATCGTTAGACTTTGAAAAGTCGTCTTGGTAGTTGTCAATAGACACTTTTTCTTTAAAATATTTTTTTAACTTTTCGCTCGGAATCGAGTGAGTCAATGCTCAGTAAATTGAAAATATAACATAAATTTCATTTAGAAATAACATTTATTTCACGCCAAAGGCGCTCGTCACATATGGGCCATTCGGTTTAGACGCCAACCCGTGACGATGCTGTGCTTACAAGGTACCAAATCTCAATAAAAGGTGTTTGGCGACTAACATTTATGCGTATTACTTTCCTTGCAACTGTGACACTTTAACTTATTTAGAGAATAAGTTAAAGTGTCACAGTTGCAAGGAAAGTAATACGCAATATAATAATAGGGTATCTAATCCTAATTTAATTACTAAATTATTAAAAAATTTTTAATAATTATATTTATATAAAAATTTATTTTTATTAAAATTTTTTATTTCACTAATTAATTTCAATATTTATATATTTTTAAATTATAAAATTTTTTTTTAAATTTTTTTTTTAAAATTTTATCCAACTGTGACAGTTTAGCATAGTATTTTTCCAAAATTTTCGCCTAATGCATGCGTCTTACTTTTATCATCGTTAGACTTTGAAAAGTCGTCTTGGTAGTTGTCAATAGACACTTTTTCGGTAAAATATTTTTATAACTTTTCGCTCGGAATCGAGTGAGTCAATGCTCAGTAAATTGAAAATATAACATAAATTTCATTTAGAAATAACATTCATTTCACGCCAAAGGCGCTCGTCACATATGGGCCATTCGGTCTTAGACGCCAACCCGTGACAATGCTGTGCTTACAAGGTACCAAATCTCAATAAAAGGTGTTCGGCGACTAACATTTATGCGTATTACTTTCCTTGCAACTGTGACACTTTAACATATTCTCTATCCAACTGTGAAAGTTTAGCATAGTATTTTTCCAAAAATTTTTGCCTAATGCATGCGTATTACTTTTATCATCGTAAGACTTTGAAAAGTCGTCTTGGTAGTTGTCAATAGACACTTTTTCTTTAAAATATTTTTATAACATTTCGCTCGGAATCGAGTGAGTTAATGCTTAGTAAATTGAAAATATAACATAAATTTCATTTAGAAATAACATTTATTTCACGCCAAAGGCGCTCGTCACATATGGGCTATTCGGTCTTAGACGCCAACCCGTGACAATGCTGTGCTTACAAGGTACCAAATCTCAATAAAAGGTGTTCGGCGACTAACATTTATGCGTATTACTTTCCTTGCAACTGTGACACTTTAACATATTCTCTATCCAACTGTGAAAGTTTAGCATAGTATTTTTCCAAAATTTTCGCCTAATGCATGCGTATTACTTTTATCATCGTTAGACTTTGAAAAGTCGTCTTGGTAGTTGTCAATATACACTTTTCCTCTAAAATATTTTTATAACTTTTCGCTCGGAATCGAGTGAGTCAATGCTCAGTAAATTAAAAATATAACATAAATTTCATTTAGAAATAACATTTATTTCACGCCAAAGGCGCTCGTCACATATGGGCTATTCGGTCTTAGACGCCGACCCCTGACAATGCTGTGCTTACAATGTACCAAATCTCAATAAAAGGTGTTCGGCGACTACATTTATGCGTATTACTTTCCTTGCAACTGTGACACTTTAACTTATTTAGAGAATAAGTTAAAGTGTCACAGTTGCAAGGAAAGTAATACGCAATATAATAATAGGGTATCTAATCCTAATTTAATTACTAAATTATTAAAAAATTTTTAATAATTATATTTATATAAAAATTTATTTTTATTAAAATTTTTTATTTCACTAATTAATTTCAATATTTATATATTTTTAAATTATAAAATTTTTTTTTAAATTTTTTTTTTAAAATTTTATCCAACTGTGACAGTTTAGCATAGTATTTTTCCAAAATTTTCGCCTAATGCATGCGTCTTACTTTTATCATCGTTAGACTTTGAAAAGTCGTCTTGGTAGTTGTCAATAGACACTTTTTCGGTAAAATATTTTTATAACTTTTCGCTCGGAATCGAGTGAGTCAATGCTCAGTAAATTGAAAATATAACATAAATTTCATTTAGAAATAACATTCATTTCACGCCAAAGGCGCTCGTCACATATGGGCCATTCGGTCTTAGACGCCAACCCGTGACAATGCTGTGCTTACAAGGTACCAAATCTCAATAAAAGGTGTTCGGCGACTAACATTTATGCGTATTACTTTCCTTGCAACTGTGACACTTTAACATATTCTCTATCCAACTGTGACAGTTTAGCATAGTATTTTTCCAAAATTTTCGCCTAATGCATGCGTCTTACTTTTATCATCGTTAGACTTTGAAAAGTCGTCTTGGTAGTTGTCAATAGACACTTTTTCGGTAAAATATTTTTATAACTTTTCGCTCGGAATCGAGTGAGTCAATGCTCAGTAAATTGAAAATATAACATAAATTTCATTTAGATATAACATTTATTTCACGCCAAAGGCGCTCGTCACATATAGGCCATTCGGTCTTAGACGCCAACCCGTGACAATGCTGTGCTTACAAGGTACCAAATCTCAATAAAAGGTGTTCGGCGACTAACATTTATGCGTATTACTTTCCTTGCAACTGTGACACTTTAACATATTCTCTATCCAACTGTGAAAGTTTAGCATAGTATTTTTCCAAAATTTTCGCCTAATGCATGCGTATTACTTTTATCATCGTTAGACTTTGAAAAGTCGTCTTGGTAGTTGTCAATAGACACTTTTTCGGTAAAATATTTTTATAACTTTTCGCTCGGAATCGAGTGAGTCAATGCTCAGTAAATTGAAAATATAACATAAATTTCATTTAGATATAACATTTATTTCACGCCAAAGGCGCTCGTCACATATGGGCCATTCGGTCTTAGACGCCAACCCGTGACAATGCTGTGCTTACAAGGTACCAAATCTCAATAAAAGGTGTTCGGCGACTAACATTTATGCGTATTACTTTCCTTGCAACTGTGACACTTTAACATATTCTCTATCCAACTGTGAAAGTTTAGCATAGTATTTTTCCAAAATTTTCGCCTAATGCATGCGTATTACTTTTATCATCGTTAGACTTTGAAAAGTCGTCTTGGTAGTTGTCAATAGACACTTTTTCGGTAAAATATTTTTATAACTTTTCGCTCGGAATCGAGTGAGTCAATGCTCAGTAAATTGAAAATATAACATAAATTTCATTTAGAAATAACATTTATTTCACGCCAAAGGCGCTCGTCACATATGGGCCATTCGGTCTTAGACGCCAACCCGTGACAATGCTGTGCTTACAAGGTACCAAATCTCAATAAAAGGTGTTCGGCGACTAACATTTATGCGTATTACTTTCCTTGCAACTGTGACACTTTAACATATTCTCTATCCAACTGTGAAAGTTTAGCATAGTATTTTTCCAAAAATTTTTGCCTAATGCATGCGTATTACTTTTATCATCGTAAGACTTTGAAAAGTCGTCTTGGTAGTTGTCAATAGACACTTTTTCTTTAAAATATTTTTATAACATTTCGCTCGGAATCGAGTGAGTTAATGCTTAGTAAATTGAAAATATAACATAAATTTCATTTAGAAATAACATTCATTTCACGCCAAAGGCGCTCGTCACATATGGGCCATTCGGTCTTAGACGCCAACCCGTGACAATGCTGTGCTTACAAGGTACCAAATCTCAATAAAAGGTGTTCGGCGACTAACATTTATGCGTATTACTTTCCTTGCAACTGTGACACTTTAACATATTCTCTATCCAACTGTGAAAGTTTAGCATAGTATTTTTCCAAAATTTTCGCCTAATGCATGCGTATTACTTTTATCATCGTTAGACTTTGAAAAGTCGTCTTGGTAGTTGTCAATAGACACTTTTTCTCTAAAATATTTTTATAACTTTTCGCTCGGAATCGAGTGAGTCAATGCTCAGTAAATTGAAAATATAACATAAATTTCATTTAGATATAACATTTATTTCACGCCAAAGGCGCTCGTCACATATGGGCCATTCAGTCTTAGACGCCAACCCGTGACAATGCTGTGCTTACAAGGTACCAAATCTCAATAAAAGGTGTTCGGCGACTAACATTTATGCGTATTACTTTCCTTGCAACTGTGACACTTTAACATATTCTCTATCCAACTGTGAAAGTTTAGCATAGTATTTTTCCAAAATTTTCGCCTAATGCATGCGTATTACTTTTATCATCGTTAGACTTTGAAAAGTCGTCTTGGTAGTTGTCAATAGACACTTTTTCTTTAAAATATTTTTTTAACTTTTCGCTCGGAATCGAGTGAGTCAATGCTCAGTAAATTGAAAATATAACATAAATTTCATTTAGAAATAACATTTATTTCACGCCAAAGGCGCTCGTCACATATGGGCCATTCGGTTTAGACGCCAACCCGTGACGATGCTGTGCTTACAAGGTACCAAATCTCAATAAAAGGTGTTTGGCGACTAACATTTATGCGTATTACTTTCCTTGCAACTGTGACACTTTAACTTATTTAGAGAATAAGTTAAAGTGTCACAGTTGCAAGGAAAGTAATACGCAATATAATAATAGGGTATCTAATCCTAATTTAATTACTAAATTATTAAAAAATTTTTAATAATTATATTTATATAAAAATTTATTTTTATTAAAATTTTTTATTTCACTAATTAATTTCAATATTTATATATTTTTAAATTATAAAATTTTTTTTTAAATTTTTTTTTTAAAATTTTATCCAACTGTGACAGTTTAGCATAGTATTTTTCCAAAATTTTCGCCTAATGCATGCGTCTTACTTTTATCATCGTTAGACTTTGAAAAGTCGTCTTGGTAGTTGTCAATAGACACTTTTTCGGTAAAATATTTTTATAACTTTTCGCTCGGAATCGAGTGAGTCAATGCTCAGTAAATTGAAAATATAACATAAATTTCATTTAGAAATAACATTCATTTCACGCCAAAGGCGCTCGTCACATATGGGCCATTCGGTCTTAGACGCCAACCCGTGACAATGCTGTGCTTACAAGGTACCAAATCTCAATAAAAGGTGTTCGGCGACTAACATTTATGCGTATTACTTTCCTTGCAACTGTGACACTTTAACATATTCTCTATCCAACTGTGAAAGTTTAGCATAGTATTTTTCCAAAAATTTTTGCCTAATGCATGCGTATTACTTTTATCATCGTAAGACTTTGAAAAGTCGTCTTGGTAGTTGTCAATAGACACTTTTTCTTTAAAATATTTTTATAACATTTCGCTCGGAATCGAGTGAGTTAATGCTTAGTAAATTGAAAATATAACATAAATTTCATTTAGAAATAACATTTATTTCACGCCAAAGGCGCTCGTCACATATGGGCTATTCGGTCTTAGACGCCAACCCGTGACAATGCTGTGCTTACAAGGTACCAAATCTCAATAAAAGGTGTTCGGCGACTACATTTATGCGTATTACTTTCCTTGCAACTGTGACACTTTAACTTATTTAGAGAATAAGTTAAAGTGTCACAGTTGCAAGGAAAGTAATACGCAATATAATAATAGGGTATCTAATCCTAATTTAATTACTAAATTATTAAAAAATTTTTAATAATTATATTTATATAAAAATTTATTTTTATTAAAATTTTTTATTTCACTAATTAATTTCAATATTTATATATTTTTAAATTATAAAATTTTTTTTTAAATTTTTTTTTTAAAATTTTATTCAACTGTGACAGTTTAGCATAGTATTTTTCCAAAATTTTCGCCTAATGCATGCGTCTTACTTTTATCATCGTTAGACTTTGAAAAGTCGTCTTGGTAGTTGTCAATAGACACTTTTTCGGTAAAATATTTTTATAACTTTTCGCTCGGAATCGAGTGAGTCAATGCTCAGTAAATTGAAAATATAACATAAATTTCATTTAGAAATAACATTCATTTCACGCCAAAGGCGCTCGTCACATATGGGCCATTCGGTCTTAGACGCCAACCCGTGACAATGCTGTGCTTACAAGGTACCAAATCTCAATAAAAGGTGTTCGGCGACTAACATTTATGCGTATTACTTTCCTTGCAACTGTGACACTTTAACATATTCTCTATCCAACTGTGACAGTTTAGCATAGTATTTTTCCAAAATTTTCGCCTAATGCATGCGTCTTACTTTTATCATCGTTAGACTTTGAAAAGTCGTCTTGGTAGTTGTCAATAGACACTTTTTCGGTAAAATATTTTTTTAACTTTTCGCTCGGAATCGAGTGAGTCAATGCTCAGTAAATTGAAAATATAACATAAATTTCATTTAGATATAACATTTATTTCACGCCAAAGGCGCTCGTCACATATAGGCCATTCGGTCTTAGACGCCAACCCGTGACAATGCTGTGCTTACAAGGTACCAAATCTCAATAAAAGGTGTTCGGCGACTAACATTTATGCGTATTACTTTCCTTGCAACTGTGACACTTTAACATATTCTCTATCCAACTGTGAAAGTTTAGCATAGTATTTTTCCAAAATTTTCGCCTAATGCATGCGTATTACTTTTATCATCGTTAGACTTTGAAAAGTCGTCTTGGTAGTTGTCAATAGACACTTTTTCGGTAAAATATTTTTATAACTTTTCGCTCGGAATCGAGTGAGTCAATGCTCAGTAAATTGAAAATATAACATAAATTTCATTTAGATATAACATTTATTTCACGCCAAAGGCGCTCGTCACATATGGGCCATTCGGTCTTAGACGCCAACCCGTGACAATGCTGTGCTTACAAGGTACCAAATCTCAATAAAAGGTGTTCGGCGACTAACATTTATGCGTATTACTTTCCTTGCAACTGTGACACTTTAACATATTCTCTATCCAACTGTGAAAGTTTAGCATAGTATTTTTCCAAAATTTTCGCCTAATGCATGCGTATTACTTTTATCATCGTTAGACTTTGAAAAGTCGTCTTGGTAGTTGTCAATAGACACTTTTTCGGTAAAATATTTTTATAACTTTTCGCTCGGAATCGAGTGAGTCAATGCTCAGTAAATTGAAAATATAACATAAATTTCATTTAGAAATAACATTTATTTCACGCCAAAGGCGCTCGTCACATATGGGCCATTCGGTCTTAGACGCCAACCCGTGACAATGCTGTGCTTACAAGGTACCAAATCTCAATAAAAGGTGTTCGGCGACTAACATTTATGCGTATTACTTTCCTTGCAACTGTGACACTTTAACATATTCTCTATCCAACTGTGAAAGTTTAGCATAGTATTTTTCCAAAATTTTCGCCTAATGCATGCGTATTACTTTTATCATCGTTAGACTTTGAAAAGTCGTCTTGGTAGTTGTCAATAGACACTTTTTCGGTAAAATATTTTTATAACTTTTCGCTCGGAATCGAGTGAGTCAATGCTCAGTAAATTGAAAATATAACATAAATTTCATTTAGAAATAACATTTATTTCACGCCAAAGGCGCTCGTCACATATGGGCCATTCGGTCTTAGACGCCAACCCGTGACAATGCTGTGCTTACAAGGTACCAAATCTCAATAAAAGGTGTTCGGCGACTAACATTTATGCGTATTACTTTCCTTGCAACTGTGACACTTTAACATATTCTCTATCCAACTGTGAAAGTTTAGCATAGTATTTTTCCAAAATTTTCGCCTAATGCATGCGTATTACTTTTATCATCGTTAGACTTTGAAAAGTCGTCTTGGTAGTTGTCAATAGACACTTTTTCTTTAAAATATTTTTTTAACTTTTCGCTCGGAATCGAGTGAGTCAATGCTCAGTAAATTGAAAATATAACATAAATTTCATTTAGAAATAACATTTATTTCACGCCAAAGGCGCTCGTCACATATGGGCCATTCGGTTTAGACGCCAACCCGTGACGATGCTGTGCTTACAAGGTACCAAATCTCAATAAAAGGTGTTTGGCGACTAACATTTATGCGTATTACTTTCCTTGCAACTGTGACACTTTAACTTATTTAGAGAATAAGTTAAAGTGTCACAGTTGCAAGGAAAGTAATACGCAATATAATAATAGGGTATCTAATCCTAATTTAATTACTAAATTATTAAAAAATTTTTAATAATTATATTTATATAAAAATTTATTTTTATTAAAATTTTTTATTTCACTAATTAATTTCAATATTTATATATTTTTAAATTATAAAATTTTTTTTTAAATTTTTTTTTTAAAATTTTATCCAACTGTGACAGTTTAGCATAGTATTTTTCCAAAATTTTCGCCTAATGCATGCGTCTTACTTTTATCATCGTTAGACTTTGAAAAGTCGTCTTGGTAGTTGTCAATAGACACTTTTTCGGTAAAATATTTTTATAACTTTTCGCTCGGAATCGAGTGAGTCAATGCTCAGTAAATTGAAAATATAACATAAATTTCATTTAGAAATAACATTCATTTCACGCCAAAGGCGCTCGTCACATATGGGCCATTCGGTCTTAGACGCCAACCCGTGACAATGCTGTGCTTACAAGGTACCAAATCTCAATAAAAGGTGTTCGGCGACTAACATTTATGCGTATTACTTTCCTTGCAACTGTGACACTTTAACATATTCTCTATCCAACTGTGAAAGTTTAGCATAGTATTTTTCCAAAAATTTTTGCCTAATGCATGCGTATTACTTTTATCATCGTAAGACTTTGAAAAGTCGTCTTGGTAGTTGTCAATAGACACTTTTTCTTTAAAATATTTTTATAACATTTCGCTCGGAATCGAGTGAGTTAATGCTTAGTAAATTGAAAATATAACATAAATTTCATTTAGAAATAACATTTATTTCACGCCAAAGGCGCTCGTCACATATGGGCTATTCGGTCTTAGACGCCAACCCGTGACAATGCTGTGCTTACAAGGTACCAAATCTCAATAAAAGGTGTTCGGCGACTAACATTTATGCGTATTACTTTCCTTGCAACTGTGACACTTTAACATATTCTCTATCCAACTGTGAAAGTTTAGCATAGTATTTTTCCAAAATTTTCGCCTAATGCATGCGTTTTATTTTTTCATCGTTAGACTTTGAAAAGTCGTCTTGGTAGTTGTCAATATACACTTTTCCTCTAAAATATTTTTATAACTTTTCGCTCGGAATCGAGTGAGTCAATGCTCAGTAAATTAAAAATATAACATAAATTTCATTTAGAAATAACATTTATTTCACGCCAAAGGCGCTCGTCACATATGGGCTATTCGGTCTTAGACGCCGACCCCTGACAATGCTGTGCTTACAATGTACCAAATCTCAATAAAAGGTGTTCGGCGACTACATTTATGCGTATTACTTTCCTTGCAACTGTGACACTTTAACTTATTTAGAGAATAAGTTAAAGTGTCACAGTTGCAAGGAAAGTAATACGCAATATAATAATAGGGTATCTAATCCTAATTTAATTACTAAATTATTAAAAAATTTTTAATAATTATATTTATATAAAAATTTATTTTTATTAAAATTTTTTATTTCACTAATTAATTTCAATATTTATATATTTTTAAATTATAAAATTTTTTTTTAAATTTTTTTTTTAAAATTTTATTCAACTGTGACAGTTTAGCATAGTATTTTTCCAAAATTTTCGCCTAATGCATGCGTCTTACTTTTATCATCGTTAGACTTTGAAAAGTCGTCTTGGTAGTTGTCAATAGACACTTTTTCGGTAAAATATTTTTATAACTTTTCGCTCGGAATCGAGTGAGTCAATGCTCAGTAAATTGAAAATATAACATAAATTTCATTTAGAAATAACATTCATTTCACGCCAAAGGCGCTCGTCACATATGGGCCATTCGGTCTTAGACGCCAACCCGTGACAATGCTGTGCTTACAAGGTACCAAATCTCAATAAAAGGTGTTCGGCGACTAACATTTATGCGTATTACTTTCCTTGCAACTGTGACACTTTAACATATTCTCTATCCAACTGTGACAGTTTAGCATAGTATTTTTCCAAAATTTTCGCCTAATGCATGCGTCTTACTTTTATCATCGTTAGACTTTGAAAAGTCGTCTTGGTAGTTGTCAATAGACACTTTTTCGGTAAAATATTTTTATAACTTTTCGCTCGGAATCGAGTGAGTCAATGCTCAGTAAATTGAAAATATAACATAAATTTCATTTAGATATAACATTTATTTCACGCCAAAGGCGCTCGTCACATATAGGCCATTCGGTCTTAGACGCCAACCCGTGACAATGCTGTGCTTACAAGGTACCAAATCTCAATAAAAGGTGTTCGGCGACTAACATTTATGCGTATTACTTTCCTTGCAACTGTGACACTTTAACATATTCTCTATCCAACTGTGAAAGTTTAGCATAGTATTTTTCCAAAATTTTCGCCTAATGCATGCGTATTACTTTTATCATCGTTAGACTTTGAAAAGTCGTCTTGGTAGTTGTCAATAGACACTTTTTCGGTAAAATATTTTTATAACTTTTCGCTCGGAATCGAGTGAGTCAATGCTCAGTAAATTGAAAATATAACATAAATTTCATTTAGATATAACATTTATTTCACGCCAAAGGCGCTCGTCACATATGGGCCATTCGGTCTTAGACGCCAACCCGTGACAATGCTGTGCTTACAAGGTACCAAATCTCAATAAAAGGTGTTCGGCGACTAACATTTATGCGTATTACTTTCCTTGCAACTGTGACACTTTAACATATTCTCTATCCAACTGTGAAAGTTTAGCATAGTATTTTTCCAAAATTTTCGCCTAATGCATGCGTATTACTTTTATCATCGTTAGACTTTGAAAAGTCGTCTTGGTAGTTGTCAATAGACACTTTTTCGGTAAAATATTTTTATAACTTTTCGCTCGGAATCGAGTGAGTCAATGCTCAGTAAATTGAAAATATAACATAAATTTCATTTAGAAATAACATTTATTTCACGCCAAAGGCGCTCGTCACATATGGGCCATTCGGTCTTAGACGCCAACCCGTGACAATGCTGTGCTTACAAGGTACCAAATCTCAATAAAAGGTGTTCGGCGACTAACATTTATGCGTATTACTTTCCTTGCAACTGTGACACTTTAACATATTCTCTATCCAACTGTGAAAGTTTAGCATAGTATTTTTCCAAAAATTTTTGCCTAATGCATGCGTATTACTTTTATCATCGTAAGACTTTGAAAAGTCGTCTTGGTAGTTGTCAATAGACACTTTTTCTTTAAAATATTTTTATAACATTTCGCTCGGAATCGAGTGAGTTAATGCTTAGTAAATTGAAAATATAACATAAATTTCATTTAGAAATAACATTCATTTCACGCCAAAGGCGCTCGTCACATATGGGCCATTCGGTCTTAGACGCCAACCCGTGACAATGCTGTGCTTACAAGGTACCAAATCTCAATAAAAGGTGTTCGGCGACTAACATTTATGCGTATTACTTTCCTTGCAACTGTGACACTTTAACATATTCTCTATCCAACTGTGAAAGTTTAGCATAGTATTTTTCCAAAATTTTCGCCTAATGCATGCGTATTACTTTTATCATCGTTAGACTTTGAAAAGTCGTCTTGGTAGTTGTCAATAGACACTTTTTCTCTAAAATATTTTTATAACTTTTCGCTCGGAATCGAGTGAGTCAATGCTCAGTAAATTGAAAATATAACATAAATTTCATTTAGAAATAACATTCATTTCACGCCAAAGGCGCTCGTCACATATGGGCCATTCGGTCTTAGACGCCAACCCGTGACAATGCTGTGCTTACAAGGTACCAAATCTCAATAAAAGGTGTTCGGCGACTAACATTTATGCGTATTACTTTCCTTGCAACTGTGACACTTTAACATATTCTCTATCCAACTGTGAAAGTTTAGCATAGTATTTTTCCAAAATTTTCGCCTAATGCATGCGTATTACTTTTATCATCGTTAGACTTTGAAAAGTCGTCTTGGTAGTTGTCAATAGACACTTTTTCGGTAAAATATTTTTATAACTTTTCGCTCGGAATCGAGTGAGTCAATGCTCAGTAAATTGAAAATATAACATAAATTTCATTTAGAAATAACATTTATTTCACGCCAAAGGCGCTCGTCACATATGGGCCATTCGGTCTTAGACGCCAACCCGTGACAATGCTGTGCTTACAAGGTACCAAATCTCAATAAAAGGTGTTCGGCGACTAACATTTATGCGTATTACTTTCCTTGCAACTGTGACACTTTAACATATTCTCTATCCAACTGTGAAAGTTTAGCATAGTATTTTTCCAAAAATTTTTGCCTAATGCATGCGTATTACTTTTATCATCGTAAGACTTTGAAAAGTCGTCTTGGTAGTTGTCAATAGACACTTTTTCTTTAAAATATTTTTATAACATTTCGCTCGGAATCGAGTGAGTTAATGCTTAGTAAATTGAAAATATAACATAAATTTCATTTAGAAATAACATTCATTTCACGCCAAAGGCGCTCGTCACATATGGGCCATTCGGTCTTAGACGCCAACCCGTGACAATGCTGTGCTTACAAGGTACCAAATCTCAATAAAAGGTGTTCGGCGACTAACATTTATGCGTATTACTTTCCTTGCAACTGTGACACTTTAACATATTCTCTATCCAACTGTGAAAGTTTAGCATAGTATTTTTCCAAAATTTTCGCCTAATGCATGCGTATTACTTTTATCATCGTTAGACTTTGAAAAGTCGTCTTGGTAGTTGTCAATAGACACTTTTTCTCTAAAATATTTTTATAACTTTTCGCTCGGAATCGAGTGAGTCAATGCTCAGTAAATTGAAAATATAACATAAATTTCATTTAGATATAACATTTATTTCACGCCAAAGGCGCTCGTCACATATGGGCCATTCGGTCTTAGACGCCAACCCGTGACAATGCTGTGCTTACAAGGTACCAAATCTCAATAAAAGGTGTTCGGCGACTAACATTTATGCGTATTACTTTCCTTGCAACTGTGACACTTTAACATATTCTCTATCCAACTGTGAAAGTTTAGCATAGTATTTTTCCAAAATTTTCGCCTAATGCATGCGTATTACTTTTATCATCGTTAGACTTTGAAAAGTCGTCTTGGTAGTTGTCAATAGACACTTTTTCTTTAAAATATTTTTTTAACTTTTCGCTCGGAATCGAGTGAGTCAATGCTCAGTAAATTGAAAATATAACATAAATTTCATTTAGAAATAACATTTATTTCACGCCAAAGGCGCTCGTCACATATGGGCCATTCGGTTTAGACGCCAACCCGTGACGATGCTGTGCTTACAAGGTACCAAATCTCAATAAAAGGTGTTTGGCGACTAACATTTATGCGTATTACTTTCCTTGCAACTGTGACACTTTAACTTATTTAGAGAATAAGTTAAAGTGTCACAGTTGCAAGGAAAGTAATACGCAATATAATAATAGGGTATCTAATCCTAATTTAATTACTAAATTATTAAAAAATTTGTAATAATTATATTTATATAAAAATTTATTTTTATTAAAATTTTTTATTTCACTAATTAATTTCAATATTTATATATTTTTAAATTAAAAAATTTTTTTTAAATTTTTTTTTAAAATTATTATCCAACTGTGACAGTTTAGCATAGTATTTTTCCAAAATTTTCGCCTAATGCATGCGTCTTACTTTTATCATCGTTAGACTTTGAAAAGTCGTCTTGGTAGTTGTCAATAGACACTTTTTCGGTAAAATATTTTTATAACTTTTCGCTCGGAATCGAGTGAGTCAATGCTCAGTAAATTGAAAATATAACATAAATTTCATTTAGAAATAACATTTATTTCACGCCAAAGGCGCTCGTCACATATGGGCCATTCGGTCTTAGACGCCAACCCGTGACAATGCTGTGCTTACAAGGTACCAAATCTCAATAAAAGGTGTTCGGCGACTAACATTTATGCGTATTACTTTCCTTGCAACTGTGACACTTTAACATATTCTCTATCCAACTGTGAAAGTTTAGCATAGTATTTTTCCAAAAATTTTTGCCTAATGCATGCGTATTACTTTTATCATCGTAAGACTTTGAAAAGTCGTCTTGGTAGTTGTCAATAGACACTTTTTCTTTAAAATATTTTTATAACATTTCGCTCGGAATCGAGTGAGTTAATGCTTAGTAAATTGAAAATATAACATAAATTTCATTTAGAAATAACATTTATTTCACGCCAAAGGCGCTCGTCACATATGGGCTATTCGGTCTTAGACGCCAACCCGTGACAATGCTGTGCTTACAAGGTACCAAATCTCAATAAAAGGTGTTCGGCGACTAACATTTATGCGTATTACTTTCCTTGCAACTGTGACACTTTAACATATTCTCTATCCAACTGTGAAAGTTTAGCATAGTATTTTTCCAAAATTTTCGCCTAATGCATGCGTATTACTTTTATCATCGTTAGACTTTGAAAAGTCGTCTTGGTAGTTGTCAATAGACACTTTTTCGGTAAAATATTTTTATAACTTTTCGCTCGGAATCGAGTGAGTCAATGCTCAGTAAATTAAAAATATAACATAAATTTCATTTAGAAATAACATTTATTTCACGCCAAAGGCGCTCGTCACATATGGGCTATTCGGTCTTAGACGCCGACCCCTGACAATGCTGTGCTTACAATGTACCAAATCTCAATAAAAGGTGTTCGGCGACTACATTTATGCGTATTACTTTCCTTGCAACTGTGACACTTTAACTTATTTAGAGAATAAGTTAAAGTGTCACAGTTGCAAGGAAAGTAATACGCAATATAATAATAGGGTATCTAATCCTAATTTAATTACTAAATTATTAAAAAATTTTTAATAATTATATTTATATAAAAATTTATTTTTATTAAAATTTTTTATTTCACTAATTAATTTCAATATTTATATATTTTTAAATTATAAAATTTTTTTTTAAATTTTTTTTTTAAAATTTTATCCAACTGTGACAGTTTAGCATAGTATTTTTCCAAAATTTTCGCCTAATGCATGCGTCTTACTTTTATCATCGTTAGACTTTGAAAAGTCGTCTTGGTAGTTGTCAATAGACACTTTTTCGGTAAAATATTTTTATAACTTTTCGCTCGGAATCGAGTGAGTCAATGCTCAGTAAATTGAAAATATAACATAAATTTCATTTAGAAATAACATTCATTTCACGCCAAAGGCGCTCGTCACATATGGGCCATTCGGTCTTAGACGCCAACCCGTGACAATGCTGTGCTTACAAGGTACCAAATCTCAATAAAAGGTGTTCGGCGACTAACATTTATGCGTATTACTTTCCTTGCAACCGTGACACTTTAACATATTCTCTATCCAACTGTGAAAGTTTAGCATAGTATTTTTCCAAAAATTTTTGCCTAATGCATGCGTATTACTTTTATCATCGTAAGACTTTGAAAAGTCGTCTTGGTAGTTGTCAATAGACACTTTTTCTTTAAAATATTTTTATAACATTTCGCTCGGAATCGAGTGAGTTAATGCTTAGTAAATTGAAAATATAACATAAATTTCATTTAGAAATAACATTTATTTCACGCCAAAGGCGCTCGTCACATATGGGCTATTCGGTCTTAGACGCCGACCCCTGACAATGCTGTGCTTACAAGGTACCAAATCTCAATAAAAGGTGTTCGGCGACTAACATATATGCGTATTACTTTCCTTGCAACTGTGACACTTTAACATATTCTCTATCCAACTGTGACAGTTTAGCATAGTAGTTTTTCCAAAATTTTCGCCTAATGCATGCGTATTACTTTTATCATCGTTAGACTTTGAAAGTCGTCTTGGTAGTTGTCAATAGACACTTTTTCTCTAAAATATTTTTATAACTTTTCGCTCGGAATCGAGTGAGTCAATGCTCAGTAAATTAAAAATATAACATAAATTTCATTTAGAAATAACATTTATTTCACGCCAAAGGCGCTCGTCACATATGGGCTATTCGGTCTTAGACGCCGACCCCTGACAATGCTGTGCTTACAATGTACCAAATCTCAATAAAAGGTGTTCGGCGACTACATTTATGCGTATTACTTTCCTTGCAACTGTGACACTTTAACTTATTTAGAGAATAAGTTAAAGTGTCACAGTTGCAAGGAAAGTAATACGCAATATAATAATAGGGTATCTAATCCTAATTTAATTACTAAATTATTAAAAAATTTTTAATAATTATATTTATATAAAAATTTATTTTTATTAAAATTTTTTATTTCACTAATTAATTTCAATATTTATATATTTTTAAATTATAAAATTTTTTTTTAAATTTTTTTTTTAAAATTTTATCCAACTGTGACAGTTTAGCAAAGTATTTTTCCAAAATTTTCGCCTAATGCATGCGTCTTACTTTTATCATCGTTAGACTTTGAAAAGTCGTCTTGGTAGTTGTCAATAGACACTTTTTCGGTAAAATATTTTTATAACTTTTCGCTCGGAATCGAGTGAGTCAATGCTCAGTAAATTGAAAATATAACATAAATTTCATTTAGATATAACATTTATTTCACGCCAAAGGCGCTCGTCACATATGGGCCATTCGGTCTTAGACGCCAACCCGTGACAATGCTGTGCTTACAAGGTACCAAATCTCAATAAAAGGTGTTCGGCGACTAACATTTATGCGTATTACTTTCCTTGCAACTGTGACACTTTAACATATTCTCTATCCAACTGTGAAAGTTTAGCATAGTATTTTTCCAAAATTTTCGCCTAATGCATGCGTATTACTTTTATCATCGTTAGACTTTGAAAAGTCGTCTTGGTAGTTGTCAATAGACACTTTTTCTTTAAAATATTTTTATAACTTTTCGCTCGGAATCGAGTGAGTCAATGCTCAGTAAATTGAAAATATAACATAAATTTCATTTAGAAATAACATTTATTTCACGCCAAAGGCGCTCGTCACATATGGGCCATTCGGTTTAGACGCCAACCCGTGACAATGCTGTGCTTACAAGGTACCAAATCTCAATAAAAGGTGTTTGGCGACTAACATTTATGCGTATTACTTTCCTTGCAACTGTGACACTTTAACATATTCTCTATCCAACTGTGAAAGTTTAGCATAGTATTTTTCCAAAATTTTTGCCTAATGCATGCGTATTACTTTTATCATCGTTAGACTTTGAAAAGTCGTCTTGGTAGTTGTCAATAGACACTTTTTCTTTAAAATATTTTTATAACTTTTCGCTCGGAATCGAGTGAGTCAATGCTCAGTAAATTAAAAATATAACATAAATTTCATTTAGAAATAACATTTATTTCACGCCAAAGGCGCTCGTCACATATGGGCTATTCGGTCTTAGACGCCAACCCGTGACAATGCTGTGCTTACAATGTACCAAATGTCAATAAAAGGTGTTCGGCGACTAACATTTATGCGTATTACTTTCCTTGCAACTGTGACACTTTAACATATTCTCTATCCAACTGTGAAAGTTTAGCATAGTATTTTTCCAAAATTTTTGCCTAATGCATGCGTATTACTTTTATCATCGTTAGACTTTGAAAAGTCGTCTTGGTAGTTGTCAATAGACACTTTTTATTTAAAATATTTTTATAACATTTCGCTCGGAATCGAGTGAGTTAATGCTTAGTAAATTGAAAATATAACATAAATTTCATTTAGAAATAACATTTATTTCACGTTAAAGGCGCTCGTCACATATGGGCTATTCGGTCTTAGACGCCAACCCGTGACAATGCTGTGCTTACAAGGTACCAAATCTCAATAAAAGGTGTTCGGCGACTAACATTTATGCGTATTACTTTCCTTGCAACTGTGACACTTTAACATATTCTCTATCCAACTGTGAAAGTTTAGCATAGTATTTTTCCAAAATTTTCGCCTAATGCATGCGTATTACTTTTATCATCGTTAGACTTTGAAAAGTCGTCTTGGTAGTTGTCAATAGACACTTTTTCTCTAAAATATTTTTATAACTTTTCGCTCGGAATCGAGTGAGTCAATGCTCAGTAAATTAAAAATATAACATAAATTTCATTTAGAAATAACATTTATTTCACGCCAAAGGCGCTCGTCACATATGGGCTATTCGGTCTTAGACGCCGACCCCTGACAATGCTGTGCTTACAATGTACCAAATCTCAATAAAAGGTGTTCGGCGACTACATTTATGCGTATTACTTTCCTTGCAACTGTGACACTTTAACTTATTTAGAGAATAAGTTAAAGTGTCACAGTTGCAAGGAAAGTAATACGCAATATAATAATAGGGTATCTAATCCTAATTTAATTACTAAATTATTAAAAAATTTTTAATAATTATATTTATATAAAAATTTATTTTTATTAAAATTTTTTATTTCACTAATTAATTTCAATATTTATATATTTTTAAATTATAAAATTTTTTTTTAAATTTTTTTTTTAAAATTTTATCCAACTGTGACAGTTTAGCATAGTATTTTTCCAAAATTTTCGCCTAATGCATGCGTCTTACTTTTATCATCGTTAGACTTTGAAAAGTCGTCTTGGTAGTTGTCAATAGACACTTTTTCGGTAAAATATTTTTATAACTTTTCGCTCGGAATCGAGTGAGTCAATGCTCAGTAAATTGAAAATATAACATAAATTTCATTTAGAAATAACATTCATTTCACGCCAAAGGCGCTCGTCACATATGGGCCATTCGGTCTTAGACGCCAACCCGTGACAATGCTGTGCTTACAAGGTACCAAATCTCAATAAAAGGTGTTCGGCGACTAACATTTATGCGTATTACTTTCCTTGCAACTGTGACACTTTAACATATTCTCTATCCAACTGTGACAGTTTAGCATAGTATTTTTCCAAAATTTTCGCCTAATGCATGCGTCTTACTTTTATCATCGTTAGACTTTGAAAAGTCGTCTTGGTAGTTGTCAATAGACACTTTTTCGGTAAAATATTTTTATAACTTTTCGCTCGGAATCGAGTGAGTCAATGCTCAGTAAATTGAAAATATAACATAAATTTCATTTAGATATAACATTTATTTCACGCCAAAGGCGCTCGTCACATATAGGCCATTCGGTCTTAGACGCCAACCCGTGACAATGCTGTGCTTACAAGGTACCAAATCTCAATAAAAGGTGTTCGGCGACTAACATTTATGCGTATTACTTTCCTTGCAACTGTGACACTTTAACATATTCTCTATCCAACTGTGAAAGTTTAGCATAGTATTTTTCCAAAATTTTCGCCTAATGCATGCGTATTACTTTTATCATCGTTAGACTTTGAAAAGTCGTCTTGGTAGTTGTCAATAGACACTTTTTCGGTAAAATATTTTTATAACTTTTCGCTCGGAATCGAGTGAGTCAATGCTCAGTAAATTGAAAATATAACATAAATTTCATTTAGATATAACATTTATTTCACGCCAAAGGCGCTCGTCACATATGGGCCATTCGGTCTTAGACGCCAACCCGTGACAATGCTGTGCTTACAAGGTACCAAATCTCAATAAAAGGTGTTCGGCGACTAACATTTATGCGTATTACTTTCCTTGCAACTGTGACACTTTAACATATTCTCTATCCAACTGTGAAAGTTTAGCATAGTATTTTTCCAAAATTTTCGCCTAATGCATGCGTATTACTTTTATCATCGTTAGACTTTGAAAAGTCGTCTTGGTAGTTGTCAATAGACACTTTTTCGGTAAAATATTTTTATAACTTTTCGCTCGGAATCGAGTGAGTCAATGCTCAGTAAATTGAAAATATAACATAAATTTCATTTAGAAATAACATTTATTTCACGCCAAAGGCGCTCGTCACATATGGGCCATTCGGTCTTAGACGCCAACCCGTGACAATGCTGTGCTTACAAGGTACCAAATCTCAATAAAAGGTGTTCGGCGACTAACATTTATGCGTATTACTTTCCTTGCAACTGTGACACTTTAACATATTCTCTATCCAACTGTGAAAGTTTAGCATAGTATTTTTCCAAAAATTTTTGCCTAATGCATGCGTATTACTTTTATCATCGTAAGACTTTGAAAAGTCGTCTTGGTAGTTGTCAATAGACACTTTTTCTTTAAAATATTTTTATAACATTTCGCTCGGAATCGAGTGAGTTAATGCTTAGTAAATTGAAAATATAACATAAATTTCATTTAGAAATAACATTTATTTCACGCCAAAGGCGCTCGTCACATATGGGCTATTCGGTCTTAGACGCCAACCCGTGACAATGCTGTGCTTACAAGGTACCAAATCTCAATAAAAGGTGTTCGGCGACTAACATTTATGCGTATTACTTTCCTTGCAACTGTGACACTTTAACATATTCTCTATCCAACTGTGAAAGTTTAGCATAGTATTTTTCCAAAATTTTCGCCTAATGCATGCGTATTACTTTTATCATCGTTAGACTTTGAAAAGTCGTCTTGGTAGTTGTCAATAGACACTTTTTCTCTAAAATATTTTTATAACTTTTCGCTCGGAATCGAGTGAGTCAATGCTCAGTAAATTAAAAATATAACATAAATTTCATTTAGAAATAACATTTATTTCACGCCAAAGGCGCTCGTCACATATGGGCTATTCGGTCTTAGACGCCGACCCCTGACAATGCTGTGCTTACAATGTACCAAATCTCAATAAAAGGTGTTCGGCGACTACATTTATGCGTATTACTTTCCTTGCAACTGTGACACTTTAACTTATTTAGAGAATAAGTTAAAGTGTCACAGTTGCAAGGAAAGTAATACGCAATATAATAATAGGGTATCTAATCCTAATTTAATTACTAAATTATTAAAAAATTTTTAATAATTATATTTATATAAAAATTTATTTTTATTAAAATTTTTTATTTCACTAATTAATTTCAATATTTATATATTTTTAAATTATAAAATTTTTTTTTAAATTTTTTTTTTAAAATTTTATCCAACTGTGACAGTTTAGCATAGTATTTTTCCAAAATTTTCGCCTAATGCATGCGTCTTACTTTTATCATCGTTAGACTTTGAAAAGTCGTCTTGGTAGTTGTCAATAGACACTTTTTCGGTAAAATATTTTTATAACTTTTCGCTCGGAATCGAGTGAGTCAATGCTCAGTAAATTGAAAATATAACATAAATTTCATTTAGAAATAACATTCATTTCACGCCAAAGGCGCTCGTCACATATGGGCCATTCGGTCTTAGACGCCAACCCGTGACAATGCTGTGCTTACAAGGTACCAAATCTCAATAAAAGGTGTTCGGCGACTAACATTTATGCGTATTACTTTCCTTGCAACTGTGACACTTTAACATATTCTCTATCCAACTGTGACAGTTTAGCATAGTATTTTTCCAAAATTTTCGCCTAATGCATGCGTCTTACTTTTATCATCGTTAGACTTTGAAAAGTCGTCTTGGTAGTTGTCAATAGACACTTTTTCGGTAAAATATTTTTATAACTTTTCGCTCGGAATCGAGTGAGTCAATGCTCAGTAAATTGAAAATATAACATAAATTTCATTTAGATATAACATTTATTTCACGCCAAAGGCGCTCGTCACATATAGGCCATTCGGTCTTAGACGCCAACCCGTGACAATGCTGTGCTTACAAGGTACCAAATCTCAATAAAAGGTGTTCGGCGACTAACATTTATGCGTATTACTTTCCTTGCAACTGTGACACTTTAACATATTCTCTATCCAACTGTGAAAGTTTAGCATAGTATTTTTCCAAAATTTTCGCCTAATGCATGCGTATTACTTTTATCATCGTTAGACTTTGAAAAGTCGTCTTGGTAGTTGTCAATAGACACTTTTTCGGTAAAATATTTTTATAACTTTTCGCTCGGAATCGAGTGAGTCAATGCTCAGTAAATTGAAAATATAACATAAATTTCATTTAGATATAACATTTATTTCACGCCAAAGGCGCTCGTCACATATGGGCCATTCGGTCTTAGACGCCAACCCGTGACAATGCTGTGCTTACAAGGTACCAAATCTCAATAAAAGGTGTTCGGCGACTAACATTTATGCGTATTACTTTCCTTGCAACTGTGACACTTTAACATATTCTCTATCCAACTGTGAAAGTTTAGCATAGTATTTTTCCAAAATTTTCGCCTAATGCATGCGTATTACTTTTATCATCGTTAGACTTTGAAAAGTCGTCTTGGTAGTTGTCAATAGACACTTTTTCGGTAAAATATTTTTATAACTTTTCGCTCGGAATCGAGTGAGTCAATGCTCAGTAAATTGAAAATATAACATAAATTTCATTTAGAAATAACATTTATTTCACGCCAAAGGCGCTCGTCACATATGGGCCATTCGGTCTTAGACGCCAACCCGTGACAATGCTGTGCTTACAAGGTACCAAATCTCAATAAAAGGTGTTCGGCGACTAACATTTATGCGTATTACTTTCCTTGCAACTGTGACACTTTAACATATTCTCTATCCAACTGTGAAAGTTTAGCATAGTATTTTTCCAAAATTTTCGCCTAATGCATGCGTATTACTTTTATCATCGTTAGACTTTGAAAAGTCGTCTTGGTAGTTGTCAATAGACACTTTTTCTTTAAAATATTTTTTTAACTTTTCGCTCGGAATCGAGTGAGTCAATGCTCAGTAAATTGAAAATATAACATAAATTTCATTTAGAAATAACATTTATTTCACGCCAAAGGCGCTCGTCACATATGGGCCATTCGGTTTAGACGCCAACCCGTGACGATGCTGTGCTTACAAGGTACCAAATCTCAATAAAAGGTGTTTGGCGACTAACATTTATGCGTATTACTTTCCTTGCAACTGTGACACTTTAACTTATTTAGAGAATAAGTTAAAGTGTCACAGTTGCAAGGAAAGTAATACGCAATATAATAATAGGGTATCTAATCCTAATTTAATTACTAAATTATTAAAAAATTTTTAATAATTATATTTATATAAAAATTTATTTTTATTAAAATTTTTTATTTCACTAATTAATTTCAATATTTATATATTTTTAAATTATAAAATTTTTTTTTAAATTTTTTTTTTAAAATTTTATCCAACTGTGACAGTTTAGCATAGTATTTTTCCAAAATTTTCGCCTAATGCATGCGTCTTACTTTTATCATCGTTAGACTTTGAAAAGTCGTCTTGGTAGTTGTCAATAGACACTTTTTCTCTAAAATATTTTTATAACTTTTCGCTCGGAATCGAGTGAGTCAATGCTCAGTAAATTAAAAATATAACATAAATTTCATTTAGAAATAACATTTATTTCACGCCAAAGGCGCTCGTCACATATGGGCTATTCGGTCTTAGACGCCGACCCCTGACAATGCTGTGCTTACAATGTACCAAATCTCAATAAAAGGTGTTCGGCGACTACATTTATGCGTATTACTTTCCTTGCAACTGTGACACTTTAACTTATTTAGAGAATAAGTTAAAGTGTCACAGTTGCAAGGAAAGTAATACGCAATATAATAATAGGGTATCTAATCCTAATTTAATTACTAAATTATTAAAAAATTTTTAATAATTATATTTATATAAAAATTTATTTTTATTAAAATTTTTTATTTCACTAATTAATTTCAATATTTATATATTTTTAAATTATAAAATTTTTTTTTAAATTTTTTTTTTAAAATTTTATCCAACTGTGACAGTTTAGCATAGTATTTTTCCAAAATTTTCGCCTAATGCATGCGTCTTACTTTTATCATCGTTAGACTTTGAAAAGTCGTCTTGGTAGTTGTCAATAGACACTTTTTCGGTAAAATATTTTTATAACTTTTCGCTCGGAATCGAGTGAGTCAATGCTCAGTAAATTGAAAATATAACATAAATTTCATTTAGAAATAACATTCATTTCACGCCAAAGGCGCTCGTCACATATGGGCCATTCGGTCTTAGACGCCAACCCGTGACAATGCTGTGCTTACAAGGTACCAAATCTCAATAAAAGGTGTTCGGCGACTAACATTTATGCGTATTACTTTCCTTGCAACTGTGACACTTTAACATATTCTCTATCCAACTGTGACAGTTTAGCATAGTATTTTTCCAAAATTTTCGCCTAATGCATGCGTCTTACTTTTATCATCGTTAGACTTTGAAAAGTCGTCTTGGTAGTTGTCAATAGACACTTTTTCGGTAAAATATTTTTATAACTTTTCGCTCGGAATCGAGTGAGTCAATGCTCAGTAAATTGAAAATATAACATAAATTTCATTTAGATATAACATTTATTTCACGCCAAAGGCGCTCGTCACATATAGGCCATTCGGTCTTAGACGCCAACCCGTGACAATGCTGTGCTTACAAGGTACCAAATCTCAATAAAAGGTGTTCGGCGACTAACATTTATGCGTATTACTTTCCTTGCAACTGTGACACTTTAACATATTCTCTATCCAACTGTGAAAGTTTAGCATAGTATTTTTCCAAAATTTTCGCCTAATGCATGCGTATTACTTTTATCATCGTTAGACTTTGAAAAGTCGTCTTGGTAGTTGTCAATAGACACTTTTTCGGTAAAATATTTTTATAACTTTTCGCTCGGAATCGAGTGAGTCAATGCTCAGTAAATTGAAAATATAACATAAATTTCATTTAGATATAACATTTATTTCACGCCAAAGGCGCTCGTCACATATGGGCCATTCGGTCTTAGACGCCAACCCGTGACAATGCTGTGCTTACAAGGTACCAAATCTCAATAAAAGGTGTTCGGCGACTAACATTTATGCGTATTACTTTCCTTGCAACTGTGACACTTTAACATATTCTCTATCCAACTGTGAAAGTTTAGCATAGTATTTTTCCAAAATTTTCGCCTAATGCATGCGTATTACTTTTATCATCGTTAGACTTTGAAAAGTCGTCTTGGTAGTTGTCAATAGACACTTTTTCGGTAAAATATTTTTATAACTTTTCGCTCGGAATCGAGTGAGTCAATGCTCAGTAAATTGAAAATATAACATAAATTTCATTTAGAAATAACATTTATTTCACGCCAAAGGCGCTCGTCACATATGGGCCATTCGGTCTTAGACGCCAACCCGTGACAATGCTGTGCTTACAAGGTACCAAATCTCAATAAAAGGTGTTCGGCGACTAACATTTATGCGTATTACTTTCCTTGCAACTGTGACACTTTAACATATTCTCTATCCAACTGTGAAAGTTTAGCATAGTATTTTTCCAAAATTTTCGCCTAATGCATGCGTATTACTTTTATCATCGTTAGACTTTGAAAAGTCGTCTTGGTAGTTGTCAATAGACACTTTTTCTTTAAAATATTTTTTTAACTTTTCGCTCGGAATCGAGTGAGTCAATGCTCAGTAAATTGAAAATATAACATAAATTTCATTTAGAAATAACATTTATTTCACGCCAAAGGCGCTCGTCACATATGGGCCATTCGGTTTAGACGCCAACCCGTGACGATGCTGTGCTTACAAGGTACCAAATCTCAATAAAAGGTGTTTGGCGACTAACATTTATGCGTATTACTTTCCTTGCAACTGTGACACTTTAACTTATTTAGAGAATAAGTTAAAGTGTCACAGTTGCAAGGAAAGTAATACGCAATATAATAATAGGGTATCTAATCCTAATTTAATTACTAAATTATTAAAAAATTTTTAATAATTATATTTATATAAAAATTTATTTTTATTAAAATTTTTTATTTCACTAATTAATTTCAATATTTATATATTTTTAAATTATAAAATTTTTTTTTAAATTTTTTTTTTAAAATTTTATCCAACTGTGACAGTTTAGCATAGTATTTTTCCAAAATTTTCGCCTAATGCATGCGTCTTACTTTTATCATCGTTAGACTTTGAAAAGTCGTCTTGGTAGTTGTCAATAGACACTTTTTCGGTAAAATATTTTTATAACTTTTCGCTCGGAATCGAGTGAGTCAATGCTCAGTAAATTGAAAATATAACATAAATTTCATTTAGAAATAACATTCATTTCACGCCAAAGGCGCTCGTCACATATGGGCCATTCGGTCTTAGACGCCAACCCGTGACAATGCTGTGCTTACAAGGTACCAAATCTCAATAAAAGGTGTTCGGCGACTAACATTTATGCGTATTACTTTCCTTGCAACTGTGACACTTTAACATATTCTCTATCCAACTGTGAAAGTTTAGCATAGTATTTTTCCAAAAATTTTTGCCTAATGCATGCGTATTACTTTTATCATCGTAAGACTTTGAAAAGTCGTCTTGGTAGTTGTCAATAGACACTTTTTCTTTAAAATATTTTTATAACATTTCGCTCGGAATCGAGTGAGTTAATGCTTAGTAAATTGAAAATATAACATAAATTTCATTTAGAAATAACATTTATTTCACGCCAAAGGCGCTCGTCACATATGGGCTATTCGGTCTTAGACGCCAACCCGTGACAATGCTGTGCTTACAAGGTACCAAATCTCAATAAAAGGTGTTCGGCGACTAACATTTATGCGTATTACTTTCCTTGCAACTGTGACACTTTAACATATTCTCTATCCAACTGTGAAAGTTTAGCATAGTATTTTTCCAAAATTTTCGCCTAATGCATGCGTATTACTTTTATCATCGTTAGACTTTGAAAAGTCGTCTTGGTAGTTGTCAATATACACTTTTCCTCTAAAATATTTTTATAACTTTTCGCTCGGAATCGAGTGAGTCAATGCTCAGTAAATTAAAAATATAACATAAATTTCATTTAGAAATAACATTTATTTCACGCCAAAGGCGCTCGTCACATATGGGCTATTCGGTCTTAGACGCCGACCCCTGACAATGCTGTGCTTACAATGTACCAAATCTCAATAAAAGGTGTTCGGCGACTACATTTATGCGTATTACTTTCCTTGCAACTGTGACACTTTAACTTATTTAGAGAATAAGTTAAAGTGTCACAGTTGCAAGGAAAGTAATACGCAATATAATAATAGGGTATCTAATCCTAATTTAATTACTAAATTATTAAAAAATTTTTAATAATTATATTTATATAAAAATTTATTTTTATTAAAATTTTTTATTTCACTAATTAATTTCAATATTTATATATTTTTAAATTATAAAATTTTTTTTTAAATTTTTTTTTTAAAATTTTATCCAACTGTGACAGTTTAGCATAGTATTTTTCCAAAATTTTCGCCTAATGCATGCGTCTTACTTTTATCATCGTTAGACTTTGAAAAGTCGTCTTGGTAGTTGTCAATAGACACTTTTTCGGTAAAATATTTTTATAACTTTTCGCTCGGAATCGAGTGAGTCAATGCTCAGTAAATTGAAAATATAACATAAATTTCATTTAGAAATAACATTCATTTCACGCCAAAGGCGCTCGTCACATATGGGCCATTCGGTCTTAGACGCCAACCCGTGACAATGCTGTGCTTACAAGGTACCAAATCTCAATAAAAGGTGTTCGGCGACTAACATTTATGCGTATTACTTTCCTTGCAACTGTGACACTTTAACATATTCTCTATCCAACTGTGACAGTTTAGCATAGTATTTTTCCAAAATTTTCGCCTAATGCATGCGTCTTACTTTTATCATCGTTAGACTTTGAAAAGTCGTCTTGGTAGTTGTCAATAGACACTTTTTCGGTAAAATATTTTTATAACTTTTCGCTCGGAATCGAGTGAGTCAATGCTCAGTAAATTGAAAATATAACATAAATTTCATTTAGATATAACATTTATTTCACGCCAAAGGCGCTCGTCACATATAGGCCATTCGGTCTTAGACGCCAACCCGTGACAATGCTGTGCTTACAAGGTACCAAATCTCAATAAAAGGTGTTCGGCGACTAACATTTATGCGTATTACTTTCCTTGCAACTGTGACACTTTAACATATTCTCTATCCAACTGTGAAAGTTTAGCATAGTATTTTTCCAAAATTTTCGCCTAATGCATGCGTATTACTTTTATCATCGTTAGACTTTGAAAAGTCGTCTTGGTAGTTGTCAATAGACACTTTTTCGGTAAAATATTTTTATAACTTTTCGCTCGGAATCGAGTGAGTCAATGCTCAGTAAATTGAAAATATAACATAAATTTCATTTAGATATAACATTTATTTCACGCCAAAGGCGCTCGTCACATATGGGCCATTCGGTCTTAGACGCCAACCCGTGACAATGCTGTGCTTACAAGGTACCAAATCTCAATAAAAGGTGTTCGGCGACTAACATTTATGCGTATTACTTTCCTTGCAACTGTGACACTTTAACATATTCTCTATCCAACTGTGAAAGTTTAGCATAGTATTTTTCCAAAATTTTCGCCTAATGCATGCGTATTACTTTTATCATCATTAGACTTTGAAAAGTCGTCTTGGTAGTTGTCAATAGACACTTTTTCGGTAAAATATTTTTATAACTTTTCGCTCGGAATCGAGTGAGTCAATGCTCAGTAAATTGAAAATATAACATAAATTTCATTTAGAAATAACATTTATTTCACGCCAAAGGCGCTCGTCACATATGGGCCATTCGGTCTTAGACGCCAACCCGTGACAATGCTGTGCTTACAAGGTACCAAATCTCAATAAAAGGTGTTCGGCGACTAACATTTATGCGTATTACTTTCCTTGCAACTGTGACACTTTAACATATTCTCTATCCAACTGTGAAAGTTTAGCATAGTATTTTTCCAAAAATTTTTGCCTAATGCATGCGTATTACTTTTATCATCGTAAGACTTTGAAAAGTCGTCTTGGTAGTTGTCAATAGACACTTTTTCTTTAAAATATTTTTATAACATTTCGCTCGGAATCGAGTGAGTTAATGCTTAGTAAATTGAAAATATAACATAAATTTCATTTAGAAATAACATTCATTTCACGCCAAAGGCGCTCGTCACATATGGGCCATTCGGTCTTAGACGCCAACCCGTGACAATGCTGTGCTTACAAGGTACCAAATCTCAATAAAAGGTGTTCGGCGACTAACATTTATGCGTATTACTTTCCTTGCAACTGTGACACTTTAACATATTCTCTATCCAACTGTGAAAGTTTAGCATAGTATTTTTCCAAAATTTTCGCCTAATGCATGCGTATTACTTTTATCATCGTTAGACTTTGAAAAGTCGTCTTGGTAGTTGTCAATAGACACTTTTTCTCTAAAATATTTTTATAACTTTTCGCTCGGAATCGAGTGAGTCAATGCTCAGTAAATTGAAAATATAACATAAATTTCATTTAGATATAACATTTATTTCACGCCAAAGGCGCTCGTCACATATGGGCCATTCGGTCTTAGACGCCAACCCGTGACAATGCTGTGCTTACAAGGTACCAAATCTCAATAAAAGGTGTTCGGCGACTAACATTTATGCGTATTACTTTCCTTGCAACTGTGACACTTTAACATATTCTCTATCCAACTGTGAAAGTTTAGCATAGTATTTTTCCAAAATTTTCGCCTAATGCATGCGTATTACTTTTATCATCGTTAGACTTTGAAAAGTCGTCTTGGTAGTTGTCAATAGACACTTTTTCTTTAAAATATTTTTTTAACTTTTCGCTAGGAATCGAGTGAGTCAATGCTCAGTAAATTGAAAATATAACATAAATTTCATTTAGAAATAACATTTATTTCACGCCAAAGGCGCTCGTCACATATGGGCCATTCGGTTTAGACGCCAACCCGTGACGATGCTGTGCTTACAAGGTACCAAATCTCAATAAAAGGTGTTTGGCGACTAACATTTATGCGTATTACTTTCCTTGCAACTGTGACACTTTAACTTATTTAGAGAATAAGTTAAAGTGTCACAGTTGCAAGGAAAGTAATACGCAATATAATAATAGGGTATCTAATCCTAATTTAATTACTAAATTATTAAAAAATTTTTAATAATTATATTTATATAAAAATTTATTTTTATTAAAATTTTTTATTTCACTAATTAATTTCAATATTTATATATTTTTAAATTAAAAAATTTTTTTTTAAATTTTTTTTTAAAATTATTATCCAACTGTGACAGTTTAGCATAGTATTTTTCCAAAATTTTCGCCTAATGCATGCGTCTTACTTTTATCATCGTTAGACTTTGAAAAGTCGTCTTGGTAGTTGTCAATAGACACTTTTTCGGTAAAATATTTTTATAACTTTTCGCTCGGAATCGAGTGAGTCAATGCTCAGTAAATTGAAAATATAACATAAATTTCATTTAGAAATAACATTTATTTCACGCCAAAGGCGCTCGTCACATATGGGCCATTCGGTCTTAGACGCCAACCCGTGACAATGCTGTGCTTACAAGGTACCAAATCTCAATAAAAGGTGTTCGGCGACTAACATTTATGCGTATTACTTTCCTTGCAACTGTGACACTTTAACATATTCTCTATCCAACTGTGAAAGTTTAGCATAGTATTTTTCCAAAAATTTTTGCCTAATGCATGCGTATTACTTTTATCATCGTAAGACTTTGAAAAGTCGTCTTGGTAGTTGTCAATAGACACTTTTTCTTTAAAATATTTTTATAACATTTCGCTCGGAATCGAGTGAGTTAATGCTTAGTAAATTGAAAATATAACATAAATTTCATTTAGAAATAACATTTATTTCACGCCAAAGGCGCTCGTCACATATGGGCTATTCGGTCTTAGACGCCAACCCGTGACAATGCTGTGCTTACAAGGTACCAAATCTCAATAAAAGGTGTTCGGCGACTAACATTTATGCGTATTACTTTCCTTGCAACTGTGACACTTTAACATATTCTCTATCCAACTGTGAAAGTTTAGCATAGTATTTTTCCAAAATTTTCGCCTAATGCATGCGTATTACTTTTATCATCGTTAGACTTTGAAAAGTCGTCTTGGTAGTTGTCAATAGACACTTTTTCTCTAAAATATTTTTATAACTTTTCGCTCGGAATCGAGTGAGTCAATGCTCAGTAAATTAAAAATATAACATAAATTTCATTTAGAAATAACATTTATTTCACGCCAAAGGCGCTCGTCACATATGGGCTATTCGGTCTTAGACGCCGACCCCTGACAATGCTGTGCTTACAATGTACCAAATCTCAATAAAAGGTGTTCGGCGACTACATTTATGCGTATTACTTTCCTTGCAACTGTGACACTTTAACTTATTTAGAGAATAAGTTAAAGTGTCACAGTTGCAAGGAAAGTAATACGCAATATAATAATAGGGTATCTAATCCTAATTTAATTACTAAATTATTAAAAAATTTTTAATAATTATATTTATATAAAAATTTATTTTTATTAAAATTTTTTATTTCACTAATTAATTTCAATATTTATATATTTTTAAATTATAAAATTTTTTTTTAAATTTCTTTTTTAAAATTATTATCCAACTGTGACAGTTTAGCATAGTATTTTTCCAAAATTTTCGCCTAATGCATGCGTCTTACTTTTATCATCGTTAGACTTTGAAAAGTCGTCTTGGTAGTTGTCAATAGACACTTTTTCGGTAAAATATTTTTATAACTTTTCGCTTGGAATCGAGTGAGTCAATGCTCAGTAAATTGAAAATATAACATAAATTTCATTTAGAAATAACATTTATTTCACGCCAAAGGCGCTCGTCACATATGGGCCATTCGGTCTTAGACGCCAACCCGTGACAATGCTGTGCTTACAAGGTACCAAATCTCAATAAAAGGTGTTCGGCGACTAACATTTATGCGTATTACTTTCCTTGCAACTGTGACACTTTAACATATTCTCTATCCAACTGTGAAAGTTTAGCATAGTATTTTTCCAAAAATTTTTGCCTAATGCATGCGTATTACTTTTATCATCGTAAGACTTTGAAAAGTCGTCTTGGTAGTTGTCAATAGACACTTTTTCTTTAAAATATTTTTATAACATTTCGCTCGGAATCGAGTGAGTTAATGCTTAGTAAATTGAAAATATAACATAAATTTCATTTAGAAATAACATTTATTTCACGCCAAAGGCGCTCGTCACATATGGGCTATTCGGTCTTAGACGCCGACCCCTGACAATGCTGTGCTTACAAGGTACCAAATCTCAATAAAAGGTGTTCGGCGACTAACATATATGCGTATTACTTTCCTTGCAACTGTGACACTTTAACATATTCTCTATCCAACTGTGACAGTTTAGCATAGTAGTTTTTCCAAAATTTTCGCCTAATGCATGCGTATTACTTTTATCATCGTTAGACTTTGAAAAGTCGTCTTGGTAGTTGTCAATAGACACTTTTTCTCTAAAATATTTTTATAACTTTTCGCTCGGAATCGAGTGAGTCAATGCTCAGTAAATTAAAAATATAACATAAATTTCATTTAGAAATAACATTTATTTCACGCCAAAGGCGCTCGTCACATATGGGCTATTCGGTCTTAGACGCCGACCCCTGACAATGCTGTGCTTACAATGTACCAAATCTCAATAAAAGGTGTTCGGCGACTACATTTATGCGTATTACTTTCCTTGCAACTGTGACACTTTAACTTATTTAGAGAATAAGTTAAAGTGTCACAGTTGCAAGGAAAGTAATACGCAATATAATAATAGGGTATCTAATCCTAATTTAATTACTAAATTATTAAAAAATTTTTAATAATTATATTTATATAAAAATTTATTTTTATTAAAATTTTTTATTTCACTAATTAATTTCAATATTTATATATTTTTAAATTATAAAATTTTTTTTTAAATTTTTTTTTTAAAATTTTATCCAACTGTGACAGTTTAGCAAAGTATTTTTCCAAAATTTTCGCCTAATGCATGCGTCTTACTTTTATCATCGTTAGACTTTGAAAAGTCGTCTTGGTAGTTGTCAATAGACACTTTTTCGGTAAAATATTTTTATAACTTTTCGCTCGGAATCGAGTGAGTCAATGCTCAGTAAATTGAAAATATAACATAAATTTCATTTAGATATAACATTTATTTCACGCCAAAGGCGCTCGTCACATATGGGCCATTCGGTCTTAGACGCCAACCCGTGACAATGCTGTGCTTACAAGGTACCAAATCTCAATAAAAGGTGTTCGGCGACTAACATTTATGCGTATTACTTTCCTTGCAACTGTGACACTTTAACATATTCTCTATCCAACTGTGAAAGTTTAGCATAGTATTTTTCCAAAATTTTCGCCTAATGCATGCGTATTACTTTTATCATCGTTAGACTTTGAAAAGTCGTCTTGGTAGTTGTCAATAGACACTTTTTCTTTAAAATATTTTTATAACTTTTCGCTCGGAATCGAGTGAGTCAATGCTCAGTAAATTGAAAATATAACATAAATTTCATTTAGAAATAACATTTATTTCACGCCAAAGGCGCTCGTCACATATGGGCCATTCGGTTTAGACGCCAACCCGTGACAATGCTGTGCTTACAAGGTACCAAATCTCAATAAAAGGTGTTTGGCGACTAACATTTATGCGTATTACTTTCCTTGCAACTGTGACACTTTAACATATTCTCTATCCAACTGTGAAAGTTTAGCATAGTATTTTTCCAAAATTTTTGCCTAATGCATGCGTATTACTTTTATCATCGTTAGACTTTGAAAAGTCGTCTTGGTAGTTGTCAATAGACACTTTTTCTTTAAAATATTTTTATAACTTTTCGCTCGGAATCGAGTGAGTCAATGCTCAGTAAATTAAAAATATAACATAAATTTCATTTAGAAATAACATTTATTTCACGCCAAAGGCGCTCGTCACATATGGGCTATTCGGTCTTAGACGCCAACCCGTGACAATGCTGTGCTTACAATGTACCAAATGTCAATAAAAGGTGTTCGGCGACTAACATTTATGCGTATTACTTTCCTTGCAACTGTGACACTTTAACATATTCTCTATCCAACTGTGAAAGTTTAGCATAGTATTTTTCCAAAATTTTTGCCTAATGCATGCGTATTACTTTTATCATCGTTAGACTTTGAAAAGTCGTCTTGGTAGTTGTCAATAGACACTTTTTATTTAAAATATTTTTATAACATTTCGCTCGGAATCGAGTGAGTTAATGCTTAGTAAATTGAAAATATAACATAAATTTCATTTAGAAATAACATTTATTTCACGTTAAAGGCGCTCGTCACATATGGGCTATTCGGTCTTAGACGCCAACCCGTGACAATGCTGTGCTTACAAGGTACCAAATCTCAATAAAAGGTGTTCGGCGACTAACATTTATGCGTATTACTTTCCTTGCAACTGTGACACTTTAACATATTCTCTATCCAACTGTGAAAGTTTAGCATAGTATTTTTCCAAAATTTTCGCCTAATGCATGCGTATTACTTTTATCATCGTTAGACTTTGAAAAGTCGTCTTGGTAGTTGTCAATAGACACTTTTTCTCTAAAATATTTTTATAACTTTTCGCTCGGAATCGAGTGAGTCAATGCTCAGTAAATTAAAAAGATAACATAAATTTCATTTAGAAATAACATTTATTTCACGCCAAAGGCGCTCGTCACATATGGGCTATTCGGTCTTAGACGCCGACCCCTGACAATGCTGTGCTTACAATGTACCAAATCTCAATAAAAGGTGTTCGGCGACTACATTTATGCGTATTACTTTCCTTGCAACTGTGACACTTTAACTTATTTAGAGAATAAGTTAAAGTGTCACTGTTGCAAGGAAAGTAATACGCAATATAATAATAGGGTATCTAATCCTAATTTAATTACTAAATTATTAAAAAATTTTTAATAATTATATTTATATAAAAATTTATTTTTATTAAAATTTTTTATTTCACTAATTAATTTCAATATTTATATATTTTTAAATTAAAAAATTTTTTTTTAAATTTTTTTTTTAAAATTATTATCCAACTGTGACAGTTTAGCATAGTATTTTTCCAAAATTTTCGCCTAATGCATGCGTCTTACTTTTATCATCGTTAGACTTTGAAAAGTCGTCTTGGTAGTTGTCAATAGACACTTTTTCGGTAAAATATTTTTATAACTTTTCGCTCGGAATCGAGTGAGTCAATGCTCAGTAAATTGAAAATATAACATAAATTTCATTTAGATATAACATTTATTTCACGCCAAAGGCGCTCGTCACATATGGGCCATTCGGTCTTAGACGCCAACCCGTGACAATGCTGTGCTTACAAGGTACCAAATCTCAATAAAAGGTGTTCGGCGACTAACATTTATGCGTATTACTTTCCTTGCAACTGTGACACTTTAACATATTCTCTATCCAACTGTGAAAGTTTAGCATAGTATTTTTCCAAAAATTTTTGCCTAATGCATGCGTATTACTTTTATCATCGTAAGACTTTGAAAAGTCGTCTTGGTAGTTGTCAATAGACACTTTTTCTTTAAAATATTTTTATAACATTTCGCTCGGAATCGAGTGAGTTAATGCTTAGTAAATTGAAAATATAACATAAATTTCATTTAGAAATAACATTTATTTCACGCCAAAGGCGCTCGTCACATATGGGCTATTCGGTCTTAGACGCCGACCCCTGACAATGCTGTGCTTACAAGGTACCAAATCTCAATAAAAGGTGTTCGGCGACTAACATATATGCGTATTACTTTCCTTGCAACTGTGACACTTTAACATATTCTCTATCCAACTGTGACAGTTTAGCATAGTAGTTTTTCCAAAATTTTCGCCTAATGCATGCGTATTACTTTTATCATCGTTAGACTTTGAAAAGTCGTCTTGGTAGTTGTCAATAGACACTTTTTCTCTAAAATATTTTTATAACTTTTCGCTCGGAATCGAGTGAGTCAATGCTCAGTAAATTAAAAATATAACATAAATTTCATTTAGAAATAACATTTATTTCACGCCAAAGGCGCTCGTCACATATGGGCTATTCGGTCTTAGACGCCGACCCCTGACAATGCTGTGCTTACAATGTACCAAATCTCAATAAAAGGTGTTCGGCGACTACATTTATGCGTATTACTTTCCTTGCAACTGTGACACTTTAACTTATTTAGAGAATAAGTTAAAGTGTCACAGTTGCAAGGAAAGTAATACGCAATATAATAATAGGGTATCTAATCCTAATTTAATTACTAAATTATTAAAAAATTTTTAATAATTATATTTATATAAAAATTTATTTTTATTAAAATTTTTTATTTCACTAATTAATTTCAATATTTATATATTTTTAAATTATAAAATTTTTTTTTAAATTTTTTTTTTAAAATTTTATCCAACTGTGACAGTTTAGCAAAGTATTTTTCCAAAATTTTCGCCTAATGCATGCGTCTTACTTTTATCATCGTTAGACTTTGAAAAGTCGTCTTGGTAGTTGTCAATAGACACTTTTTCGGTAAAATATTTTTATAACTTTTCGCTCGGAATCGAGTGAGTCAATGCTCAGTAAATTGAAAATATAACATAAATTTCATTTAGATATAACATTTATTTCACGCCAAAGGCGCTCGTCACATATGGGCCATTCGGTCTTAGACGCCAACCCGTGACAATGCTGTGCTTACAAGGTACCAAATCTCAATAAAAGGTGTTCGGCGACTAACATTTATGCGTATTACTTTCCTTGCAACTGTGACACTTTAACATATTCTCTATCCAACTGTGAAAGTTTAGCATAGTATTTTTCCAAAATTTTCGCCTAATGCATGCGTATTACTTTTATCATCGTTAGACTTTGAAAAGTCGTCTTGGTAGTTGTCAATAGACACTTTTTCTTTAAAATATTTTTATAACTTTTCGCTCGGAATCGAGTGAGTCAATGCTCAGTAAATTGAAAATATAACATAAATTTCATTTAGAAATAACATTTATTTCACGCCAAAGGCGCTCGTCACATATGGGCCATTCGGTTTAGACGCCAACCCGTGACAATGCTGTGCTTACAAGGTACCAAATCTCAATAAAAGGTGTTTGGCGACTAACATTTATGCGTATTACTTTCCTTGCAACTGTGACACTTTAACATATTCTCTATCCAACTGTGAAAGTTTAGCATAGTATTTTTCCAAAATTTTTGCCTAATGCATGCGTATTACTTTTATCATCGTTAGACTTTGAAAAGTCGTCTTGGTAGTTGTCAATAGACACTTTTTCTTTAAAATATTTTTATAACTTTTCGCTCGGAATCGAGTGAGTCAATGCTCAGTAAATAAAAAATATAACATAAATTTCATTTAGAAATAACATTTATTTCACGCCAAAGGCGCTCGTCACATATGGGCTATTCGGTCTTAGACGCCAACCCGTGACAATGCTGTGCTTACAATGTACCAAATGTCAATAAAAGGTGTTCGGCGACTAACATTTATGCGTATTACTTTCCTTGCAACTGTGACACTTTAACATATTCTCTATCCAACTGTGAAAGTTTAGCATAGTATTTTTCCAAAATTTTTGCCTAATGCATGCGTATTACTTTTATCATCGTTAGACTTTGAAAAGTCGTCTTGGTAGTTGTCAATAGACACTTTTTATTTAAAATATTTTTATAACATTTCGCTCGGAATCGAGTGAGTTAATGCTTAGTAAATTGAAAATATAACATAAATTTCATTTAGAAATAACATTTATTTCACGTTAAAGGCGCTCGTCACATATGGGCTATTCGGTCTTAGACGCCAACCCGTGACAATGCTGTGCTTACAAGGTACCAAATCTCAATAAAAGGTGTTCGGCGACTAACATTTATGCGTATTACTTTCCTTGCAACTGTGACACTTTAACATATTCTCTATCCAACTGTGAAAGTTTAGCATAGTATTTTTCCAAAATTTTCGCCTAATGCATGCGTATTACTTTTATCATCGTTAGACTTTGAAAAGTCGTCTTGGTAGTTGTCAATAGACACTTTTTCTCTAAAATATTTTTATAACTTTTCGCTCGGAATCGAGTGAGTCAATGCTCAGTAAATTAAAAAGATAACATAAATTTCATTTAGAAATAACATTTATTTCACGCCAAAGGCGCTCGTCACATATGGGCTATTCGGTCTTAGACGCCGACCCCTGACAATGCTGTGCTTACAATGTACCAAATCTCAATAAAAGGTGTTCGGCGACTACATTTATGCGTATTACTTTCCTTGCAACTGTGACACTTTAACTTATTTAGAGAATAAGTTAAAGTGTCACTGTTGCAAGGAAAGTAATACGCAATATAATAATAGGGTATCTAATCCTAATTTAATTACTAAATTATTAAAAAATTTTTAATAATTATATTTATATAAAAATTTATTTTTATTAAAATTTTTTATTTCACTAATTAATTTCAATATTTATATATTTTTAAATTAAAAAATTTTTTTTTAAATTTTTTTTTTAAAATTATTATCCAACTGTGACAGTTTAGCATAGTATTTTTCCAAAATTTTCGCCTAATGCATGCGTCTTACTTTTATCATCGTTAGACTTTGAAAAGTCGTCTTGGTAGTTGTCAATAGACACTTTTTCGGTAAAATATTTTTATAACTTTTCGCTCGGAATCGAGTGAGTCAATGCTCAGTAAATTGAAAATATAACATAAATTTCATTTAGAAATAACATTTATTTCACGCCAAAGGCGCTCGTCACATATGGGCCATTCGGTCTTAGACGCCAACCCGTGACAATGCTGTGCTTACAAGGTACCAAATCTCAATAAAAGGTGTTCGGCGACTAACATTTATGCGTATTACTTTCCTTGCAACTGTGACACTTTAACATATTCTCTATCCAACTGTGAAAGTTTAGCATAGTATTTTTCCAAAAATTTTTGCCTAATGCATGCGTATTACTTTTATCATCGTAAGACTTTGAAAAGTCGTCTTGGTAGTTGTCAATAGACACTTTTTCTTTAAAATATTTTTATAACATTTCGCTCGGAATCGAGTGAGTTAATGCTTAGTAAATTGAAAATATAACATAAATTTCATTTAGAAATAACATTTATTTCACGCCAAAGGCGCTCGTCACATATGGGCTATTCGGTCTTAGACGCCAACCCGTGACAATGCTGTGCTTACAAGGTACCAAATCTCAATAAAAGGTGTTCGGCGACTAACATTTATGCGTATTACTTTCCTTGCAACTGTGACACTTTAACATATTCTCTATCCAACTGTGAAAGTTTAGCATAGTATTTTTCCAAAATTTTTGCCTAATGCATGCGTATTACTTTTATCATCGTTAGACTTTGAAAAGTCGTCTTGGTAGTTGTCAATAGACACTTTTTCTTTAAAATATTTTTATAACTTTTCGCTCGGAATCGAGTGAGTCAATGCTCAGTAAATTAAAAATATAACATAAATTTCATTTAGAAATAACATTTATTTCACGCCAAAGGCGCTCGTCACATATGGGCTATTCGGTCTTAGACGCCGACCCCTGACAATGCTGTGCTTACAATGTACCAAATGTCAATAAAAGGTGTTCGGCGACTACATTTATGCGTATTACTTTCCTTGCAACTGTGAAACTTTAACTTATTTAGAGAATAAGTTAAAGTGTCACAGTTGCAAGGAAAGTAATACGCAATATAATAATAGGGTATCTAATCCTAATTTAATTACTAAATTATTAAAAAATTTTTAATAATTATATTTATATAAAAATTTATTTTTATTAAAATTTTTTATTTCACTAATTAATTTCAATATTTATATATTTTTAAATTAAAAAATTTTTTTTTAAATTTTTTTTTAAAATTATTATCCAACTGTGACAGTTTAGCATAGTATTTTTCCAAAATTTTCGCCTAATGCATGCGTCTTACTTTTATCATCGTTAGACTTTGAAAAGTCGTCTTGGTAGTTGTCAATAGACACTTTTTCGGTAAAATATTTTTATAACTTTTCGCTCGGAATCGAGTGAGTCAATGCTCAGTAAATTGAAAATATAACATAAATTTCATTTAGAAATAACATTTATTTCACGCCAAAGGCGCTCGTTACATATGGGCCATTCGGTCTTAGACGCCAACCCGTGACAATGCTGTGCTTACAAGGTACCAAATCTCAATAAAAGGTGTTCGGCGACTAACATTTATGCGTATTACTTTCCTTGCAACTGTGACACTTTAACATATTCTCTATCCAACTGTGAAAGTTTAGCATAGTATTTTTCCAAAAATTTTTGCCTAATGCATGCGTATTACTTTTATCATCGTAAGACTTTGAAAAGTCGTCTTGGTAGTTGTCAATAGACACTTTTTCTTTAAAATATTTTTATAACATTTCGCTCGGAATCGAGTGAGTTAATGCTTAGTAAATTGAAAATATAACATAAATTTCATTTAGAAATAACATTTATTTCACGTTAAAGGCGCTCGTCACATATGGGCTATTTGGTCTTAGACGCCAACCCGTGACAATGCTGTGCTTACAAGGTACCAAATCTCAATAAAAGGTGTTCGGCGACTAACATTTATGCGTATTACTTTCCTTGCAACTGTGACACTTTAACATATTCTCTATCCAACTGTGAAAGTTTAGCATAGTATTTTTCCAAAATTTTCGCCTAATGCATGCGTATTACTTTTATCATCGTTAGACTTTGAAAAGTCGTCTTGGTAGATGTCAATAGACACTTTTTCTCTAAAATATTTTTATAACTTTTCGCTCGGAATCGAGTGAGTCAATGCTCAGTAAATTAAAAAGATAACATAAATTTCATTTAGAAATAACATTTATTTCACGCCAAAGGCGCTCGTCACATATGGGCTATTCGGTCTTAGACGCCGACCCCTGACAATGCTGTGCTTACAATGTACCAAATCTCAATAAAAGGTGTTCGGCGACTACATTTATGCGTATTACTTTCCTTGCAACTGTGACACTTTAACTTATTTAGAGAATAAGTTAAAGTGTCACTGTTGCAAGGAAAGTAATACGCAATATAATAATAGGGTATCTAATCCTAATTTAATTACTAAATTATTAAAAAATTTTTAATAATTATATTTATATAAAAATTTATTTTTATTAAAATTTTTTATTTCACTAATTAATTTCAATATTTATATATTTTTAAATTAAAAAATTTTTTTTTAAATTTTTTTTTTAAAATTATTATCCAACTGTGACAGTTTAGCATAGTATTTTTCCAAAATTTTCGCCTAATGCATGCGTCTTACTTTTATCATCGTTAGACTTTGAAAAGTCGTCTTGGTAGTTGTCAATAGACACTTTTTCGGTAAAATATTTTTATAACTTTTCGCTCGGAATCGAGTGAGTCAATGCTCAGTAAATTGAAAATATAACATAAATTTCATTTAGAAATAACATTTATTTCACGCCAAAGGCGCTCGTCACATATGGGCCATTCGGTCTTAGACGCCAACCCGTGACAATGCTGTGCTTACAAGGTACCAAATCTCAATAAAAGGTGTTCGGCGACTAACATTTATGCGTATTACTTTCCTTGCAACTGTGACACTTTAACATATTCTCTATCCAACTGTGAAAGTTTAGCATAGTATTTTTCCAAAATTTTCGCCTAATGCATGCGTATTACTTTTATCATCGTTAGACTTTGAAAAGTCGTCTTGGTAGTTGTCAATAGACACTTTTTCGTTAAAATATTTTTATAACATTTCGCTCGGAATCGAGTGAGTCAATGCTCAGTAAATTAAAAATATAACATAAATTTCATTTAGAAATAACATTTATTTCACGCCAAAGGCGCTCGTCACATATGGGCCATTCGGTCTTAGACGCCAACCCGTGACAATGCTGTGCTTACAAGGTACCAAATCTCAATAAAAGGTGTTCGGCGACTAACATTTATGCGTATTACTTTCCTTGCAACTATGACACTTTAACATATTCTCTATCCAACTGTGAAAGTTTAGCATAGTATTTTTCCAAAATTTTTGCCTAATGCATGCGTATTACTTTTATCATCGTTAGACTTTGAAAAGTCGTCTTGGTAGTTGTCAATAGACACTTTTTCTTTAAAATATTTTTATAACTTTTCGCTCGGAATCGAGTGAGTCAATGCTCAGTAAATTGAAAATATAACATAAATTTCATTTAGAAATAACATTTATTTCACGCCAAAGGCGCTCGTCACATATGGGCCATTCGGTCTTAGACGCCAACCCGTGACAATGCTGTGCTTACAATGTACCAAATCTCAATAAAAGGTGTTCGGCGACTAACATTTATGCGTATTACTTTCCTTGCAACTGTGACACTTTAACATATTCTCTATCCAACTGTGAAAGTTTAGCATAGTATTTTTCCAAAATTTTCGCCTAATGCATGCGTATTACTTTTATCATCGTTAGACTTTGAAAAGTCGTCTTGGTAGTTGTCAATAGACACTTTTTCGTTAAAATATTTTTATAACATTTCGCTCGGAATCGAGTGAGTCAATGCTCAGTAAATTAAAAATATAACATAAATTTCATTTAGAAATAACATTTATTTCACGCCAAAGGCGCTCGTTACATATGGGCTATTCGGTCTTAGACGCCGACCCCTGACAATGCTGTGCTTACAATGTACCAAATCTCAATAAAAGGTGTTCGGCGACTACATTTATGCGTATTAATTTCCTTGCAACTGTGACACTTTAACTTATTTAGAGAATAAGTTAAAGTGTCACAGTTGCAAGGAAAGTAATACGCAATATAATAATAGGGTATCTAATCCTAATTTAATTACTAAATTATTAAAAAATTTTTAATAATTATATTTATATAAAAATTTATTTTTATTAAAATTTTTTATTTCACTAATTAATTTCAATATTTATATATTTTTAAATTATAAAATTTTTTTTTAAATTTTTTTTTTAAAATTATTATCCAACTGTGACAGTTTAGCATAGTATTTTTCCAAAATTTTCGCCTAATGCATGCGTATTACTTTTATCATCGTTAGACTTTGAAAAGTCGTCTTGGTAGTTGTCAATAGACACTTTTTCGGTAAAATATTTTTATAACTTTTCGCTCGGAATCGAGTGAGTCAAGGCTCAGTAAATTAAAAATATAACATAAATTTCATTTAGAAATAACATTTATTTCACGCCAAAGGCGCTCGTCACATATGGGCTATTCGGTCTTAGACGCCGACCCCTGACAATGCTGTGCTTACAATGTACCAAATCTCAATAAAAGGTGTTCGGCGACTACATTTATGCGTATTACTTTCCTTGCAACTGTGACACTTTAACTTATTTAGAGAATAAGTTAAAGTGTCACAGTTGCAAGGAAAGTAATACGCAATATAATAATAGGGTATCTAATCCTAATTTAATTACTAAATTATTAAAAAATTTTTAATAATTATATTTATATAAAAATTTATTTTTATTAAAATTTTTTATTTCACTAATTAATTTCAATATTTATATATTTTTAAATTATAAAATTTTTTTTTAAATTTTTTTTTTAAAATTTTATCCAACTGTGACAGTTTAGCATAGTATTTTTCCAAAATTTTCGCCTAATGCATGCGTCTTACTTTTATCATCGTTAGACTTTGAAAAGTCGTCTTGGTAGTTGTCAATAGACACTTTTTCGGTAAAATATTTTTATAACTTTTCGCTCGGAATCGAGTGAGTCAATGCTCAGTAAATTGAAAATATAACATAAATTTCATTTAGAAATAACATTCATTTCACGCCAAAGGCGCTCGTCACATATGGGCCATTCGGTCTTAGACGCCAACCCGTGACAATGCTGTGCTTACAAGGTACCAAATCTCAATAAAAGGTGTTCGGCGACTAACATTTATGCGTATTACTTTCCTTGCAACTGTGACACTTTAACATATTCTCTATCCAACTGTGACAGTTTAGCATAGTATTTTTCCAAAATTTTCGCCTAATGCATGCGTCTTACTTTTATCATCGTTAGACTTTGAAAAGTCGTCTTGGTAGTTGTCAATAGACACTTTTTCGGTAAAATATTTTTATAACTTTTCGCTCGGAATCGAGTGAGTCAATGCTCAGTAAATTGAAAATATAACATAAATTTCATTTAGATATAACATTTATTTCACGCCAAAGGCGCTTGTCACATATGGGCCATTCGGTCTTAGACGCCAACCCGTGACAATGCTGTGCTTACAAGGTACCAAATCTCAATAAAAGGTGTTCGGCGACTAACATTTATGCGTATTACTTTCCTTGCAACTGTGACACTTTAACATATTCTCTATCCAACTGTGAAAGTTTAGCATAGTATTTTTCCAAAATTTTCGCCTAATGCATGCGTATTACTTTTATCATCGTTAGACTTTGAAAAGTCGTCTTGGTAGTTGTCAATAGACACTTTTTCTTTAAAATATTTTTATAACTTTTCGCTCGGAATCGAGTGAGTCAATGCTCAGTAAATTGAAAATATAACATAAATTTCATTTAGAAATAACATTTATTTCACGCCAAAGGCGCTCGTCACATATGGGCCATTCGGTTTAGACGCCAACCCGTGACAATGCTGTGCTTACAAGGTACCAAATCTCAATAAAAGGTGTTTGGCGACTAACATTTATGCGTATTACTTTCCTTGCAACTGTGACACTTTAACATATTCTCTATCCAACTGTGAAAGTTTAGCATAGTATTTTTCCAAAATTTTTGCCTAATGCATGCGTATTACTTTTATCATCGTTAGACTTTGAAAAGTCGTCTTGGTAGTTGTCAATAGACACTTTTTCTTTAAAATATTTTTATAACTTTTCGCTCGGAATCGAGTGAGTCAATGCTCAGTAAATTAAAAATATAACATAAATTTCATTTAGAAATAACATTTATTTCACGCCAAAGGCGCTCGTCACATATGGGCTATTCGGTCTTAGACGCCAACCCGTGACAATGCTGTGCTTACAATGTACCAAATGTCAATAAAAGGTGTTCGGCGACTAACATTTATGCGTATTACTTTCCTTGCAACTGTGACACTTTAACATATTCTCTATCCAACTGTGAAAGTTTAGCATAGTATTTTTCCAAAATTTTTGCCTAATGCATGCGTATTACTTTTATCATCGTTAGACTTTGAAAAGTCGTCTTGGTAGTTGTCAATAGACACTTTTTCTTTAAAATATTTTTATAACATTTCGCTCGGAATCGAGTGAGTTAATGCTTAGTAAATTGAAAATATAACATAAATTTCATTTAGAAATAACATTTATTTCACGTTAAAGGCGCTCGTCACATATGGGCTATTCGGTCTTAGACGCCAACCCGTGACAATGCTGTGCTTACAAGGTACCAAATCTCAATAAAAGGTGTTCGGCGACTAACATTTATGCGTATTACTTTCCTTGCAACTGTGACACTTTAACATATTCTCTATCCAACTGTGAAAGTTTAGCATAGTATTTTTCCAAAATTTTCGCCTAATGCATGCGTATTACTTTTATCATCGTTAGACTTTGAAAAGTCGTCTTGGTAGTTGTCAATAGACACTTTTTCTCTAAAATATTTTTATAACTTTTCGCTCGGAATCGAGTGAGTCAATGCTCAGTAAATTAAAAAGATAACATAAATTTCATTTAGAAATAACATTTATTTCACGCCAAAGGCGCTCGTCACATATGGGCTATTCGGTCTTAGACGCCGACCCCTGACAATGCTGTGCTTACAATGTACCAAATCTCAATAAAAGGTGTTCGGCGACTACATTTATGCGTATTACTTTCCTTGCAACTGTGACACTTTAACTTATTTAGAGAATAAGTTAAAGTGTCACTGTTGCAAGGAAAGTAATACGCAATATAATAATAGGGTATCTAATCCTAATTTAATTACTAAATTATTAAAAAATTTTTAATAATTATATTTATATAAAAATTTATTTTTATTAAAATTTTTTATTTCACTAATTAATTTCAATATTTATATATTTTTAAATTAAAAAATTTTTTTTTAAATTTTTTTTTTAAAATTATTATCCAACTGTGACAGTTTAGCATAGTATTTTTCCAAAATTTTCGCCTAATGCATGCGTCTTACTTTTATCATCGTTAGACTTTGAAAAGTCGTCTTGGTAGTTGTCAATAGACACTTTTTCGGTAAAATATTTTTATAACTTTTCGCTCGGAATCGAGTGAGTCAATGCTCAGTAAATTGAAAATATAACATAAATTTCATTTAGAAATAACATTTATTTCACGCCAAAGGCGCTCGTCACATATGGGCCATTCGGTCTTAGACGCCAACCCGTGACAATGCTGTGCTTACAAGGTACCAAATCTCAATAAAAGGTGTTCGGCGACTAACATTTATGCGTATTACTTTCCTTGCAACTGTGACACTTTAACATATTCTCTATCCAACTGTGAAAGTTTAGCATAGTATTTTTCCAAAAATTTTTGCCTAATGCATGCGTATTACTTTTATCATCGTAAGACTTTGAAAAGTCGTCTTGGTAGTTGTCAATAGACACTTTTTCTTTAAAATATTTTTATAACATTTCGCTCGGAATCGAGTGAGTTAATGCTTAGTAAATTGAAAATATAACATAAATTTCATTTAGAAATAACATTTATTTCACGCCAAAGGCGCTCGTCACATATGGGCTATTCGGTCTTAGACGCCAACCCGTGACAATGCTGTGCTTACAAGGTACCAAATCTCAATAAAAGGTGTTCGGCGACTAACATTTATGCGTATTACTTTCCTTGCAACTGTGACACTTTAACATATTCTCTATCCAACTGTGAAAGTTTAGCATAGTATTTTTCCAAAATTTTTGCCTAATGCATGCGTATTACTTTTATCATCGTTAGACTTTGAAAAGTCGTCTTGGTAGTTGTCAATAGACACTTTTTCTTTAAAATATTTTTATAACTTTTCGCTCGGAATCGAGTGAGTCAATGCTCAGTAAATTAAAAATATAACATAAATTTCATTTAGAAATAACATTTATTTCACGCCAAAGGCGCTCGTCACATATGGGCTATTCGGTCTTAGACGCCGACCCCTGACAATGCTGTGCTTACAATGTACCAAATGTCAATAAAAGGTGTTCGGCGACTACATTTATGCGTATTACTTTCCTTGCAACTGTGACACTTTAACTTATTTAGAGAATAAGTTAAAGTGTCACAGTTGCAAGGAAAGTAATACGCAATATAATAATAGGGTATCTAATCCTAATTTAATTACTAAATTATTAAAAAATTTTTAATAATTATATTTATATAAAAATTTATTTTTATTAAAATTTTTTATTTCACTAATTAATTTCAATATTTATATATTTTTAAATTAAAAAATTTTTTTTTAAATTTTTTTTTAAAATTATTATCCAACTGTGACAGTTTAGCATAGTATTTTTCCAAAATTTTCGCCTAATGCATGCGTCTTACTTTTATCATCGTTAGACTTTGAAAAGTCGTCTTGGTAGTTGTCAATAGACACTTTTTCGGTAAAATATTTTTATAACTTTTCGCTCGGAATCGAGTGAGTCAATGCTCAGTAAATTGAAAATATAACATAAATTTCATTTAGAAATAACATTTATTTCACGCCAAAGGCGCTCGTCACATATGGGCCATTCGGTCTTAGACGCCAACCCGTGACAATGCTGTGCTTACAAGGTACCAAATCTCAATAAAAGGTGTTCGGCGACTAACATTTATGCGTATTACTTTCCTTGCAACTGTGACACTTTAACATATTCTCTATCCAACTGTGAAAGTTTAGCATAGTATTTTTCCAAAATTTTTGCCTAATGCATGCGTATTACTTTTATCATCGTTAGACTTTGAAAAGTCGTCTTGGTAGTTGTCAATAGACACTTTTTCTTTAAAATATTTTTATAACTTTTCGCTCGGAATCGAGTGAGTCAATGCTCAGTAAATTAAAAATATAACATAAATTTCATTTAGAAATAACATTTATTTCACGCCAAAGGCGCTCGTCACATATGGGCTATTCGGTCTTAGACGCCAACCCGTGACAATGCTGTGCTTACAATGTACCAAATGTCAATAAAAGGTGTTCGGCGACTAACATTTATGCGTATTACTTTCCTTGCAACTGTGACACTTTAACATATTCTCTATCCAACTGTGAAAGTTTAGCATAGTATTTTTCCAAAATTTTTGCCTAATGCATGCGTATTACTTTTATCATCGTTAGACTTTGAAAAGTCGTCTTGGTAGTTGTCAATAGACACTTTTTCTTTAAAATATTTTTATAACATTTCGCTCGGAATCGAGTGAGTTAATGCTTAGTAAATTGAAAATATAACATAAATTTCATTTAGAAATAACATTTATTTCACGTTAAAGGCGCTCGTCACATATGGGCTATTCGGTCTTAGACGCCAACCCGTGACAATGCTGTGCTTACAAGGTACCAAATCTCAATAAAAGGTGTTCGGCGACTAACATTTATGCGTATTACTTTCCTTGCAACTGTGACACTTTAACATATTCTCTATCCAACTGTGAAAGTTTAGCATAGTATTTTTCCAAAATTTTCGCCTAATGCATGCGTATTACTTTTATCATCGTTAGACTTTGAAAAGTCGTCTTGGTAGTTGTCAATAGACACTTTTTCTCTAAAATATTTTTATAACTTTTCGCTCGGAATCGAGTGAGTCAATGCTCAGTAAATTAAAAAGATAACATAAATTTCATTTAGAAATAACATTTATTTCACGCCAAAGGCGCTCGTCACATATGGGCTATTCGGTCTTAGACGCCGACCCCTGACAATGCTGTGCTTACAATGTACCAAATCTCAATAAAAGGTGTTCGGCGACTACATTTATGCGTATTACTTTCCTTGCAACTGTGACACTTTAACTTATTTAGAGAATAAGTTAAAGTGTCACTGTTGCAAGGAAAGTAATACGCAATATAATAATAGGGTATCTAATCCTAATTTAATTACTAAATTATTAAAAAATTTTTAATAATTATATTTATATAAAAATTTATTTTTATTAAAATTTTTTATTTCACTAATTAATTTCAATATTTATATATTTTTAAATTAAAAAATTTTTTTTTAAATTTTTTTTTTAAAATTATTATCCAACTGTGACAGTTTAGCATAGTATTTTTCCAAAATTTTCGCCTAATGCATGCGTCTTACTTTTATCATCGTTAGACTTTGAAAAGTCGTCTTGGTAGTTGTCAATAGACACTTTTTCGGTAAAATATTTTTATAACTTTTCGCTCGGAATCGAGTGAGTCAATGCTCAGTAAATTGAAAATATAACATAAATTTCATTTAGAAATAACATTTATTTCACGCCAAAGGCGCTCGTCACATATGGGCCATTCGGTCTTAGACGCCAACCCGTGACAATGCTGTGCTTACAAGGTACCAAATCTCAATAAAAGGTGTTCGGCGACTAACATTTATGCGTATTACTTTCCTTGCAACTGTGACACTTTAACATATTCTCTATCCAACTGTGAAAGTTTAGCATAGTATTTTTCCAAAAATTTTTGCCTAATGCATGCGTATTACTTTTATCATCGTAAGACTTTGAAAAGTCGTCTTGGTAGTTGTCAATAGACACTTTTTCTTTAAAATATTTTTATAACATTTCGCTCGGAATCGAGTGAGTTAATGCTTAGTAAATTGAAAATATAACATAAATTTCATTTAGAAATAACATTTATTTCACGCCAAAGGCGCTCGTCACATATGGGCTATTCGGTCTTAGACGCCAACCCGTGACAATGCTGTGCTTACAAGGTACCAAATCTCAATAAAAGGTGTTCGGCGACTAACATTTATGCGTATTACTTTCCTTGCAACTGTGACACTTTAACATATTCTCTATCCAACTGTGAAAGTTTAGCATAGTATTTTTCCAAAATTTTTGCCTAATGCATGCGTATTACTTTTATCATCGTTAGACTTTGAAAAGTCGTCTTGGTAGTTGTCAATAGACACTTTTTCTTTAAAATATTTTTATAACTTTTCGCTCGGAATCGAGTGAGTCAATGCTCAGTAAATTAAAAATATAACATAAATTTCATTTAGAAATAACATTTATTTCACGCCAAAGGCGCTCGTCACATATGGGCTATTCGGTCTTAGACGCCGACCCCTGACAATGCTGTGCTTACAATGTACCAAATGTCAATAAAAGGTGTTCGGCGACTACATTTATGCGTATTACTTTCCTTGCAACTGTGACACTTTAACTTATTTAGAGAATAAGTTAAAGTGTCACAGTTGCAAGGAAAGTAATACGCAATATAATAATAGGGTATCTAATCCTAATTTAATTACTAAATTATTAAAAAATTTTTAATAATTATATTTATATAAAAATTTATTTTTATTAAAATTTTTTATTTCACTAATTAATTTCAATATTTATATATTTTTAAATTAAAAAATTTTTTTTTAAATTTTTTTTTAAAATTATTATCCAACTGTGACAGTTTAGCATAGTATTTTTCCAAAATTTTCGCCTAATGCATGCGTCTTACTTTTATCATCGTTAGACTTTGAAAAGTCGTCTTGGTAGTTGTCAATAGACACTTTTTCGGTAAAATATTTTTATAACTTTTCGCTCGGAATCGAGTGAGTCAATGCTCAGTAAATTGAAAATATAACATAAATTTCATTTAGAAATAACATTTATTTCACGCCAAAGGCGCTCGTTACATATGGGCCATTCGGTCTTAGACGCCAACCCGTGACAATGCTGTGCTTACAAGGTACCAAATCTCAATAAAAGGTGTTCGGCGACTAACATTTATGCGTATTACTTTCCTTGCAACTGTGACACTTTAACATATTCTCTATCCAACTGTGAAAGTTTAGCATAGTATTTTTCCAAAAATTTTTGCCTAATGCATGCGTATTACTTTTATCATCGTAAGACTTTGAAAAGTCGTCTTGGTAGTTGTCAATAGACACTTTTTCTTTAAAATATTTTTATAACATTTCGCTCGGAATCGAGTGAGTTAATGCTTAGTAAATTGAAAATATAACATAAATTTCATTTAGAAATAACATTTATTTCACGTTAAAGGCGCTCGTCACATATGGGCTATTTGGTCTTAGACGCCAACCCGTGACAATGCTGTGCTTACAAGGTACCAAATCTCAATAAAAGGTGTTCGGCGACTAACATTTATGCGTATTACTTTCCTTGCAACTGTGACACTTTAACATATTCTCTATCCAACTGTGAAAGTTTAGCATAGTATTTTTCCAAAATTTTCGCCTAATGCATGCGTATTACTTTTATCATCGTTAGACTTTGAAAAGTCGTCTTGGTAGTTGTCAATAGACACTTTTTCTCTAAAATATTTTTATAACTTTTCGCTCGGAATCGAGTGAGTCAATGCTCAGTAAATTAAAAAGATAACATAAATTTCATTTAGAAATAACATTTATTTCACGCCAAAGGCGCTCGTCACATATGGGCTATTCGGTCTTAGACGCCGACCCCTGACAATGCTGTGCTTACAATGTACCAAATCTCAATAAAAGGTGTTCGGCGACTACATTTATGCGTATTACTTTCCTTGCAACTGTGACACTTTAACTTATTTAGAGAATAAGTTAAAGTGTCACTGTTGCAAGGAAAGTAATACGCAATATAATAATAGGGTATCTAATCCTAATTTAATTACTAAATTATTAAAAAATTTTTAATAATTATATTTATATAAAAATTTATTTTTATTAAAATTTTTTATTTCACTAATTAATTTCAATATTTATATATTTTTAAATTAAAAAATTTTTTTTTAAATTTTTTTTTTAAAATTATTATCCAACTGTGACAGTTTAGCATAGTATTTTTCCAAAATTTTCGCCTAATGCATGCGTCTTACTTTTATCATCGTTAGACTTTGAAAAGTCGTCTTGGTAGTTGTCAATAGACACTTTTTCGGTAAAATATTTTTATAACTTTTCGCTCGGAATCGAGTGAGTCAATGCTCAGTAAATTGAAAATATAACATAAATTTCATTTAGAAATAACATTTATTTCACGCCAAAGGCGCTCGTCACATATGGGCCATTCGGTCTTAGACGCCAACCCGTGACAATGCTGTGCTTACAAGGTACCAAATCTCAATAAAAGGTGTTCGGCGACTAACATTTATGCGTATTACTTTCCTTGCAACTGTGACACTTTAACATATTCTCTATCCAACTGTGAAAGTTTAGCATAGTATTTTTCCAAAATTTTCGCCTAATGCATGCGTATTACTTTTATCATCGTTAGACTTTGAAAAGTCGTCTTGGTAGTTGTCAATAGACACTTTTTCGTTAAAATATTTTTATAACATTTCGCTCGGAATCGAGTGAGTCAATGCTCAGTAAATTAAAAATATAACATAAATTTCATTTAGAAATAATATTTATTTTACGCCAAAGGCGCTCGTCACATATGGGCCATTCGGTCTTAGACGCCAACCCGTGACAATGCTGTGCTTACAAGGTACCAAATCTCAATAAAAGGTGTTCGGCGACTAACATTTATGCGTATTACTTTCCTTGCAACTGTGACACTTTAACATATTCTCTATCCAACTGTGAAAGTTTAGCATAGTATTTTTCCAAAATTTTCGCCTAATGCATGCGTATTACTTTTATCATCGTTAGACTTTGAAAAGTCGTCTTGGTAGTTGTCAATAGACACTTTTTCGTTAAAATATTTTTATAACATTTCGCTCGGAATCGAGTGAGTCAATGCTCAGTAAATTAAAAAGATAACATAAATTTCATTTAGAAATAACATTTATTTCACGCCAAAGGCGCTCGTCACATATGGGCTATTCGGTCTTAGACGCCGACCCCTGACAATGCTGTGCTTACAATGTACCAAATGTCAATAAAAGGTGTTCGGCGACTACATTTATGCGTATTACTTTCCTTGCAACTGTGACGCTTTAACATATTCTCTATCCAACTGTGACAGTTTAGCATAGTATTTTTCCAAAATTTTCGCCTAATGCATGCGTATTACTTTTATCATCGTTAGACTTTGAAAAGTCGTCTTGGTAGTTGTCAATAGACACTTTTTCTCTAAAATATTTTTATAACTTTTCGCTCGGAATCGAGTGAGTCAATGCTCAGTAAATTGAAAATATAACATAAATTTCATTTAGAAATAACATTTATTTCACGCCAAAGGCGCTCGTCACATATGGGCCATTCGGTCTTAGACGCCAACCCGTGACAATGCTGTGCTTACAAGGTACCAAATCTCAATAAAAGGTGTTCGGCGACTAACATTTATGCGTATTACTTTCCTTGCAACTGTGACACTTTAACATATTCTCTATCCAACTGTGAAAGTTTAGCATAGTATTTTTCCAAAAATTTTTGCCTAATGCATGCGTATTACTTTTATCATCGTAAGACTTTGAAAAGTCGTCTTGGTAGTTGTCAATAGACACTTTTTCGGTAAAATATTTTTATAACTTTTCGCTCGGAATCGAGTGAGTCAATGCTCAGTAAATTGAAAATATAACATAAATTTCATTTAGAAATAACATTTATTTCACGCCAAAGGCGCTCGTTACATATGGGCTATTCGGTCTTAGACGCCGACCCCTGACAATGCTGTGCTTACAATGTACCAAATCTCAATAAAAGGTGTTCGGCGACTACATTTATGCGTATTAATTTCCTTGCAACTGTGACACTTTAACTTATTTAGAGAATAAGTTAAAGTGTCACAGTTGCAAGGAAAGTAATACGCAATATAATAATAGGGTATCTAATCCTAATTTAATTACTAAATTATTAAAAAATTTTTAATAATTATATTTATATAAAAATTTATTTTTATTAAAATTTTTTATTTCACTAATTAATTTCAATATTTATATATTTTTAAATTATAAAATTTTTTTTTAAATTTTTTTTTTAAAATTATTATCCAACTGTGACAGTTTAGCATAGTATTTTTCCAAAATTTTCGCCTAATGCATGCGTCTTACTTTTATCATCGTTAGACTTTGAAAAGTCGTCTTGGTAGTTGTCAATAGACACTTTTTCGGTAAAATATTTTTATAACTTTTCGCTCGGAATCGAGTGAGTCAATGCTCAGTAAATTGAAAATATAACATAAATTTCATTTAGAAATAACATTTATTTCACGCCAAAGGCGCTCGTCACATATGGGCCATTCGGTCTTAGACGCCAACCCGTGACAATGCTGTGCTTACAAGGTACCAAATCTCAATAAAAGGTGTTCGGCGACTAACATTTATGCGTATTACTTTCCTTGCAACTGTGACACTTTAACATATTCTCTATCCAACTGTGAAAGTTTAGCATAGTATTTTTCCAAAATTTTCGCCTAATGCATGCGTATTACTTTTATCATCGTTAGACTTTGAAAAGTCGTCTTGGTAGTTGTCAATAGACACTTTTTCGTTAAAATATTTTTATAACATTTCGCTCGGAATCGAGTGAGTCAATGCTCAGTAAATTAAAAATATAACATAAATTTCATTTAGAAATAACATTTATTTCACGCCAAAGGCGCTCGTCACATATGGGCCATTCGGTCTTAGACGCCAACCCGTGACAATGCTGTGCTTACAAGGTACCAAATCTCAATAAAAGGTGTTCGGCGACTAACATTTATGCGTATTACTTTCCTTGCAACTGTGACACTTTAACATATTCTCTATCCAACTGTGAAAGTTTAGCATAGTATTTTTCCAAAATTTTCGCCTAATGCATGCGTATTACTTTTATCATCGTTAGACTTTGAAAAGTCGTCTTGGTAGTTGTCAATAGACACTTTTTCGTTAAAATATTTTTATAACATTTCGCTTGGAATCGAGTGAGTCAATGCTCAGTAAATTAAAAAGATAACATAAATTTCATTTAGAAATAACATTTATTTCACGCCAAAGGCGCTCGTCACATATGGGCTATTCGGTCTTAGACGCCGACCCCTGACAATGCTGTGCTTACAATGTACCAAATGTCAATAAAAGGTGTTCGGCGACTACATTTATGCGTATTACTTTCCTTGCAACTGTGACGCTTTAACATATTCTCTATCCAACTGTGACAGTTTAGCATAGTATTTTTCCAAAATTTTCGCCTAATGCATGCGTATTACTTTTATCATCGTTAGACTTTGAAAAGTCGTCTTGGTAGTTGTCAATAGACACTTTTTCTCTAAAATATTTTTATAACTTTTCGTTTGGAATCGAGTGAGTTAATGCTTAGTAAATTGAAAATATAACATAAATTTCATTTAGAAATAACATTTATTTCACGTTAAAGGCGCTCGTCACATATGGGCTATTTGGTCTTAGACGCCAACCCGTGACAATGCTGTGCTTACAAGGTACCAAATCTCAATAAAAGGTGTTCGGCGACTAACATTTATGCGTATTACTTTCCTTGCAACTGTGACACTTTAACATATTCTCTATCCAACTGTGAAAGTTTAGCATAGTATTTTTCCAAAATTTTCGCCTAATGCATGCGTATTACTTTTATCATCGTTAGACTTTGAAAAGTCGTTTTGGTAGTTGTCAATAGACACTTTTTCTCTAAAATATTTTTATAACTTTTCGCTCGGAATCGAGTGAGTCAATGCTCAGTAAATTAAAAAGATAACATAAATTTCATTTAGAAATAACATTTATTTCACGCCAAAGGCGCTCGTCACATATGGGCTATTCGGTCTTAGACGCCGACCCCTGACAATGCTGTGCTTACAATGTACCAAATCTCAATAAAAGGTGTTCGGCGACTACATTTATGCGTATTACTTTCCTTGCAACTGTGACACTTTAACTTATTTAGAGAATAAGTTAAAGTGTCACTGTTGCAAGGAAAGTAATACGCAATATAATAATAGGGTATCTAATCCTAATTTAATTACTAAATTATTAAAAAATTTTTAATAATTATATTTATATAAAAATTTATTTTTATTAAAATTTTTTATTTCACTAATTAATTTCAATATTTATATATTTTTAAATTAAAAAATTTTTTTTTAAATTTTTTTTTTAAAATTATTATCCAACTGTGACAGTTTAGCATAGTATTTTTCCAAAATTTTCGCCTAATGCATGCGTCTTACTTTTATCATCGTTAGACTTTGAAAAGTCGTCTTGGTAGTTGTCAATAGACACTTTTTCGTTAAAATATTTTTATAACATTTCGCTCGGAATCGAGTGAGTCAATGCTCAGTAAATTAAAAATATAACATAAATTTCATTTAGAAATAACATTTATTTCACGCCAAAGGCGCTCGTCACATATGGGCCATTCGGTCTTAGACGCCAACCCGTGACAATGCTGTGCTTACAAGGTACCAAATCTCAATAAAAGGTGTTCGGCGACTAACATTTATGCGTATTACTTTCCTTGCAACTGTGACACTTTAACATATTCTCTATCCAACTGTGAAAGTTTAGCGTAGTATTTTTCCAAAAATTTTTGCCTAATGCATGCGTATTACTTTTATCATCGTAAGACTTTGAAAAGTCGTCTTGGTAGTTGTCAATAGACACTTTTTCTTTAAAATATTTTTATAACATTTCGCTCGGAATCGAGTGAGTTAATGCTTAGTAAATTGAAAATATAACATAAATTTCATTTAGAAATAACATTTATTTCACGCCAAAGGCGCTCGTCACATATGGGCTATTCGGTCTTAGACGCCAACCCGTGACAATGCTGTGCTTACAAGGTACCAAATCTCAATAAAAGGTGTTCGGCGACTAACATTTATGCGTATTACTTTCCTTGCAACTGTGACACTTTAACATATTCTCTATCCAACTGTGAAAGTTTAGCATAGTATTTTTCCAAAATTTTTGCCTAATGCATGCGTATTACTTTTATCATCGTTAGACTTTGAAAAGTCGTCTTGGTAGTTGTCAATAGACACTTTTTCTTTAAAATATTTTTATAACTTTTCGCTCGGAATCGAGTGAGTCAATGCTCAGTAAATTAAAAATATAACATAAATTTCATTTAGAAATAACATTTATTTCACGCCAAAGGCGCTCGTCACATATGGGCTATTCGGTCTTAGACGCCGACCCCTGACAATGCTGTGCTTACAATGTACCAAATGTCAATAAAAGGTGTTCGGCGACTACATTTATGCGTATTACTTTCCTTGCAACTGTGACACTTTAACTTATTTAGAGAATAAGTTAAAGTGTCACAGTTGCAAGGAAAGTAATACGCAATATAATAATAGGGTATCTAATCCTAATTTAATTACTAAATTATTAAAAAATTTTTAATAATTATATTTATATAAAAATTTATTTTTATTAAAATTTTTTATTTCACTAATTAATTTCAATATTTATATATTTTTAAATTAAAAAATTTTTTTTTAAATTTTTTTTTAAAATTATTATCCAACTGTGACACTTTAGCATAGTATTTTTCCAAAATTTTCGCCTAATGCATGCGTCTTACTTTTATCATCGTTAGACTTTGAAAAGTCGTCTTGGTAGTTGTCAATAGACACTTTTTCGGTAAAATATTTTTATAACTTTTCGCTCGGAATCGAGTGAGTCAATGCTCAGTAAATTGAAAATATAACATAAATTTCATTTAGAAATAACATTTATTTCACGCCAAAGGCGCTCGTTACCTATAGGCCATTCGGTCTTAGACGCCAACCCGTGACAATGCTGTGCTTACAAGGTACCAAATCTCAATAAAAGGTGTTCGGCGACTAACATTTATGCGTATTACTTTCCTTGCAACTGTGACACTTTAACATATTCTCTATCCAACTGTGAAAGTTTAGCATAGTATTTTTCCAAAAATTTTTGCCTAATGCATGCGTATTACTTTTATCATCGTAAGACTTTGAAAAGTCGTCTTGGTAGTTGTCAATAGACACTTTTTCTTTAAAATATTTTTATAACATTTCGCTCGGAATCGAGTGAGTTAATGCTTAGTAAATTGAAAATATAACATAAATTTCATTTAGAAATAACATTTATTTCACGTTAAAGGCGCTCGTCACATATGGGCTATTTGGTCTTAGACGCCAACCCGTGACAATGCTGTGCTTACAAGGTACCAAATCTCAATAAAAGGTGTTCGGCGACTAACATTTATGCGTATTACTTTCCTTGCAACTGTGACACTTTAACATATTCTCTATCCAACTGTGAAAGTTTAGCATAGTATTTTTCCAAAATTTTCGCCTAATGCATGCGTATTACTTTTATCATCGTTAGACTTTGAAAAGTCGTCTTGGTAGTTGTCAATAGACACTTTTTCTCTAAAATATTTTTATAACTTTTCGCTCGGAATCGAGTGAGTCAATGCTCAGTAAATTAAAAAGATAACATAAATTTCATTTAGAAATAACATTTATTTCACGCCAAAGGCGCTCGTCACATATGGGCTATTCGGTCTTAGACGCCGACCCCTGACAATGCTGTGCTTACAATGTACCAAATCTCAATAAAAGGTGTTCGGCGACTACATTTATGCGTATTACTTTCCTTGCAACTGTGACACTTTAACTTATTTAGAGAATAAGTTAAAGTGTCACAGTTGCAAGGAAAGTAATACGCAATATAATAATAGGGTATCTAATCCTAATTTAATTACTAAATTATTAAAAAATTTTTAATAATTATATTTATATAAAAATTTATTTTTATTAAAATTTTTTATTTCACTAATTAATTTCAATATTTATATATTTTTAAATTAAAAAATTTTTTTTAAATTTTTTTTTTAAAATTATTATCCAACTGTGACAGTTTAGCATAGTATTTTTCCAAAATTTTCGCCTAATGCATGCGTCTTACTTTTATCATCGTTAGACTTTGAAAAGTCGTCTTGGTAGTTGTCAATAGACACTTTTTCGGTAAAATATTTTTATAACTTTTCGCTCGGAATCGAGTGAGTCAATGCTCAGTAAATTGAAAATATAACATAAATTTCATTTAGAAATAACATTTATTTCACGCCAAAGGCGCTCGTCACATATGGGCCATTCGGTCTTAGACGCCAACCCGTGACAATGCTGTGCTTACAAGGTACCAAATCTCAATAAAAGGTGTTCGGCGACTAACATTTATGCGTATTACTTTCCTTGCAACTGTGACGCTTTAACATATTCTCTATCCAACTGTGACAGTTTAGCATAGTATTTTTCCAAAATTTTCGCCTAATGCATGCGTATTACTTTTATCATCGTTAGACTTTGAAAAGTCGTCTTGGTAGTTGTCAATAGACACTTTTTCGTTAAAATATTTTTATAACATTTCGCTCGGAATCGAGTGAGTCAATGCTCAGTAAATTAAAAATATAACATAAATTTCATTTAGAAATAATATTTATTTTACGCCAAAGGCGCTCGTCACATATGGGCCATTCGGTCTTAGACGCCAACCCGTGACAATGCTGTGCTCACAAGGTACCAAATCTCAATAAAAGGTGTTCGGCGACTAACATTTATGCGTATTACTTTCCTTGCAACTGTGACACTTTAACATATTCTCTATCCAACTGTGAAAGTTTAGCATAGTATTTTTCCAAAATTTTCGCCTAATGCATGCGTATTACTTTTATCATCGTTAGACTTTGAAAAGTCGTCTTGGTAGTTGTCAATAGACACTTTTTCGTTAAAATATTTTTATAACATTTCGCTCGGAATCGAGTGAGTCAATGCTCAGTAAATTAAAAAGATAACATAAATTTCATTTAGAAATAACATTTATTTCACGCCAAAGGCGCTCGTCACATATGGGCTATTCGGTCTTAGACGCCGACCCCTGACAATGCTGTGCTTACAATGTACCAAATGTCAATAAAAGGTGTTCGGCGACTACATTTATGCGTATTACTTTCCTTGCAACTGTGACGCTTTAACATATTCTCTATCCAACTGTGACAGTTTAGCATAGTATTTTTCCAAAATTTTCGCCTAATGCATGCGTATTACTTTTATCATCGTTAGACTTTGAAAAGTCGTCTTGGTAGTTGTCAATAGACACTTTTTCTCTAAAATATTTTTATAACTTTTCGCTCGGAATCGAGTGAGTTAATGCTTAGTAAATTGAAAATATAACATAAATTTCATTTAGAAATAACATTTATTTCACGTTAAAGGCGCTCGTCACATATGGGCTATTTGGTCTTAGACGCCAACCCGTGACAATGCTGTGCTTACAAGCTACCAAATCTCAATAAAAGGTGTTCGGCGACTAACATTTATGCGTATTACTTTCCTTGCAACTGTGACACTGTAACATATTCTCTATCCAACTGTGAAAGTTTAGCATAGTATTTTTCCAAAATTTTCGCCTAATGCATGCGTATTACTTTTATCATCGTTAGACTTTGAAAAGTCGTCTTGGTAGTTGTCAATAGACACTTTTTCTCTAAAATATTTTTATAACTTTTCGCTCGGAATCGAGTGAGTCAATGCTCAGTAAATTAAAAAGATAACATAAATTTCATTTAGAAATAACATTTATTTCACGCCAAAGGCGCTCGTCACATATGGGCTATTCGGTCTTAGACGCCGACCCCTGACAATGCTGTGCTTACAATGTACCAAATCTCAATAAAAGGTGTTCGGCGACTACATTTATGCGTATTACTTTCCTTGCAACTGTGACACTTTAACTTATTTAGAGAATAAGTTAAAGTGTCACTGTTGCAAGGAAAGTAATACGCAATATAATAATAGGGTATCTAATCCTAATTTAATTACTAAATTATTAAAAAATTTTTAATAATTATATTTATATAAAAATTTATTTTTATTAAAATTTTTTATTTCACTAATTAATTTCAATATTTATATATTTTTAAATTAAAAAATTTTTTTTTAAATTTTTTTTTTAAAATTATTATCCAACTGTGACAGTTTAGCATAGTATTTTTCCAAAATTTTCGCCTAATGCATGCGTCTTACTTTTATCATCGTTAGACTTTGAAAAGTCGTCTTGGTAGTTGTCAATAGACACTTTTTCGGTAAAATATTTTTATAACTTTTCGCTCGGAATCGAGTGAGTCAATGCTCAGTAAATTGAAAATATAACATAAATTTCATTTAGAAATAACATTTATTTCACGCCAAAGGCGCTCGTCACATATGGGCCATTCGGTCTTAGACGCCAACCCGTGACAATGCTGTGCTTACAAGGTACCAAATCTCAATAAAAGGTGTTCGGCGACTAACATTTATGCGTATTACTTTCCTTGCAACTGTGACACTTTAACATATTCTCTATCCAACTGTGAAAGTTTAGCATAGTATTTTTCCAAAAATTTTTGCCTAATGCATGCGTATTACTTTTATCATCGTAAGACTTTGAAAAGTCGTCTTGGTAGTTGTCAATAGACACTTTTTCTTAAAAATATTTTTATAACATTTCGCTCGGAATCGAGTGAGTTAATGCTTAGTAAATTGAAAATATAACATAAATTTCATTTAGAAATAACATTTATTTCACGCCAAAGGCGCTCGTCACATATGGGCTATTCGGTCTTAGACGCCAACCCGTGACAATGCTGTGCTTACAAGGTACCAAATCTCAATAAAAGGTGTTCGGCGACTAACATTTATGCGTATTACTTTCCTTGCAACTGTGACACTTTAACATATTCTCTATCCAACTGTGAAAGTTTAGCATAGTATTTTTCCAAAATTTTTGCCTAATGCATGCGTATTACTTTTATCATCGTTAGACTTTGAAAAGTCGTCTTGGTAGTTGTCAATAGACACTTTTTCTTTAAAATATTTTTATAACTTTTCGCTCGGAATCGAGTGAGTCAATGCTCAGTAAATTAAAAATATAACATAAATTTCATTTAGAAATAACATTTATTTCACGCCAAAGGCGCTCGTCACATATGGGCTATTCGGTCTTAGACGCCGACCCCTGACAATGCTGTGCTTACAATGTACCAAATGTCAATAAAAGGTGTTCGGCGACTACATTTATGCGTATTACTTTCCTTGCAACTGTGACACTTTAACTTATTTAGAGAATAAGTTAAAGTGTCACAGTTGCAAGGAAAGTAATACGCAATATAATAATAGGGTATCTAATCCTAATTTAATTACTAAATTATTAAAAAATTTTTAATAATTATATTTATATAAAAATTTATTTTTATTAAAATTTTTTATTTCACTAATTAATTTCAATATTTATATATTTTTAAATTAAAAAATTTTTTTTTAAATTTTTTTTTAAAATTATTATCCAACTGTGACAGTTTAGCATAGTATTTTTCCAAAATTTTCGCCTAATGCATGCGTCTTACTTTTATCATCGTTAGACTTTGAAAAGTCGTCTTGGTAGTTGTCAATAGACACTTTTTCGGTAAAATATTTTTATAACTTTTCGCTCGGAATCGAGTGAGTCAATGCTCAGTAAATTGAAAATATAACATAAATTTCATTTAGAAATAACATTTATTTCACGCCAAAGGCGCTCGTTACATATGGGCCATTCGGTCTTAGACGCCAACCCGTGACAATGCTGTGCTTACAAGGTACCAAATCTCAATAAAAGGTGTTCGGCGACTAACATTTATGCGTATTACTTTCCTTGCAACTGTGACACTTTAACATATTCTCTATCCAACTGTGAAAGTTTAGCATAGTATTTTTCCAAAAATTTTTGCCTAATGCATGCGTATTACTTTTATCATCGTAAGACTTTGAAAAGTCGTCTTGGTAGTTGTCAATAGACACTTTTTCTTTAAAATATTTTTATAACATTTCGCTCGGAATCGAGTGAGTTAATGCTTAGTAAATTGAAAATATAACATAAATTTCATTTAGAAATAACATTTATTTCACGTTAAAGGCGCTCGTCACATATGGGCTATTCGGTCTTAGACGCCGACCCCTGACAATGCTGTGCTTACAATGTACCAAATGTCAATAAAAGGTGTTCGGCGACTACATTTATGCGTATTACTTTCCTTGCAACTGTGACGCTTTAACATATTCTCTATCCAACTGTGACAGTTTAGCATAGTATTTTTCCAAAATTTTCGCCTAATGCATGCGTATTACTTTTATCATCGTTAGACTTTGAAAAGTCGTCTTGGTAGTTGTCAATAGACACTTTTTCTCTAAAATATTTTTATAACTTTTCGCTCGGAATCGAGTGAGTTAATGCTTAGTAAATTGAAAATATAACATAAATTTCATTTAGAAATAACATTTATTTCACGTTAAAGGCGCTCGTCACATATGGGCTATTTGGTCTTAGACGCCAACCCGTGACAATGCTGTGCTTACAAGCTACCAAATCTCAATAAAAGGTGTTCGGCGACTAACATTTATGCGTATTACTTTCCTTGCAACTGTGACACTGTAACATATTCTCTATCCAACTGTGAAAGTTTAGCATAGTATTTTTCCAAAATTTTCGCCTAATGCATGCGTATTACTTTTATCATCGTTAGACTTTGAAAAGTCGTCTTGGTAGTTGTCAATAGACACTTTTTCTCTAAAATATTTGTATAACTTTTCGCTCGGAATCGAGTGAGTCAATGCTCAGTAAATTAAAAAGATAACATAAATTTCATTTAGAAATAACATTTATTTCACGCCAAAGGCGCTCGTCACATATGGGCTATTCGGTCTTAGACGCCGACCCCTGACAATGCTGTGCTTACAATGTACCAAATCTCAATAAAAGGTGTTCGGCGACTACATTTATGCGTATTACTTTCCTTGCAACTGTGACACTTTAACTTATTTAGAGAATAAGTTAAAGTGTCACTGTTGCAAGGAAAGTAATACGCAATATAATAATAGGGTATCTAATCCTAATTTAATTACTAAATTATTAAAAAATTTTTAATAATTATATTTATATAAAAATTTATTTTTATTAAAATTTTTTATTTCACTAATTAATTTCAATATTTATATATTTTTAAATTAAAAAATTTTTTTTTAAATTTTTTTTTTAAAATTATTATCCAACTGTGACAGTTTAGCATAGTATTTTTCCAAAATTTTCGCCTAATGCATGCGTCTTACTTTTATCATCGTTAGACTTTGAAAAGTCGTCTTGGTAGTTGTCAATAGACACTTTTTCGGTAAAATATTTTTATAACTTTTCGCTCGGAATCGAGTGAGTCAATGCTCAGTAAATTGAAAATATAACATAAATTTCATTTAGAAATAACATTTATTTCACGCCAAAGGCGCTCGTCACATATGGGCCATTCGGTCTTAGACGCCAACCCGTGACAATGCTGTGCTTACAAGGTACCAAATCTCAATAAAAGGTGTTCGGCGACTAACATTTATGCGTATTACTTTCCTTGCAACTGTGACACTTTAACATATTCTCTATCCAACTGTGAAAGTTTAGCATAGTATTTTTCCAAAAATTTTTGCCTAATGCATGCGTATTACTTTTATCATCGTAAGACTTTGAAAAGTCGTCTTGGTAGTTGTCAATAGACACTTTTTCTTTAAAATATTTTTATAACATTTCGCTCGGAATCGAGTGAGTTAATGCTTAGTAAATTGAAAATATAACATAAATTTCATTTAGAAATAACATTTATTTCACGCCAAAGGCGCTCGTCACATATGGGCTATTCGGTCTTAGACGCCAACCCGTGACAATGCTGTGCTTACAAGGTACCAAATCTCAATAAAAGGTGTTCGGCGACTAACATTTATGCGTATTACTTTCCTTGCAACTGTGACACTTTAACATATTCTCTATCCAACTGTGAAAGTTTAGCATAGTATTTTTCCAAAATTTTTGCCTAATGCATGCGTATTACTTTTATCATCGTTAGACTTTGAAAAGTCGTCTTGGTAGTTGTCAATAGACACTTTTTCTTTAAAATATTTTTATAACTTTTCGCTCGGAATCGAGTGAGTCAATGCTCAGTAAATTAAAAATATAACATAAATTTCATTTAGAAATAACATTTATTTCACGCCAAAGGCGCTCGTCACATATGGGCTATTCGGTCTTAGACGCCGACCCCTGACAATGCTGTGCTTACAATGTACCAAATGTCAATAAAAGGTGTTCGGCGACTACATTTATGCGTATTACTTTCCTTGCAACTGTGACACTTTAACTTATTTAGAGAATAAGTTAAAGTGTCACAGTTGCAAGGAAAGTAATACGCAATATAATAATAGGGTATCTAATCCTAATTTAATTACTAAATTATTAAAAAATTTTTAATAATTATATTTATATAAAAATTTATTTTTATTAAAATTTTTTATTTCACTAATTAATTTCAATATTTATATATTTTTAAATTAAAAAATTTTTTTTTAAATTTTTTTTTAAAATTATTATCCAACTGTGACAGTTTAGCATAGTATTTTTCCAAAATTTTCGCCTAATGCATGCGTCTTACTTTTATCATCGTTAGACTTTGAAAAGTCGTCTTGGTAGTTGTCAATAGACACTTTTTCGGTAAAATATTTTTATAACTTTTCGCTCGGAATCGAGTGAGTCAATGCTCAGTAAATTGAAAATATAACATAAATTTCATTTAGAAATAACATTTATTTCACGCCAAAGGCGCTCGTTACATATGGGCCATTCGGTCTTAGACGCCAACCCGTGACAATGCTGTGCTTACAAGGTACCAAATCTCAATAAAAGGTGTTCGGCGACTAACATTTATGCGTATTACTTTCCTTGCAACTGTGACACTTTAACATATTCTCTATCCAACTGTGAAAGTTTAGCATAGTATTTTTCCAAAAATTTTTGCCTAATGCATGCGTATTACTTTTATCATCGTAAGACTTTGAAAAGTCGTCTTGGTAGTTGTCAATAGACACTTTTTCTTTAAAATATTTTTATAACATTTCGCTCGGAATCGAGTGAGTTAATGCTTAGTAAATTGAAAATATAACATAAATTTCATTTAGAAATAACATTTATTTCACGTTAAAGGCGCTCGTCACATATGGGCTATTTGGTCTTAGACGCCAACCCGTGACAATGCTGTGCTTACAAGGTACCAAATCTCAATAAAAGGTGTTCGGCGACTAACATTTATGCGTATTACTTTCCTTGCAACTGTGACACTTTAACATATTCTCTATCCAACTGTGAAAGTTTAGCATAGTATTTTTCCAAAAATTTTTGCCTAATGCATGCGTATTACTTCTATCATCGTAAGACTTTGAAAAGTCGTCTTGGTAGTTGTCAATAGACACTTTTTCTTTAAAATATTTTTATAACATTTCGCTCGGAATCGAGTGAGTTAATGCTTAGTAAATTGAAAATATAACATAAATTTCATTTAGAAATAACATTTATTTCACGTTAAAGGCGCTCGTCACATATGGGCTATTTGGTCTTAGACGCCAACCCGTGACAATGCTGTGCTTACAAGGTACCAAATCTCAATAAAAGGTGTTCGGCGACTAACATTTATGCGTATTACTTTCCTTGCAACTGTGACACTTTAACATATTCTCTATCCAACTGTGAAAGTTTAGCATAGTATTTTTCCAAAATTTTCGCCTAATGCATGCGTATTACTTTTATCATCGTTAGACTTTGAAAAGTCGTCTTGGTAGTTGTCAATAGACACTTTTTCTCTAAAATATTTTTATAACTTTTCGCTCGGAATCGAGTGAGTCAATGCTCAGTAAATTAAAAAGATAACATAAATTTCATTTAGAAATAACATTTATTTCACGCCAAAGGCGCTCGTCACATATGGGCTATTCGGTCTTAGACGCCGACCCCTGACAATGCTGTGCTTACAATGTACCAAATCTCAATAAAAGGTGTTCGGCGACTACATTTATGCGTATTACTTTCCTTGCAACTGTGACACTTTAACTTATTTAGAGAATAAGTTAAAGTGTCACTGTTGCAAGGAAAGTAATACGCAATATAATAATAGGGTATCTAATCCTAATTTAATTACTAAATTATTAAAAAATTTTTAATAATTATATTTATATAAAAATTTATTTTTATTAAAATTTTTTATTTCACTAATTAATTTCAATATTTATATATTTTTAAATTATAAAATTTTTTTTTAAATTTTTTTTTTAAAATTATTATCCAACTGTGACAGTTTAGCATAGTATTTTTCCAAAATTTTCGCCTAATGCATGCGTCTTACTTTTATCATCGTTAGACTTTGAAAAGTCGTCTTGGTAGTTGTCAATAGACACTTTTTCGGTAAAATATTTTTATAACTTTTCGCTCGGAATCGAGTGAGTCAATGCTCAGTAAATTGAAAATATAACATAAATTTCATTTAGAAATAACATTTATTTCACGCCAAAGGCGCTCGTCACATATGGGCCATTCGGTCTTAGACGCCAACCCGTGACAATGCTGTGCTTACAAGGTACCAAATCTCAATAAAAGGTGTTCGGCGACTAACATTTATGCGTATTACTTTCCTTGCAACTGTGACGCTTTAACATATTCTCTATCCAACTGTGACAGTTTAGCATAGTATTTTTCCAAAATTTTCGCCTAATGCATGCGTATTACTTTTATCATCGTTAGACTTTGAAAAGTCGTCTTGGTAGTTGTCAATAGACACTTTTTCGTTAAAATATTTTTATAACATTTCGCTCGGAATCGAGTGAGTCAATGCTCAGTAAATTAAAAATATAACATAAATTTCATTTAGAAATAATATTTATTTTACGCCAAAGGCGCTCGTCACATATGGGCCATTCGGTCTTAGACGCCAACCCGTGACAATGCTGTGCTTACAAGGTACCAAATCTCAATAAAAGGTGTTCGGCGACTAACATTTATGCGTATTACTTTCCTTGCAACTGTGACACTTTAACATATTCTCTATCCAACTGTGAAAGTTTAGCATAGTATTTTTCCAAAATTTTCGCCTAATGCATGCGTATTACTTTTATCATCGTTAGACTTTGAAAAGTCGTCTTGGTAGTTGTCAATAGACACTTTTTCGTTAAAATATTTTTATAACATTTCGCTCGGAATCGAGTGAGTCAATGCTCAGTAAATTAAAAATATAACATAAATTTCATTTAGAAATAACATTTATTTCACGCCAAAGGCGCTCGTCACATATGGGCCATTCGGTCTTAGACGCCAACCCGTGACAATGCTGTGCTTACAAGGTACCAAATCTCAATAAAAGGTGTTCGGCGACTAACATTTATGCGTATTACTTTCCTTGCAACTGTGACACTTTAACATATTCTCTATCCAACTGTGAAAGTTTAGCATAGTATTTTTCCAAAATTTTTGCCTAATGCATGCGTATTACTTCTATCATCGTTAGACTTTGAAAAGTCGTCTTGGTAGTTGTCAATAGACACTTTTTCTTTAAAATATTTTTATAACTTTTCGCTCGGAATCGAGTGAGTCAATGCTCAGTAAATTGAAAATATAACATAAATTTCATTTAGAAATAACATTTATTTCACGCCAAAGGCGCTCGTCACATATGGGCCATTCGGTCTTAGACGCCAACCCGTGACAATGCTCTGCTTACAAGGTACCAAATCTCAATAAAAGGTGTTCGGCGACTAACATTTATGCGTATTACTTTCCTTGCAACTGTGACACTTTAACATATTCTATATCCAACTGTGACAGTTTAGCATAGTATTTTTCCAAAATTTTCGCCTAATGCATGCGTATTACTTTTATCATCGTTAGACTTTGAAAAGTCGTCTTGGTAGTTGTCAATAGACACTTTTTCTTTAAAATATTTTTATAACTTTTCGCTCGGAATCGAGTGAGTCAATGCTCAGTAAATTGAAAATATAACATGAATTTCATTTAGAAATAACATTTATTTCACGCCAAAGGCGCTCGTCACATATGGGCCATTCGGTCTTAGACGCCGACCCGTGACAATGCTGTGCTTACAAGGTATCAAATCTCAATAAAAGGTGTTCGGCGACTAACATTTATGCGTATTACTTTCCTTGCAACTGTGACACTTTAACATATTCTCTATCCAACTGTGAAAGTTTAGCATAGTATTTTTCCAAAATTTTTGCCTAATGCATGAGTATTACTTTTATCATCGTTAGACTTTGAAAAGTCGTCTTGGTAGTTGTCAATAGACACTTTTCCTTTAAAATATTTTTATAACTTTTCGCTCGGAATCGAGTGAGTCAATGCTCAGTAAATTGAAAATATAACATAAATTTCATTTAGAAATAACATTTATTTCACGCCAAAGGCGCTCGTCACATATGGGCCATTCGGTCTTAGACGCCAACCCGTGACAATACTGTGCTTACAAGGTACCAAATCTCAATAAAAGGTGTTCGGCGACTAACATTTATGCGTATTACTTTCCTTGCAACTGTGACACTTTAACATATTCTCTATCCAACTGTGAAAGTTTAGCATAGTATTTTTCCAAAATTTTCGCCTAATGCATGCGTATTACTTTTATCATCGTTAGACTTTGAAAAGTCGTCTTGGTAGTTGTCAATAGACACTTTTTCGTTAAAATATTTTTATAACATTTCGCTCGGAATCGAGTGAGTCAATGCTCAGTAAATTAAAAATATAACATAAATTTCATTTAGAAATAATATTTATTTTACGCCAAAGGCGCTCGTCACATATGGGCCATTCGGTCTTAGACGCCAACCCGTGACAATGCTGTGCTTACAAGGTACCAAATCTCAATAAAAGGTGTTCGGCGACTAACATTTATGCGTATTACTTTCCTTGCAACTGTGACACTTTAACATATTCTCTATCCAACTGTGAAAGTTTAGCATAGTATTTTTCCAAAATTTTCGCCTAATGCATGCGTATTACTTTTATCATCGTTAGACTTTGAAAAGTCGTCTTGGTAGTTGTCAATAGACACTTTTTCGTTAAAATATTTTTATAACATTTCGCTCGGAATCGAGTGAGTCAATGCTCAGTAAATTAAAAAGATAACATAAATTTCATTTAGAAATAACATTTATTTCACGCCAAAGGCGCTCGTCACATATGGGCTATTCGGTCTTAGACGCCGACCCCTGACAATGCTGTGCTTACAATGTACCAAATGTCAATAAAAGGTGTTCGGCGACTACATTTATGCGTATTACTTTCCTTGCAACTGTGACGCTTTAACATATTCTCTATCCAACTGTGACAGTTTAGCATAGTATTTTTCCAAAATTTTCGCCTAATGCATGCGTATTACTTTTATCATCGTTAGACTTTGAAAAGTCGTCTTGGTAGTTGTCAATAGACACTTTTTCTCTAAAATATTTTTATAACTTTTCGCTCGGAATCGAGTGAGTTAATGCTTAGTAAATTGAAAATATAACATAAATTTCTTTTAGAAATAACATTTATTTCACGTTAAAGGCGCTCGTCACATATGGGCTATTTGGTCTTAGACGCCAACCCGTGACAATGCTGTGCTTACAAGCTACCAAATCTCAATAAAAGGTGTTCGGCGACTAACATTTATGCGTATTACTTTCCTTGCAACTGTGACACTGTAACATATTCTCTATCCAACTGTGAAAGTTTAGCATAGTATTTTTCCAAAATTTTCGCCTAATGCATGCGTATTACTTTTATCATCGTTAGACTTTGAAAAGTCGTCTTGGTAGTTGTCAATAGACACTTTTTCTCTAAAATATTTTTATAACTTTTCGCTCGGAATCGAGTGAGTCAATGCTCAGTAAATTAAAAAGATAACATAAATTTCATTTAGAAATAACATTTATTTCACGCCAAAGGCGCTCGTCACATATGGGCTATTCGGTCTTAGACGCCGACCCCTGACAATGCTGTGCTTACAATGTACCAAATCTCAATAAAAGGTGTTCGGCGACTACATTTATGCGTATTACTTTCCTTGCAACTGTGACACTTTAACTTATTTAGAGAATAAGTTAAAGTGTCACTGTTGCAAGGAAAGTAATACGCAATATAATAATAGGGTATCTAATCCTAATTTAATTACTAAATTATTAAAAAATTTTTAATAATTATATTTATATAAAAATTTATTTTTATTAAAATTTTTTATTTCACTAATTAATTTCAATATTTATATATTTTTAAATTAAAAAATTTTTTTTTAAATTTTTTTTTTAAAATTATTATCCAACTGTGACAGTTTAGCATAGTATTTTTCCAAAATTTTCGCCTAATGCATGCGTCTTACTTTTATCATCGTTAGACTTTGAAAAGTCGTCTTGGTAGTTGTCAATAGACACTTTTTCGGTAAAATATTTTTATAACTTTTCGCTCGGAATCGAGTGAGTCAATGCTCAGTAAATTGAAAATATAACATAAATTTCATTTAGAAATAACATTTATTTCACGCCAAAGGCGCTCGTCACATATGGGCCATTCGGTCTTAGACGCCAACCCGTGACAATGCTGTGCTTACAAGGTACCAAATCTCAATAAAAGGTGTTCGGCGACTAACATTTATGCGTATTACTTTCCTTGCAACTGTGACACTTTAACATATTCTCTATCCAACTGTGAAAGTTTAGCATAGTATTTTTCCAAAAATTTTTGCCTAATGCATGCGTATTACTTTTATCATCGTAAGACTTTGAAAAGTCGTCTTGGTAGTTGTCAATAGACACTTTTTCTTTAAAATATTTTTATAACATTTCGCTCGGAATCGAGTGAGTTAATGCTTAGTAAATTGAAAATATAACATAAATTTCATTTAGAAATAACATTTATTTCACGCCAAAGGCGCTCGTCACATATGGGCTATTCGGTCTTAGACGCCAACCCGTGACAATGCTGTGCTTACAAGGTACCAAATCTCAATAAAAGGTGTTCGGCGACTAACATTTATGCGTATTACTTTCCTTGCAACTGTGACACTTTAACATATTCTCTATCCAACTGTGAAAGTTTAGCATAGTATTTTTCCAAAATTTTTGCCTAATGCATGCGTATTACTTTTATCATCGTTAGACTTTGAAAAGTCGTCTTGGTAGTTGTCAATAGACACTTTTTCGTTAAAATATTTTTATAACATTTCGCTCGGAATCGAGTGAGTCAATGCTCAGTAAATTAAAAAGATAACATAAATTTCATTTAGAAATAACATTTATTTCACGCCAAAGGCGCTCGTCACATATGGGCTATTCGGTCTTAGACGCCGACCCCTGACAATGCTGTGCTTACAATGTACCAAATGTCAATAAAAGGTGTTCGGCGACTACATTTATGCGTATTACTTTCCTTGCAACTGTGACGCTTTAACATATTCTCTATCCAACTGTGACAGTTTAGCATAGTATTTTTCCAAAATTTTCGCCTAATGCATGCGTATTACTTTTATCATCGTTAGACTTTGAAAAGTCGTCTTGGTAGTTGTCAATAGACACTTTTTCTCTAAAATATTTTTATAACTTTTCGCTCGGAATCGAGTGAGTTAATGCTTAGTAAATTGAAAATATAACATAAATTTCTTTTAGAAATAACATTTATTTCACGTTAAAGGCGCTCGTCACATATGGGCTATTTGGTCTTAGACGCCAACCCGTGACAATGCTGTGCTTACAAGCTACCAAATCTCAATAAAAGGTGTTCGGCGACTAACATTTATGCGTATTACTTTCCTTGCAACTGTGACACTGTAACATATTCTCTATCCAACTGTGAAAGTTTAGCATAGTATTTTTCCAAAATTTTCGCCTAATGCATGCGTATTACTTTTATCATCGTTAGACTTTGAAAAGTCGTCTTGGTAGTTGTCAATAGACACTTTTTCTCTAAAATATTTTTATAACTTTTCGCTCGGAATCGAGTGAGTCAATGCTCAGTAAATTAAAAAGATAACATAAATTTCATTTAGAAATAACATTTATTTCACGCCAAAGGCGCTCGTCACATATGGGCTATTCGGTCTTAGACGCCGACCCCTGACAATGCTGTGCTTACAATGTACCAAATCTCAATAAAAGGTGTTCGGCGACTACATTTATGCGTATTACTTTCCTTGCAACTGTGACACTTTAACTTATTTAGAGAATAAGTTAAAGTGTCACTGTTGCAAGGAAAGTAATACGCAATATAATAATAGGGTATCTAATCCTAATTTAATTACTAAATTATTAAAAAATTTTTAATAATTATATTTATATAAAAATTTATTTTTATTAAAATTTTTTATTTCACTAATTAATTTCAATATTTATATATTTTTAAATTAAAAAATTTTTTTTTAAATTTTTTTTTTAAAATTATTATCCAACTGTGACAGTTTAGCATAGTATTTTTCCAAAATTTTCGCCTAATGCATGCGTCTTACTTTTATCATCGTTAGACTTTGAAAAGTCGTCTTGGTAGTTGTCAATAGACACTTTTTCGGTAAAATATTTTTATAACTTTTCGCTCGGAATCGAGTGAGTCAATGCTCAGTAAATTGAAAATATAACATAAATTTCATTTAGAAATAACATTTATTTCACGCCAAAGGCGCTCGTCACATATGGGCCATTCGGTCTTAGACGCCAACCCGTGACAATGCTGTGCTTACAAGGTACCAAATCTCAATAAAAGGTGTTCGGCGACTAACATTTATGCGTATTACTTTCCTTGCAACTGTGACACTTTAACATATTCTCTATCCAACTGTGAAAGTTTAGCATAGTATTTTTCCAAAAATTTTTGCCTAATGCATGCGTATTACTTTTATCATCGTAAGACTTTGAAAAGTCGTCTTGGTAGTTGTCAATAGACACTTTTTCTTTAAAATATTTTTATAACATTTCGCTCGGAATCGAGTGAGTTAATGCTTAGTAAATTGAAAATATAACATAAATTTCATTTAGAAATAACATTTATTTCACGCCAAAGGCGCTCGTCACATATGGGCTATTCGGTCTTAGACGCCAACCCGTGACAATGCTGTGCTTACAAGGTACCAAATCTCAATAAAAGGTGTTCGGCGACTAACATTTATGCGTATTACTTTCCTTGCAACTGTGACACTTTAACATATTCTCTATCCAACTGTGAAAGTTTAGCATAGTATTTTTCCAAAATTTTTGCCTAATGCATGCGTATTACTTTTATCATCGTTAGACTTTGAAAAGTCGTCTTGGTAGTTGTCAATAGACACTTTTTCTTTAAAATATTTTTATAACTTTTCGCTCGGAATCGAGTGAGTCAATGCTCAGTAAATTAAAAATATAACATAAATTTCATTTAGAAATAACATTTATTTCACGCCAAAGGCGCTCGTCACATATGGGCTATTCGGTCTTAGACGCCGACCCCTGACAATGCTGTGCTTACAATGTACCAAATGTCAATAAAAGGTGTTCGGCGACTACATTTATGCGTATTACTTTCCTTGCAACTGTGACACTTTAACTTATTTAGAGAATAAGTTAAAGTGTCACAGTTGCAAGGAAAGTAATACGCAATATAATAATAGGGTATCTAATCCTAATTTAATTACTAAATTATTAAAAAATTTTTAATAATTATATTTATATAAAAATTTATTTTTATTAAAATTTTTTATTTCACTAATTAATTTCAATATTTATATATTTTTAAATTAAAAAATTTTTTTTTAAATTTTTTTTTAAAATTATTATCCAACTGTGACAGTTTAGCATAGTATTTTTCCAAAATTTTCGCCTAATGCATGCGTCTTACTTTTATCATCGTTAGACTTTGAAAAGTCGTCTTGGTAGTTGTCAATAGACACTTTTTCGGTAAAATATTTTTATAACTTTTCGCTCGGAATCGAGTGAGTCAATGCTCAGTAAATTGAAAATATAACATAAATTTCATTTAGAAATAACATTTATTTCACGCCAAAGGCGCTCGTTACATATGGGCCATTCGGTCTTAGACGCCAACCCGTGACAATGCTGTGCTTACAAGGTACCAAATCTCAATAAAAGGTGTTCGGCGACTAACATTTATGCGTATTACTTTCCTTGCAACTGTGACACTTTAACATATTCTCTATCCAACTGTGAAAGTTTAGCATAGTATTTTTCCAAAAATTTTTGCCTAATGCATGCGTATTACTTTTATCATCGTAAGACTTTGAAAAGTCGTCTTGGTAGTTGTCAATAGACACTTTTTCTTTAAAATATTTTTTAATAACATTTCGCTCGGAATCGAGTGAGTTAATGCTTAGTAAATTGAAAAATATAACATAAATTTCATTTAGAAATAACATTTATTTCACGTTAAAGGCGCTCGTCACATATGGGCTATTTGGTCTTAGACGCCAACCCGTGGACAATGCTGTGCTTACAAGGTACCAAATCTCAATAAAAGGTGTTCGGCGACTAACATTTATGCGTATTACTTTCCTTGCAACTGTGACACTTTAACATATTCTCTATCCAACTGTGAAAGTTTAGCATAGTATTTTTCCAAAATTTTCGCCTAATGCATGCGTATTACTTTTATCATCGTTAGACTTTGAAAAGTCGTCTTGGTAGTTGTCAATAGACACTTTTTCTCTAAAATATTTTTATAACTTTTTCGCTCGGAATCGAGTGAGTCAATGCTCAGTAAATTAAAAAGATAACATAAATTTCATTTAGAAATAACATTTATTTCACGCCAAAGGCGCTCGTCACATATGGGCTATTCGGTCTTAGACGCCGACCCCTGACAATGCTGTGCTTACAATGTACCAAATCTCAATAAAAAGGTGTTCGGCGACTACATTTATGCGTATTACTTTCCTTGCAACTGTGACACTTTAACTTATTTAGAGAATAAGTTAAAGTGTCACTGTTGCAAGGAAAGTAATACGCAATATAATAATAGGGTATCTAATCCTAATTTAATTACTAAAATTATTAAAAAATTTTTTAATAATTATATTTATATAAAAATTTATTTTTTATTAAAATTTTTTTATTTCACTAATTAATTTTCAATATTTATATATTTTTTAAATTATAAAATTTTTTTTTTAAATTTTTTTTTTTAAAATTATTATCCAACTGTGGACAGTTTAGCATAGTATTTTTTCCAAAATTTTCGCCTAATGCATGCGTCTTACTTTTATCATCGTTAGACTTTGAAAAGTCGTCTTGGTAGTTGTCAATAGACACTTTTTCGGTAAAATATTTTTTATAACTTTTCGCTCGGAATCGAGTGAGTCAATGCTCAGTAAATTGAAAATATAACATAAATTTCATTTAGAAATAACATTTATTTTCACGCCAAAGGCGCTCGTCACATATGGGCCATTCGGTCTTAGACGCCAACCCGTGACAATGCTGTGCTTACAAGGTACCAAATCTCAATAAAAGGTGTTCGGCGACTAACATTTATGCGTATTACTTTCCTTGCAACTGTGACGCTTTAACATATTCTCTATCCAACTGTGACAGTTTTAGCATAGTATTTTTTCCAAAATTTTCGCCTAATGCATGCGTATTACTTTTATCATCGTTAGACTTTGAAAAGTCGTCTTGGTAGTTGTCAATAGACACTTTTTCGTTAAAATATTTTTTATAACATTTCGCTCGGAATCGAGTGAGTCAATGCTCAGTAAATTAAAAATATAACATAAATTTCATTTAGAAATAATATTTATTTTACGCCAAAGGCGCTCGTCAC